>VXBO01008766.1:137492-240945 GCA_013400135.1 Rhinoptilus africanus | reverse complement strand
CACATTGAATAAAAAATTTTTTTCCTCTTAATTGTATCATGACAAATTCTGTTGGTGTGGGATTAAAAAACTGCTGAATGTCGCTGTTTGGCATATACATTCTTTTCTAATGAGGGAACGGATATGTCATTGTATTAAATATATTCTTAGTGCATTGCTGATATGAGTCACCTGGTGTAGCAGTTGCTAAGTGTGTTTGTATACTAACTTTGAGAAAGCCAGTGATCATGAGAATTTGCTTATATCAAAAATCTAGGATATGATAAAATATGTATCAACTGTATAAATATTTCCTTTTTAGAAAATACCCTTAAATGAATTTGCACTTTTTTTGGTAGCTTTTAAAAAATATTCCAGGTAGCACGTTCCTCATGAGGGAGGAGTGAAAGGAATCCCAACATGCCTTCAGAGGAGTTGGAAGAAGTGTGTGTATTTTCACAGGCTTTTACCAAGCTCCTTGCATCTGCTGGGGGCTCCCTTAGCTGAGAGTTGAGGCCGATGGAAACTTAATACCGAGGATCTGCTGTTCCTCGCCTATTTGCTGCAGAGGGATGGATGGTTACTGACTCTAGACTAAACACAATTCCTACATATGAACAGACTCACCTGGGCTTTGTGACTTCTTTCTTGTCCCTCTAGAAATGTATACTATTCCTTCTCCCTCTATCAATGTAATCTTTTTTTTTTTTCCCCCCTCTTAGCCTTCATCACTTTTCAGGAAAGTCCCAAATGGAATTTGTTGCCTTTCAGATATATGAAACTCCACTCCTGATGGTCCTTGCTATGTCTTTCTGTAGTATTGCAAGGTATCCGCTATATTTGTAGAGCTTTAAAAGATGCAAAATACAGTTTTGGACTGAAATAGAAAGGTAGACTTTCCATCTAGCTGTTTGGTGATCATCTTTGTTACTTGTTGGAGAAAGAAAATGTCCCGTTGAAATCTCCAGGAGATGTTATTAAGCATTGGAACAGGCTGCCCAGGGAAGTGGTTGAGGCACCATCCCTGGAGGGATTTAAAAGCCGGGCAGACCTGGTGCTCAGAGATATGGTTTAGTGATGGTTTCTGTCAGAGTTAGGTAGATGGTTGGACTCGATGATCTGAAAGGTCCCTTCCCACCTGAGCGATTCTATGATTATAATTGCAATTCAGATTGCTGCTCCTTAGTCGTGTAACAATATGCGTTGGAGAAAACTGGTGTACTGGCTCTGGAAAGAGGAAGATGGTTTTTGGATATGTGTAATTTGCTGATAGCTTTCTCCTGTCAAAGTAGTTAGCTTTAGAAATCATACATATTAGCAATGGGTTTGAATTTGTGTAATGAGCTTAGCAGTGTTACTGCTTCTGTTAGGACACAAGCACAAGTAAATTTAAGATAAATTCCAGCAATTTGCAGATAACTTAAAGCATTTACATGATGAAGTGTGCATTTTTGTTTTCTTTTTTTAATGTCAAAACTGACACACTTTGGGTTTGTTTTATCATTTTCTTTGAAAACATAAATCCATTGCTCTCTCTGGGGATATTTCAGTAATAGTAATATGCTGTTAAAATAAATAGAATTTGGATTTTTGAAAACAAGACATGAGTCAGAGTTAAGAACATAGGATAACAATATATCCTATAACAATATAACATTTGGAGAAACCACAAACAATCTTCAAAAGAAATTCTTGAAGTTAGGTCCTTTTATCAAACATCAGAAGGATAAGCTTGTTTTCTTAGAATTTAACTGAAAGGGATTTTCCAGAGGATGCTGGAGATTAAAACCCCCTGACTGAACTTTCCAACGTTTCCACCTGACATGTAAGGTGCATTTTAATTTTTTCTCTAGTTCTGCACGTGAAAAGGTACTTATCTTTAGACTATTTGTGTTATATTAGTCCTGTTGTGCTTAAGGGCTTGTCCTGAATGCGTTTTGCTTTTGTGGTTTCACAGGCATTAGAAATGCAGCTGAGTGCATGTAGGCCACGGCAGTAGTTGAGAATGTTTTTCCCTTTTTTAAATTTTAAAACACGTTTCTGTGTATTGAATCTCTACAAAATAATATAGTTTTGAACTTTGCTTAGGATGTGTTGTTCCACCTAATTTCTCATTCAGTAAATGTCATTCAGGCTGCACAGTTATACCAACTTTTAAAGAAAAAGTATTTTTTCAAGAGGCGTGTTGGCTAGTCTCATGTGCCAATATTAAAATTCATAGATGTAGAAGTTAATGGTAGGTACCAACAAAATAACATTTTATGAGGTGTTAGAAGTGTTTCAGGACTTAGTTAAAAACAAAAAATTAAATTGCATTTACTTCATTGAAGGTTGACTTTTGGTTTCAAAGGACAAGTGAGGTATAACTTGATCAAAACCCAAAATAGATTGTCTGATGTGCCGCTCGGTCTTATTTAGGAAGAATGTTGATCTTGTTATCTACTGTAATGCTGAGCCTGGGTCAGGAACCTCAGGTTGCTACCCAGACTTAAGAACTCTTCCCCTCCCCACTGCTTTGTGACCAGCATCATTAGGTCATGTCTGTACTACATTTGTAGGCTCTGCAGGGTACGAATAATTCTTGTTCAACTGTGTTGTAAGGTGCCTTGCGTGGCTCTTGGGCATTGTAAAGTAATAACGATGCATGGTCTGGTCCTGTCGATGTTTACTAATGTTTGTAAATGTAAAATAATAAGTATTTAATGATTGCTGTGTGTTGCTGTAGAAATTTAAGATGTTTGAATTTGTCTTTCAGAGACATACCATCATACCATGTTTTCTAAAATTACGATTTTAATAGGGGACCAGGAAAAGGTTACCAAATGCATTATAGTTATTCATATTGGTTTAGTATTTGTGGGGGTTTTTTAGGTTGCCAAAGGTAAAAAGCTTAGAGTTGTAATTTACTTCTATGTAAAAGCTGCCTGTTAGGGTTTGTTCTAGTCTAGTACTAGTAATTTAGTGTTTAGTGTGATTCGTCAGGCAAAGTCAGTCAGTGTACTGGTCCAGCATCTGTGCTCATGCAGGCTAAGTACAGCCTCCAGGCTTCATGTGAACAGCGGTTCTGTGACTTGATGTATTTGTCCTCCTAATGACAAATGTATTTTTACAATGTCTGTACAGGTGTACTGCAGAAAATAACTAAGCTGAGAGACTACTTAAAATATTGCCTTCCATTTGTGTACATCAACAGGTTTTTGAAATTGGAAAATGGCTTTCAATTACAGTTTTAGTAGTACCCTCTCAAGGAACAGATAGCTTTTTAATAATGTTAATTATTTCGAGTGAGCGTTCGTAGCTCTTGAAACCGAGCAAAACAAAAATCCTTGTTCTGTGCTTCATACTGTATAAAAAGAAAAGATATCTGAAGTACTGGGGGACATAATAATAGGACAAAACTATCATGTGCATAATAGGCAGGTGTTCTTGAACACTATTCTTTAGTGTTAAACCTTCTGTGCTGTGTTTAATGGAAGTAGATGAAATTAAGTTACATTGCTTTTTTTTTATATTGGGTTTGCAGAATGGTGGCTTTAAAATATGCAATATAATATTAATTTTCTGGTAATTTTAACAAAATTACCACAGACTAATTTGAGTGGTAACCGTGACCAGAAATCAAAATAGTAACCCTTGATTTTCTTCCAGATTCATGCATGTAAGATACACTTGGGATATTTGAGATACTCTTTATAAAAATTTAGAAAAATGTAATATTTTAGTTTCATTTATTGGTCAACAACAATTATTTACTGTAGCAGTTTCAATTAATCAAGTACTTGAATTTTATTTATCTTGTTCCCTGGCTCACTTGATAATTCCTTAAAAAACAAATACTAAAATATGGTTACAGGTCCTGATATTTCTAAAGGCAGATTAATTTCTACAGTCTTCCCCACAAAAACCCTTAAACCAAACTAATGTCTAAGTACTTCCTACTGCTATCCGTGAAGCAAGGTGGCTTTATTTTCTGGAGAGTGATAATAAATGAAAGTTTGCAGATTTGCACCGGACATCTTGCAGTCTGTGGTAAGTTCCTTATTTCTTCTGGCCTTAGTTTCCATAAATTGAGGGTATCAGTGTTTTTATTTCTTGGAGATCATCATACAAAATGAAGTCTTCTGCTCCAGATCTACTATTCCTGCAGTGAATATTTAGTAGTCATTTCTGAGTATCCTTTTAATGAAACCTTAGTGATTTATTTGGGTGGTAAATTCAGAATGATGTTTGAAAATCACTCCGAAGGGCATGTTCCTTACTTGTTAGGTATAGCTGTCGGGGCACCTTGTGTGCTTGACTCAAAGGAAGCTCCTGGTACGAATGGCTCAGCTGGCTGAGGGAGCGTTGCTTCTGGTTTTTTAAGGGGAGTTGTGGGGGCAGTTGTGGTATTTGTTCCACACATAAAGACAAATAAGAGTACTCTGCTTAAAAAGAAAAGACAATACTTCACAGTTTTAGCAGGGACACTCTCATGCATAGAGGGTGCATTCAGAGTTAGTGTTAATATGAAAACGTTTTATTTAGAAAGATTTTGTAGAGGATCAGTTGATGCAACAATCAACCGTGTTGGTGTGTGGAGGGGTTGTTAGAGGCCATGCAGCATAAAATCCTGCATAAGCACGCTTTGAAAGTAGCCTCGCATATTGGACTTGGGCTTTATTTGTGCAGGTTTTATTCTGATGTGCTTAATTGCAAGGGTTGAGAGGGACTCCTGTCTTTACAGACCTATTGTAGCGAATGAGTAGCATAGAGTATGTGCGTTTCTACTAGTGTCTGAATAATCTGATACCACCCCGGTGCATATAAATAGTACATGGAAGTATATAATATCATCTGACCTCTGGTACTTGAGAAGATGAGTGAAATTTTTTGGAAGACTGGAAAGTGCACTGCACTTAAACCTTTCTGAAATGTGACCTGTTGGCAGTAGGAAGTTTTGACAATGATATTGGGATAATAATGTTTTTAATTTACTACTTTTAGAAACTAAATTCATAACACTTCTCTGTGCTTTATATCAATGTAAAGAGGGATGCAGAAGTTTCTTCATCGTAGCAAAAGGAAACTGTGATGGTCAGTAGCTGCATCTTGGAGGCAGATTTGCTGTCTGCAAAGTTTTCCTCACATTTGTAACTGCACATCATTCACTAGTTTGAATGTATCTTACTTCTGTGAGGTATGGGTAGATAAGGGATTGTTTTAGCCATGCTGTCTTATGCTTATCCTGTTCTGTCCGATCTACCCATTCAGTCTTTCCTCATACTTTCATGTATGTGCAGTGTTCTCCATTCCAAGTGGTACAACTGTTATGTTTTGGAGTAATGAAGAACAACTTGTACATGTCTTTTTTTTTTTCTTTTTTTAATGGTGACTGTCAAGCAGCAATAAAGCTAAAAGATGCAAATCATCTTTGAGAGACCTGAGAACTTCTTGTCTTCCTGGCAAAAGAAATAGACAGTTGAATATTACAGGTTTTCCAAATTGTGTGTATTCTGTCACATGAATTTTACACAGACTATTTGCATCCACAAACTTAAATCTTCAGTTAAATGCCAACTTCCATTTGAAACTGAGGATCTGTGAGCGCTGGTCTTTCTTCCACTAACAGAGGTATTTCAAGATGCTTGCCTTTTGATTGTGATACGTCCTTTCCTTGTTTTACGGGGAGTGTAGTTGGCTGAACTGACGTCTAGGTTTGCTTTCAGCAGACTGGAAATAAAGCTTCAGCTGAATCAAGTCTCTTCTGATGAACTGCTTAGAAAAATTAGGCCAGATCTGTGGATTACCTTCTTTGCTGCACCCTGTGCTGTAAGGCATTGTGGAGACAATGACGAATGTCTCCGTTTTGAATCACGTAACTGCATGTTATTCCTTCTGAAGAATGATTGTCGTAAGGAATGAGACTGAAAGCTAGGGAAACAGCAGTCTACCTTATTCTCTGCCACAGAGTCTACTTTATATTCCGAGTAGTTGTGTGGGCAAGAACTGCTACAGTTATTGGTACTTGTTAACGTAACTTGTGAAACTATATGATAATCAACTTCCACATACCTTGGAGCCTTTCCTAAAAGCAGAAGGAAAATTTGAGTTATTATGCAGGGGTTTTTTTTCTCCTTTTGCCTTCCTCCATCATAATGAAAAAAAAATGTTAAATTAGTATCTTTATCTTATTAAATATTTTATTTGTTGTTGTGGTTCATCATGGAAAATCTATGCCAATATTTGGCAGCTGCACATTGCGAAATTAAGGGAAAATGTGAATGTTGTTTCTGAACAATTTTATTCTGGTTCTTGTACTGTATTATATAAATGCATCCTTGCATAAGCACGTGTGTGAGCTGGAAGCCTCTAGCTCTAGTATGTTACTCAGCTGATGGCAGGAGCAGGAGGGAATATCTAGAACATCCTCACAAAGAGAAGCTGCATCTTCAATAAGTCAGAAAAATAGAAACATAAGACTTCTTTTTAGGGTGTGAGTTTTTGTAGATATCTCTTTATTCAGAAAAGAAGCCGTTGTGGTGGTGTAGCTACGCATTAGTAAGTAGAAACTGGCATTTGATCTCCAAAGTGTACAAGTAAGCTTTGTGGCTGTGTGGCCAAGACTATGTACAAATGCCTGTACTTATGCATGTACATGGCTTTTTGCATGCAAATTTTATATAGGATGAGCAGTATTGGCAAAATTTGTGTTTCCTGTTTGTAA
The DNA here is from genome assembly GCA_013400135.1 of Rhinoptilus africanus. Lineage (NCBI taxonomy): Eukaryota > Metazoa > Chordata > Aves > Charadriiformes > Glareolidae > Rhinoptilus > Rhinoptilus africanus. Next base: position 234,263 of record VXBO01008766.1, on the reverse strand, counting down.
GTAACTTTATGTAGTGCATCATGCAAATACATCACATTAGCATTACCTGAAATGAGGTGGCTACGAAATACATTGCCTGAAGTTTTATGATTCTTTCAGTTATTAACCGCTGTTTGATGAACTGCCAGTATTAGTAGACTGGGATCGATGCTGTTGGCATGTTAAATTTAACTGTGAAATCTTTAAAAGATTTGAATGGCTTAGAAGGTAAAGCTAAGTAGTGGATGAAGTGTTTGGTGTTGTGGCTTGGATCCAGCTTGATGTCCTAAATGAATGCATCATGAAACCACAACAGATCAACCCAGAGTGACGTATAAGAGCCCCGAAGCTAAGCCAACATAGTGATTGAATTAGCTCCTGCATTTAGAGAGGCTTCTCCCTCCAGGTCAGACTTCTAAGCACTGTTGGGCTTGTGTGGGGAACCAGCAGTTACAGATTGAAGTGTGCCTATGCTGTGGAGAAAAAGAAATCTTAGAGCTTCAGAACTTTTATCTTTGACAAGTGTGACTGATTTTCTTTTAGAGGGGGGAAAAAAGGGGAAACACTATGAACAATAATGGAAAAACTGGAAGAATTTCCATTAGTGGTGTGTCGGTCAAGGACCTGCCAATCTTCCCAGAAATATCTGTTCAAAATCTGAAACATTTTTTTGCTGTGGGGCTGATATGTATCTTATGTATTGCCCACCCTCGCACAATACCTGGCTTGTTCTTTTGGTAAATAATAACTGTACTGTAGTGAGATGCTCATAAATAGGACAATTTTGCAAATATTTGTGTGTGCAGGTGCAAAAGTACAGCATTTTTAATGTTTTCTCTAAATACCTTATTTTTAAAATATTGTCTTATTTTTAATAAACTGATATTATACATGAATAAATGTCAAATTAAAGACAAGACAGTGGATGAACAGAAGCATTCCTCCTTTTGAGTGATCATTATGTGTTTAATATATTTTTGGTTTTACATGATGCAGGGAAATAGTTATTAAACAAAAAAAATACAGTAATGTGAAGATTGTCTTATTCTAGGGATTTGTATCATGACAAAGATGTTGCAAAGAGGTACTGGAGACCTTTTAAAAATACCTTCTACAATTTATTTTGTTGACCTATACCATCACATAAGATAATGAAATAGTTGCTAGAACTTATCAATAATGTTGGTATTGTTTGCAGTGTTTATTTATGTACTCTTCCATATTTCAGTAACCCAATATCTCCATTTTTGTTTCTCAGCATGATGTATCGCAGACTTTGCTCAAAGCGACTCTGGACAGTGTGGTTGAAGAGTGTGTCAGCTTTGTAGGAGTTGATATTAACATCTGCTCAGAAATACTATTAAGGTGAGTCAAACATTTTCCTATTCCAGTAATTGCATGGCTCTGGATCACAGAGGTCTCTGTTTAGTCTGCCATCTGACTCAAGCTCAGCTGGAGCAAATGGCTCTTGTGTTAAACTTCCAATTACATGAAAATGACACATTAAGACAGTATTTCACTGGGTCATTAAGAGCTGGTTTTTAAGGGTACGTGTGATTCTCCAGGGTAAAACTATTCTTTGGAGAAAAACAGATATTTAAAAATTTTGAACCAGCACTGCAATTTTAGAAAAACTTGATATAATTAATTCGTGTTTTTACACCGAGAAAGGGATTTTCAAATGTGCTTTCTGTCTCTTAGAAAGTATTTTTATAGGTACTGCTAAGCAGAACAGGTTGTAAAAGTTGGGTGAGGAAAGGAGAAAAGGAAAGATTTAAGGGGAAACTGCTGAAAAATTTATCCCTTTTTATGGATTTTTTTTAGAGTAATTATGCCATATTTACTTGGAAAATGTTCTGGATTTTATTTCTCTTGGTTAGAAATTAAAAGCTCATTCTGTCTTTTGAGTGTGTAGAATTGAGAACTGTTTAGCTAAGCAGCCTCTCAAAAGACCAAAGTGTTGCTGTCATCCTCTGTAGTAGGAGGGGAAGAAAAAGAGTGTCCATAATCTAGCTAGTAGCAATTATATTAGGTATCAAAGTTAGAAAAATGTATTCTTGCTATCTCTCTTTAATTTTTTTAACCCCTTATTTGCATTCCTGAAAACATCTTTCCATACTTTTAAGAGGCTCTCTGTCTATTCTTTTGGGTTTTCTACTTTGTCTTCCATGTTCTTTTTCTGTGTGTGTATATAGTTCTTTGCCTGACTCCTGATTTACCTTCTGTCTTACCTTCTTTCAGACTAAGATCAGCTATTAGTAAGAAAGAAAGCAGTACCTATTGGTAAATGGGGCTGGACAGCTTTCATTCATGAATAAAACCCTACCTGATCAAGTGCAGTGGGTGAGCACAGTCAGCCTTCACTGTCAGAACTTCAGCAGTTCAATTCTGCTGATCTGTGTAGATGCGGTCTAAATTTTTGCCAGATGTACAGTGTACGAGTAAGAAATTGTCACCCTAGCTAGAATATACCACGAGCAAGGCTTTCTGTTCCTGCTTTCTCATGAATCAAATACACTTGTTGGCACATACTACACGTGGAAGGGATGACAATGCTACTTGCATTACTGCCGAGTATCACACTTGAAAGACTTGAGATCATCAGTGGAAAATTCTGTGAACTCAGCGTCATGTTCCTTGGTCAGTGTAAATAAGCTGGATTTCATAATGTTTCTAAGAAATTTTTTGAGAAAATTCCATTCCTAATGATTAATATTTTGTCTATGGTTAAAGGTGTGTCTCTCCAATTTAATTCTGAGGTTTCACCAACTTTAGATTATTTTTTTAACTTTTGCTTGAAGACGAGAATAATGGAAAGATTTTTATATTACTTTTTTCCTCCTGATTTTTTACTATTCTTGCCAGATTTGCTGGTGGTGTTTTTCTAGAGTCAGTCCATGCCATTCCATAAACAGTTCTCTGCTGCCACTGACTTAAAGCAATGGCATCTGATATATGGAGCCAGATGGGTGACACTTCCTTCTGTAGTGCCAGGAGTAACTGCCCACTGCAGCTCTTTTCCCTCTTTCTATGATTAACATACTCCATACACAGAAAGTTGTACTCACATGTTCGTACAGAAAGTGTGCAGCAAACCCACTGCTTCCTGAAGGAACTTGGCTAACTGCAGTTGCACTTCACAGGTGAGTTCTTTGCCAGAGCCAAGCTGCCCTCGGAACAACTCAGGCAGCCTGTTCCCAGCTGCTCTTTTATCTCAAGAGCAGCTGAGAGAAAAGGAACAAGCTGTGTGGATCCGTTAAACTGTGTGAGAAAGGCAAGCTGCTCCCAGCCACTCTCCTTCTGGACAGCAGACATCAGCAAGGTGTTGCGGTGCCATTGGAAGAGTATAGCTGAGAGGGGGCTGTTCTCACAGGAACAATTTATCTGTCCTGAACCCTCCTCCCACGTTGTTTCCTGAAGAGGGCAGCTGGGGGCAAGCCATAAGACATGACAAATTGAGTTGGCATTACAGAAATAGCCAACAGATCATAAATTACACGTCCCTGGCTTACTAGTTAGGTATGCGCAGAACCATATTGCTGTACCAAGTTTTGTTGACTTGAGTGTATTTCGTCCACAGAACTAAGAGAAGGGATCCTTTTTCAGAGGATGCCTTTTGTCTAGTCTATTTGCAAATTTCTTAGCTGTTTTTAAGTTTTGTAAACCAGATTTTCTACAGTAATGTGTATCCTGGTAATGGTTAGGACTTGTATTAATGACTGCTCAATGGTAATAAGTGTATTCTGTAAACTTTTCCCTTAGACACATTGCAGGACTGAATGCTAACAGGGCTAAAAATATAATTGAATGGCGAGAGAAGAACGGACCGTTTATAAACCGAGAACAACTCAAGGAAGTTAAAGGTCTGGGCCCCAAATCCTTCCAACAGTGTGCTGGCTTCATCAGATTCAATCAAGAATATATAAAGACCTTCTGCAGGTAATAGAAATGTTGANCATGCCATTGGCCTCAGCCCATCGGTCCAGCCTGTCCAGATCCCTCTGCAGAGCCAACCTACCCTCAAGCAGATCAACACTCCCGCCTAGTTTAGTGTCATCTGCATGTCTTGACTAGGTTATCCAAAATATTACAAGAGGACTTCTTCCCTTTCTGTTTTGTGTTCAGGCTTGAGATTTGAGGAAACCTAGGCCTTTTCCCTCTGAAAGACACTATCTTAACAAATAAATTTCTTTAACTCAGTAGTTGAACATAGATCTTCCACTGAATAATCATGGTTTATTAGCCTAGTGCTTTAAGTCAAGATTTCTGTAAGTATGCAAGTTTAATTACAAATTCTGCCACTGAATCAGTAGAATGAATTTGGCATGCTTTAGTATTGTGATCTGAGATATTAAAACAGTCTTGTGTTTCAGGTGTACTTTAGAGATTTGTAAATTCATTTTAAAATGGTGAAGATTATTGTGCGGAACATAATGGTAGTAAACTAGAGTGGATTTTTGGAGAGTTTCAATTCCAATACCTGGAGAGAGAAAGCTGAATAAGCTGTCTGGACCAAGCTCTGTCTGTGTTACACTCCTGTATCTAGCAAGTATGATGTGACTTGTATCTCAAATATGTAAGAGGCCCTTTTCCAGCTCCAGTTTGTCAACACCAGGTCATCCTTTTCCCTGCCATTTAATTCCCTGTATCAGTACCCAGCCTTTCCCTCTTGCCAACCATTCATTGTGTTTCTCCTCTTCACCTGTAATCTTTCCTCTCCACAACTAAAGTGCCCTTTCTAGGGCAAAGTCTCCTCTCCTGTCTTTCCCATTTCCCTTTCCAACATAAAGAACTAAGAAAGGGCACAGTGGTAGCACCATCCCCTTTTTGCCGCTGATTCTTTCTCAAAAAAATATTTTCCTGGGAAGCACATGCTATTTTTTAGCCAACCCAGTGCTCAGAAGCAATACTGTATTCCCAGTTGCTGCTGGCCAAACAGCACACACGTAACTTCCAGGCAGGAGGTGGGCACATTAGGATTGGCTTACTGCCCGGGTGGAAGGTATACAGATTGGTTGCCCATCTGGCAGGGAGGTACGTGCTGCAGGCCAAATGCTGCACACTGTAAGCACCAGAAGACCAAAGAAATTGGTTTCAGGGCTGTGGATGATCGATAGGTCTTACATTGTACAGATCTGTTCTAGTGAAAGCTGCGATACAATAGAGGAAGAAAAGGCTGATGCCATTTTGTCCTTCTACGTAAGTTTACTGGTGAAATGTTTAGGAACATCATAGTGGTTTTTTTTCTTGCTGGAGCATGCTTCTGATGTTAGTCAGCTTCCATAAAACTTGAGAACACTGTATAACCTGAGAAATCTGCTATAACCTTGGAGCTTGAGGCCAAAATAAAGCTCTAACACCGTTGTCTCCACAATATTTCTTGTGGGCCCAGGTGGCAAGACCAAACATTTTTGAAACGGACTTTGAGAAGGTTTCAGTTTTGTTCTCTCTGATCATGTTGACGGATATAGAATGCTGTGCCAATTAGTTTTTGTACTTGGACATTAATAAATATTGAATATTTTAAAAAAAATTGATATGGAAACAGAAAGTTATGTCTGCATTTCTGTCGATGGTCCATGCATAGGTAGAGCCCAAAGTCTGAGTGCTAGTTTGGGGTTCTTTCAGTGCGTTCTCTTTTGTCCTGCAGAATCATGAACACTTGTGATTTAGGAAACGAAAACAAACGGAAAAAAAGAGGCAAGAAAGGAGCCTTTGCCAGTAGGAGTCATTAAATGCCCAATCCAAATGCTAACTGAAGCTAACTGACTAGGAGTCAATAACGTATTCACTAAGTTTTAAGGAAAGCTGTATAAAGATACTTTTGCAAAAATGGATTATAAATTCTGAAATAGACGTAGATTGACCATTAGCTTTTTTCTACTCTAAACAAATCTTGGACTGAGTTCTTTTGATTTGAAACTTTTCATATTTTGACCTGGCCCTAGTTTGAGCAGACAAAGTCAATAAATGTGGTTTAAGGAGTTCTCATGTTTAAGCATTCACGTACTTTCCTCGTTCTGTACATATGCTTGACATGAAATTTGCTTACCTAAAGATAGTATGAATAGAAAATTTTGTTTATAAATTTTTCAAATTTAAAATGATGCAGATTCTTAACTGATAGTTAAGTATGAAAGTATCTTCACAAGATCTTTATTATGTAGATAAATGCAGTTGTCCCCATTTTACAGACAGAAGATGCTATCCAGATTGCAAACAATACAATAGGTTGTGTAGTGTTTGCCTTGTAGTCTTGTCATCATGAAGAAATTTTGATGAAGCAGAGAATCCCTTCCCAGTGTTTGTATTAGTAAGATTCATCCACAATGACCTTTTAGGGGGGTTGTATGGGGTTTTTTGCTTGGTTTGTTTTGTTTTTGTTTTTAAAGAATGAACATTATATAAAAGTCTGATTGCGTTTTTCATGTGTGGGCACTGGGCTAAGATCTTGTTCATTAAGAATGACGTGTCCATTTTTGATTTCCAACAGTAGTAAGAAGACTGAACTTGGAAGTCAGGCACTTTTGACTAAAGCCGGTGCGCAGGGTAAAAAGAAGAGCAAACCAACACCATTTGCCTCGCGACAGCCGAATCCTTTGGACCAAACCTGTATTCATCCAGAGTCTTACAACATTGCAATGAGGTAAGCAGTGAGAAAGCTTTTGAACCACCGATGTTACCAACTTTTAAAATGAAAGCACTGATTTTTCTGACAGCAGCCTGATCAGCCTTTTGAGACAGGAATACTTATATTAATTTGATGCTTTCTCCTGTTTCTTCAAGAAAAAGGTATGCTTTAGAAGTTCTTTACAAGTGAAGGATTTCATTTGGTGTGTTTTGCCTCTTATATGCGTGCAAGTTTTCAGTTCATTCTTTGGTTTTAGTTTTCACATTGTTTTTCAGTGTGGGAATCTGAATTTTCAAAACTTTTCCTCCCATGACTCTGTCGTCTTCATCTCATCACTTTGCCCCTCCTTGAGGCCACTTTTCTCAATTTCCTGCTCTTTGCTAACTCTCTTTATGCCACACATCACTTTCAGTTCACAAAGCATGAAGACAAATCATTTGTTATAGAAATATCTGAAAATTGATTATTTTTTCTTCTACCTTGCCTCAATGTATCACATAAAAAGCCATAACTAAAACATAATTTTATTTGTTCTTAAAAATAATCTAATTGAAATACTATGCAAATTTTAAGTCAGTGGTAGTTTAATACCTCTGCATCATTAAGACCTGCTTTTATGTTGTTGCTTATGTGCAGCGTGTTCCAAACAAGCTTTCTGCTTAGTGAATTTTGACCACCAAAGTTTGTTTATTTGTGTGTTTGAGTGTGCACACAAGTGCAAGGACATACATGAGTATGTCATTATTATGAGCCTTTAAAATTAAATTCTGACACTGCGAGTTCTAATTAAGATATGTATACATAAAGTTCCCAAACACACGAACACCATGGTGGCTTTACTAAGTGACCTTTGGCTAAAAGAAGATAAAGTTTTTTTGTGTAGGTCAGAAAAAAGTAATTAGGAATCCACGTGTGCTTCTGGTTAGGGGATACTGCTGCTAGTAAATGGTGGGTATAAGATGTGATCTTTTCTATCGTCAGCCCTGGTTGAAATTGGGCTCCACTTGTCCTCTTGAGAAGCCAGCATGTATTTATTTTTTAAGTGATTTGCAGTGAACAGGTTCTTTTCTTAAAAGGTGCTGGAGCTAATTTCAGCAGTAGCTAGACGCGTTGGGATTCTTATGATCTTTGTCGAGAATATTACTCCTGGAGAAACAGTCGTTTTTCCTGTTTTATAAACAAAACCATCTTTAAGCCTCAGACAGATATGCTGAACTTCTGAATTCATGAAGCTTGCTTTTCTTATCTAACAAAGTCTTACAGGACCTTGCATTTTTAGGACACCTTCCTTACAGAACGTGCTTTGTTTTTTCTCTGGTGGAGATAATTGCATATACAACTTCCTATGCATAGGTCTGCGTGCTTTCCTTCTGCGAGGCATGCAGTGCACTCGTGTTTCCATCCTCTCCCTGCCACAGTTCTTTCTTCTTTGTGCCTGATTCTAGGACCACCATGCAATTGCCTCCCAGAGTCCATGCTCTTAGTGCAGTGTGTAGGTAGCCTTGGATTCTCCTTTTCCAGAACCATTTCTCTTTTTCTTATGCATCAGCATTTGTTACTAGTTCTCTGCCCTATGCATAGCTGTGGAAAAAAATTAGGCAAGGTCCTGACCTTACTGATTTTTGAGATTTGGTAGGTGGCGGACAGGGGGAGGAAGCTTGGTTACCTCTACTGGACATTGTTCAGTGTGTGTTAATGTATAAAAAGAAATAAAATTGGTTATTCAAAATTAATGTTGGCTTGCAATAAATTATTTAATTCAATTTAAATATCAAATAGTCAGGATTTGGTTAATAGTCCATTTAGCTTTCCAGCCCTAGTACACTAATAAAATAAGCAGTAAAAGTGTTCACAGTGTTACCGGCTTGACTTAAAGACTAATGTAGAAAGATGGCTTCAGGGAGCAAAGAAATATAACCAATTAATGATGGAATACTACAGGAATTTATCTACATACAATATCATTACAAAGGTTGGTCAGAAAATAAAGAATTGTGACTTCGTTTCCAGAGCAGCAGAGACTACTTCTATATCTGAAGCGGTGAGTAGGATTGTTACTGCATAGGGTAGCTCAGATATTCACATACAGTTGAAATTCCGGAGACAATTTTAGCAGGTATCACAAATTGTATAATTGTGATCTGCAATTTGGCTGAGAACTCAGGTTTAGCACTATTTAAAAAATAAAAATTAATGAACACAAGTTTTATGTCTCAACCAAAAGGTAGTGGTTTGAGTCACAGGCTTATGCATGATTCAGGGAGTAGGCTACCACCTATTGCATAGCCAACCCGCTTAGAATGTACCTTGGCGATTCCTAAAATGTTCTTCGGGTCAAACTTGTTGGCTTTGAAAGCTGCAAAGTCATAGCAGAAGTATGATGTGGCTGCAGAGTAGTGCTACCTGTCATGTCATTTCTCTTTGGCTGATGTAATTGCTTTAAAGTAAATTACCAGCTGTGCTATTGTCTGTTCTCTCTTTCTCACCAAGCACTTTGCCTTCCTAGGTTGAATTTTCATGTGAAGGACCTAGATCCAAGCAAGTAGTGTAGGTATTGCACCATACAAGTCTTTTTATGCAAGAAGAGTGTCAGTTGATATCAAAACAAATATAAAAACATAATCACAATATTTGCTAATAGAACAACAAAACTAGTAAGCATAACATCTGTCTCTGTAACTAATAAAATCTGTCTTTTCTATTTTCTTTGGGTTTTTTTCTTGGTTGTCTCACTTCTGACTTTTATTAAGTATCTATACGCATAGTTTGATATGGGGGGAGAAAGAAGTCTGAAAGTGCTTTTCTTTGTTCGACAGTATTTTTCTTTTTCTTGTAATCAGAAGATAGTTTCCTTGAAAGCTCGTTAAATATGAAGGTGAGAACTTCTATGATATAGATTGTATTAACATGTAGTTGCTTGATATCACAAAATGGTGTGGGGAAGGGGACAAATATCTCTAATGTTTTTTCATTGCAAATAGGTGTTTGGAAAAAAAAATATATAGCTCTGCAGCAAACAGACAGAAGCCAAGAAGTGTGGTATTAAAAATTGACACAGATGATATAAGGGCTAAATATAGACCAGACATCCTCCCCTTAAGCAACTAATGCTATAATTTAGCAATGATTATATATTTAAAATGACTTTTCAAAAAAAGCATATGAGCTGTTAAGCTTCTCGGAATTTATGGAAATAGCTTTCCAAACCAATTTGCTGCCTAAATGTCAATTAAGAAAAAAATCAGTTAGGAATTTCATACTGCATAGAGGATTCAGCCCAAAGCTTATCGGGGATGTTGATGAGTTTGATAGTGGATAGGATTGGACTTCTAAGTCCCTTTTGCTGAGCCTATGTTCATGAGAAAGCTTCTGAGAACGTGGAGATCAAGTCATGTTCATGTTGTGGATTTGAGGTGTCTACTGAAATCAACCAACACCCTAAGTACTTTTTGGCATGTTAGAACTAAAGAAGTTTTAAAGCCTAGTTGGTAATTCTTATAATTTAAGTTAATGTGCATGAGAAAAAGTGAGACTGTTAGAAGTGTGTTAGAATCAGTATTTAATACATATATTTTTAAACAATTTACATTTTAAAGGAGTTCTCTTTCTTTGCTGCTTTCCAAGGATTTCTTTCTTTTTATGTGCTGACACAGAACTTTTTCTGGGACCACGTCAAGCTCACAGGTGAATCTGTGCTAACAAAGAGGAATTGTTGTCTTGAAGATCGGCAGATTTGATTCAAGGCACAAAATATATAATCATAAAGTAAATCATAAAATACAGTATTACATACCTCTTACCACAGAAATTAAAATGAGTGGAATAGATGCTGCATAAGTGAGTCATAAAGGCTTCCTCGTGCAATGTCTACCACATATTGCCATGAGAAAATCGTTCGTGAAAATTTTATTGGATTAAAAGTTTTCATGGGAAGCTACATTTATTTTTAAACAAAATAAGCCAGAGATTTTTATCCACTGCTTCTATCCAAATTACCCAAAAGCAGCAGTCCACATTACAGATTTATGACATACAAAATTATCAGTTTTTAAAACAATGTTTTTGAGGGATAGAAGTTCACCAAAATTTGAAACCACTAATTTTCTTTTTCTGAACTATTTTGTAGCTTGAAAGGCCAATCCATTTAAAAAAAAAAAAAATGGTTAAAAGAATTGCTCCCAAGTGGTAACTTTGGTTGCCAAGTTTTAGGTTGGAGCCAATTTTTATGGCTGAATTAGAAACCCCTGAAAAACAGGGTTTTTTTTATAATGGAAACACTGATGTAATCTTTACTACAGTGGCACAAATGGTGCTGGTATGATTGATTTATGGCATTTAAACATCTTAACTGAAAATCTGTACAATTTCTGTAAAATAATTGGAAAACATCCTACTGGTGATTTAACACGCTCTGCAGATAACTAAAACATTTCTGTTCATGGTTTCCACACTGTCAAAGCTTGGCTTTGTCATGTGCAGCGATTCAGCTTATGAACACCTCTAAGTATCATGAATCAGAGTTTCCTAACAGTTTAAAAAACCCCAAAAACCTTTTGTAGGCAGCATATTTTCCTGCAAAGCAGAGCTATGTTTTAAGTTTCTGAAAAGTCTATATGTGAAAACCAATTTATAGGGGCAAAATCTTCTACGTACAATTAATACAACATGTAGAGCATATCCAATTTCTTGGTACATATTGTAAAAGAACTGCTAGGAAAACTGAGGAAACTTTTAGGAAGTCCCAAGAAGTTACAACTAGGTTATGCTTATAAACCAAAATGCTGGAAAGAAAACGCAATGTTTTTTCTTTGTTGTATCAGTCTGTTGGGTGCAGTTGGTTTTGTATGACTGAATCTTAACATTTAGTGATTTTTATTTAAATCTCATAAAAATGTTCTTTGCAAAAGGTCGGCACTCAGAGTGTGTATTTGCTGTTCACGAATTGCAGCATCTGGCAGACAGGTTGTATTTCAGTCTGACTTAGAAATACTTTACCAATATTTATAAAAGACATAAAGTCGTGATTTAGCATAATGTAGGTGGGGATGTTCCCTGGGTAATTACCCAGGTTTGGGACCTTGCCTGGTAGAGGATAGTAATGCTCACTCTGGCTGGTTATGCCTTAAGAGAAGTTTTTGACATACTGGGCAGTGACTTGCAGTGAAGATTCATGTCTCACTCTTCACTGTGTTTTGATAATGCTGCTTGATATCCCCAGGACTTCAAAATCCCCAGAGGATTCAGCAAAGCACTCGTTCATGGGCCTATTCTTCACCAAAGTAAAACGTTTGGAGTTAAATCCTTTGCTGTAATGAGAATCGTGTTGATAACACTTTATATTTCGTTGTAGATGGATTCATCGCCTTAAATATTTCTGGTATTTCTGCCACTCTTTTACACAGGTGGATGAAGGTAGCAGCTGATCAGTAGTATCTCAGTTGCTTTGCTGAAAAGCTGCAACAAGTAGCTGTGCTTGCTAGCTTTGAAGGCAAGTACTGACACAGAAGAAAATGGAGAAGGAAAACTGTTGATTAGGGGAGAGACCACCAAAAGCAAGAGGTTCTTCTTCTCCTGTCCTTTATGCAACTGTGCAGTTGTCCTTTGACGGCATTTCCTGCTCTCTACCGGGCTGGCTTAGTTCTGTTCTGGTCCCCTCGTTGTCACTGAGCACCTGAGGCAATGCTTAAGGGGAACAGAAATCAGGGAGGGAATAGACCAGTTACTTGGTATGATGTTTGAGCAATGGAAACAAAATAGTGTATTCTATTTAATAATGCACTTTGCATGAGAATATTTTATAGAGGATTGGAGTTTTTACTGTAGTAGGATGCCTATGCTTAAATCCACTACAAAGTTGATCAGAAGCATCTTTTGTCCACTTCAGTGAGATTGTACTTGCGTGTACGTGTGTGTGTGTGTATTCAAGCTGTTTATTGTGCAAAATCATGCTTTTTTAGTAAAATCTTTAGTTTCTTTTTCAAAAGCCTAAAAAAAGTTAAGCTAGGAAAATTAATGAATCCTTATGACTCTTTCTAGTAGGAAATGTCTAACCCTAATTAAGGAGAACACTTGCAGAATTAGCACCATTAAGCGAAACAAATAATAGTTCATATTCATCACTTTAGAAGGTGCTTTCATTCACAGGTCTGACTATTAGCTGGATTTTTAAAGGAAGTATTTTTGAAAGTTTATCTTGTCAATAAATAGAAGAGCAGAAAAGGCTTTCACTGCTAATTGCCATCCAATAAAGACATTTAAAAACTTTCATGTGATGTAAAACATGCAGTTAGCAAGAATGATTAGAAGAACTCGGAAATAGCAAAAAATTATCCTCTAGTTAAGTTATAAATACTAGACCCATAAATCAAGTAGTATTTATTTTCATTTGTTGAAAATTTTGAAACTTAAATAACTTCCTACTGGTTGCGTTTAAAAAAAAAAATCTGAAGAAAAAAATATGAACTTTTTTATGTAATGATCTTCTTTAACCCTAGTACTAATTCTTCGTGGATAACTAATCATGTTTCATTATTTTGTATCTCGGGTTACGCTTCAGCTATGTGATATATCGGTAGTCATGAAAACAGCTAACAACAGCGTGCCTAGCGGTATGGTAGCGAAGGGGCTGTGCTGCTGTATAACAGTGTCTGAATTGCTTGTCTCATTTAGAAACTCGTTGTTTCTTAGATGTATATGTTCAAAATGTCATAAACTGTCTGAGTGCTTCCTGGTCTTCTGCAAGCAGTCAGATAATTTATAATATTAATAATTTATGCATTTGAGGAAAAACATGTTGGTTAAATGTCCTTATCTGGCTAAACCATGTAAGAAGTTTGAAATACGTTTGAAACTTTAACTTTCTTTGTTCAGCATCTAATTACAGAGAGTGATGTACAAATATTGTTTGATATATAATCTGCATCAGTAGTTGAAAGTTGGGGATCCGTATCACTAGGGAGAACAGGAACAGTCAACATCTGCGTTATACATATGCATGCAAATAATGCTTTTGCATTTCAAAAAAGTTACTAAAACATAAATGTCTGCATAATTGAAGTTTGCTACTGTCATGAATGTACATTTTACCTAACAAAGCACATGCTAATGTGAAGTTGTTTTGTTTTCAGAGTGATTATGTTGCATTACCATTAATTCATGTGTGCACTGTGACAAGATGTAATGGCGTATCATGTTGCTTTAATGTAATGAATCCAGTACTCCCAGCTCTTAAGTCATGTTCCTGGAAATGATTACATAAAAAAGAAATGACTGTGACTAAAACCCTTGCAAAGCTTTAGAACTCCTGCACATTATAAGAAGCATTTTGGGGGGTTTAAAGTAACTTCTTAAAAATTAACGGAAGAGTTCCCTTGGTAATATTTTTATTCTTCTCTGACTGTTTTTTGCATTCCACTGAAATTTGCATTATCTTTTAAACATTGCAAGGGCTGTGCTTTAATTTTGTGCAGATGTGTATGTTAAGTGAACATGATGTGCTTATTTGTTACATTTATGCTACTTTTCTTTCTTTATCTGGGTAAGATGGATGAAATTATGTATTAAATAAAAACATCAGTGATTTAGCCATGACCATTCTCTATGGGTCCTGTAAGACTGCAAAGATTGCTTTTTAAACTAAGGTGGTTGCAGAGGTTTCCGAGTATCCTCTAAATCTCAAAATCATAAAATTCAAAGTCTCTAAACCAGCTAAATCTCTGCTCTGTGCTGAAAGACTCTCCTAAGTCTCTATCAGCTTTTATCTCAGTTGATGTGCCTTGAACAGAAACTTCGCCATTTACTCAGACACTCGACATTTGACGAAATAAGGATAGTGTATCTATCTTAGAAGAATGACCTCACTTCACAAAAAAGCATCTCATCTTTCCCGTTTCCATTTCTGTTAACTTTTCTTTTAGGTTTTATCTTTCTAATAGATAAACATAGCACTTGAACTACTGTGACATGTTATTTAGTTCACATATGTAGCCAGGAACATACTTGAAGGGCTTTCATTTTTGCACAGATATTCATGTTCCTGTGTTGTGCAGATGGAACTGTTATTTACAAATTGGGTGATATATTTTAAAAATTGTAGTGAGATAGTATAACATTACGAAGATCCAAATATGTAAACTAAGGAAAACCTCTCCCCCCTGCCCCCCAGCCATATCCCAGTCTTATTACCAAGTATATCCCTTTTTTCTGACCTTGAAATAACTCTTGAAGGAAGTTGTTGGGTTGCTTTTTTAATAAGGAAACATTTAACTTTGTTCTTAGCAATGACATTTAAAATTAGAAATGATCAATATAATGTGCCACTGTTCAGTCAGAGATTTGTGCTTTATATTGATTTTTTTTTTATTCTCAGTGCCCTCAGGCTGTGTTCATTTGAGTGAAAATGATACATTAAATGTATAACTAGATCTGTAACTAGACTATAACTACATCTGTAACTACTAAGAAGTTGCTTTTATTTTGAAGTATTTTAATGCATAAGTTTTAACAAAACCTGACTTAAAAAGGTGAGAATTTCTAAAATAGAAATACAAGGTTTCTGTTCAAGATTATTTCTTTAGTGTGTATGTGCACGCTGGGCCTTGTTACAGTACCCTTTTCTGTCTCTAATATATATTGTAATTCTGAAATATTCTTAGCCAAATGCCTGATTTTTAGAACATCAGTAATTCTGCTGAGGTTGGTGGAGCTTCTCATGTACTTAGACTTGGGCACATGTTTAAGCATCATCTTCAGGTGGAGCCAAAATTTTATTCTAAGCAGTAACAATGTTAATAAGTTATTTAAATAACAGTACTTGATAATGTAGGGCCCAAACTTACCATCCTTGTCTAGATGAGGAATCCTTTTTAATATCAGATAAACACTTTCGCTGGTATTTCCGGAGGGTGGGGGAGGCAGAGGAAAGGGGGTGAAATAACTTTCATGAGTAGTAATTGAGGGCTTAGGCACCTGGGTTGTGTCCTGTTTCGGGCTGGTTTTCTTTCCAGCAGCCTGCACGTAGCACCGGGCATTCTGATTGCATTATCCACACCGTCGGCAGTTTTGTATGTAATGGGCTTTTTTATTTCTTTAAATACATTGGTGGCTGTTCCATGTGGTTGCACTTTTTAGCAGCGAAACCTGCCCTGTTATCTTTTTACAAAGTGAATAGGCTTCTGCGAAATCCTAATGGTGAAAAAATGTTACTCGGAGGTGCTCGAGCTGAATTTCCATTTGAAGCGAAATAAAGCCAAGTACGTGAATGTCAGCAAACTTGTTTATAGGGGCGGGCAGTAAAGCATACATTATTTAGAAGGTTGAGTCATGAGGCTGGTCGGGTTTGTCGCGTTACATCTGGCATGTCAGTCAAAGCTTGGGCAGCTGCCGCCTGTCACTAGTGCTGTGGTGGGGCATTGTCCATCCATCAGCGCTAGCAGCCAGCAGCCCCCAGGAGCTTTGTGAAGAGCGCTTCGCCTCGACCCACGCGTATTTTCTGTGTTATCATTGCAACCATTTTTAGTGCTCTTTGTAGACCAACAGAAGACGGTTTCATAGAAGGTTTTATATTTTCCGTATATAGGCTCTTATTAGACAAAATATTTGAGCAGTAGTGTTCTATTGTTAGGAAAAAAAATATTTGTATCTAATATAAAAAATTCTGCATCTGTTTTGATACTTGCTGTTTCCAAACCATCTCAAACTACAGACAAAAACCCCATCACTTTAAAAAGTAACGTTGGAAGTTGAAATGCAGTCAATCAAAACAAAATTCAGTTATCCTGAGAACAGTATCATCCACTGAATCTTTATTAATTTTTTCATACATTGCCACATGGAAGATCTGTATGTGTTTAGAAAATCGATGTGAAAATTATATCTGTCACTATGAAGTGCATATATATGTGCTTAAGCTAACAGTACACTTAAATCATCATGCTTGCATTTGAATTCAGTAAAAAAGCGGAAGTCCTGGCAGCCAGTTTTAATGGATGTCCTCTTTTGGTGAAATTCATGGACATTTTAGAGTGAAGACTTACCTTTGTGCTCAAGGATTAATTTTGTGCTTTACTGAAAGTTGGATATTACTTTAATTAATGTTCTTTCAATTTATATTTTTTCAAAAAGAAATTTAATTTTGTATTTCAGTGCATATAACTTTTTATCACTCACCACCTGAAATAACGTCAGTTGGGTTCCTCAGGTTAAAAAAAAAAAAATTAAAAAAACACAACAAAACACAACAAACCAAACAAAATACTGTGTCTCCTGCCAAAAGAAATACTAGCCCCAGGTTTTGATAAAAGCACAGCATGTATTTTTGAGGGGAGAAGCGAGGTTGAGTACCAGGGCTTTTGCTTTCTTATGGAGCTGGAATGTCTCCTGCCACTCCCCGGCACAGGGCATGAACCTGCTGGTCAGCACTTCTTTTGTGGCTTGTACTTCACACCTGTTGTGAAGTAGGATAAGGAGAGGAAGGAGGGATCTCTCTTAGGAATTTGGAAGGAAAGTTTGGTTGGACTCTGGAGGACAGGGGTAATAATTCTACCTATCTGCTGCCGTAGAGAACATGCCAAAACCCACGTGCCTCACTCCAGCAATAAGGAGCATGATTAAGCAGGGTAGAAGAGGCTTATTCACAGTGAGATGCAGAGCACGGCAGCAGGGCAGGTAACTAGTCTACTGAGAAAAGGACAAATTGCTTTATTTAGTACAACGTGGCTCAGCTTCTATGAGCTGCATCCTCATTTTCATTGGTTTATATCCATTAAAGACTTGTTTTGCATTTTTCAGTCCTTCAGTAAAAGAAGGATATTTATTCAGTGATAAATAAACACTATCTAAGGCATCACTACTGATAATAAGGATAGGGTCTACACGTGAATTTTTCTCATCTATTCTCTGCGCTTCTCAGCATATGTGCCGACGCTGCTGAACTAAAAACCTCAGTAAGTGTGATTTGTGTTTGTGGGGTTTTTTTTTAATTCTAAAGAAAGAGATCACAAATCAAGACATATTTATTTTAAAGTATTTCTTTTCAGTCTTTTTAGATGCCATTCTGAATTTGTCTCAATCTGCAATGTATGTGACAATAGGGAAGGATAAGGGTGTTTGTGTTGTGTAACTACTTTGACTTCGTAATTTCTTAGTTTCTGAAAAACTAATTGATCTCTCATCTATGACCATTAATTCATGATTAAGAAGTATTTTACGTAAAGTTTTTCTTAAATTTGACTAAAGATGCTTCATATTAATTTGATATTGTAAATGTTCATTGTTGTTTTACTAAATTGCCATTCCTTTTAATTTGAATGAGTGTGACAATAAAAATGACAGTATTATAGAACTCTCACTTATTTCTAGGAAAGTTTCATGGTTAAAGTCATCTTTCAGTTCAGATTCCGTTTTAGCATGAGGTGAAATCATCAGTCTGAGAAGTGATTTACACTTTGAAATTTTCCTTCTAGTTTTGTAATCTATTCCAGGAGATACAAGTATAGAGATAGATTCTAAGTTTCCACATATGTGTCTGATCAGTGATGAGTTGAGAGGATATACACTTGCAAAACTGTTCGCTGTTTGTATTTTTTTCATCAGAAATTTGATTCACACATCAATCCAAAAGTAATTAACCCCCTAAATATAACAAAGGTTCTGTTCCCACTAAAGGATGTTACAAATCTCTCTCTGTATCTTTGTTTGAACTTACCAGGTTTTTATCTTTCATTGGAGGAAATGCAAATGACATAGGAAAATCAGATATGCAGCAAAAAGTAAATGCGGTAATTCAAAAGGAAGGACTGGAAGGCACAGCCAAGAGGCTAAATACAACGGTGCACACGCTGCAGCTGATCATTGATGGTCTGACACAGCCTGAAGGCTTTGACATCCGAACAGGTAAACCTTTGTTTGAAGATTGTAATTTGTTTGATTGTTCTACATACAAGTTTTAAACCAGCACGTTTTCTTTTTCTGAACTCAGTAGTAGATTTTCATGGACGCGTAACTCCATTTCTTTTCTCAGGCGAGCTAAAGGCTATATCATAGTCAGATGTTTCTTTCCAGCTCAGTAGGTAAGGAGTGTGAATCCTGTCTTAAATCATGGCATTTTCAGTCGTAGGAAGGGGAGTTGTATGGCTGTTAACAAAAGAAATAGTTTCAATATGTTGACTCTATACTGATTAAATCTGTGTTGGCTCTCCATTGCGGAGGGGAATGCAGAGACCAAGCTGAAACAGTAGTAATAAAGGTCTGTGGAGCAGTAGTAGAGTAGTGTGTAGTTCTGGTCTTTAATGCACTAGTTCCTGGAGACAAGTGTAATTGGAGCACATGGCTCATGACCTACATTGGTTAAAACTTTGCAGTAGTGCTGAAGAGTTTGAGGTGGAAGGGAAGAAAGATGAGGTAAGCAATGAAGTAAAACATCTGGAGATGATGTTGTTTAATGAAACTTACAGCTGGATTCTCTTATGACAGCAAGAGATAAAGGTAGGCAGCAAAGATGCCGGTTTGTAATAACAAATAATAAACTTATGGGTAAAAAACCCCAAAAACGTTTCTGTCCCCCTTTTTTGGGTTCATTAGTAGTTTTCTTGCAGATTTATAAATATTTCCTGCCAGTGATCTTGAAAATGTGTATTTGTCTGTGTCTCCATTTGTTCTGGTGGTCTCGCATCTAAATTACAGTAGGATAGACTATTAACATATGAAGATATAAAAGCAAGAGAATCTGCAGTGGAAATATTAATATTCTGCTGATCCAGTGCATTCAGTATTACTGTACACAGACTATGACTGGAGTAGGCAGCTTAGTAGCCTTGCATATCACTTATTCATTGTCTTTGTAACCCTGCTAGTGACTGTCAGTCAGTAGGAAATGCACCACATTTAACAGGGCTCAGGCAGATTGAAAGGTTTTCACTCAACCTTGATTCTAAAAGATTAAATTCCCCTGTTTTTCCCAACAGTAGAGATGTGGCATTAGGGAACTGCAGACAAAGAGTAGCTTTCCTATGTATCCTCTAAAATGTAATTGAAATTCTGCAGTGTTTATTTTTCCTGAAGAAAAATAGAAAGAATTATATGGGGAAAGGGAAAGAATAGAATATTTTAACCATATGATTTTAAAAATATTTTTCTAGCCAAGGTCTTGCAAGGCAAGAAATTTTCTTTTTAACATTAAAGTTGAACAACTAATCAGGTAACTGCAATGAATCTGCCAGGATGGGAGGAAAAAAAACAGGTTTGTAAACATGTTAAAAGATTCCCATCATTCCTCTGAATTTTCTCGTGCTCATTGCCCTGAATGGCTGTTGCTTTTTTCATTGGAGTTCCACTGCATAGTATAATATTACAAAAAGATTAACCATTTTGGACTTGAGCAGTTAGGTACATTCCTTCCTTAGAAAATTTGATGTCATTCAAAGCCTATTGCTTCATTTGCCAGCTTGTGTACTCAATTTAGGTTTGATCCGGAGCCTAGTAAAGTTACAGACTGATTGATTTCCAGTGTGGTTTAGCTATAAATTTGCTAAGGCTGTATTTTATTTCTCAAAGGCAAGTATAGGAAACTGGTTGCAATCCTGGTTTGGTGATGCTCTCTGTGGAAAATCTCAGTTCTGTTGTATCTTGGAAAAGGTAAAACAGCAGTAGGGAAAGTTGAAAGGGAAGTTGTTGAGATGACAAGTGCAGGAGCAGAAAGTGGTAAGCAGCTAACAATAGAGTTTAAAACATCTAGCTGTGCCCTTAAGTGCAGAATGCGAACTTTCTATATAATCATCTGATGTCATGGGAAGCAGTTGGTCATGTGATGTCATGGTGCAGATGAACAGCAAGCCTAAGAACAGCGCATTGTTGACTCTCCTCTTTAGCATGTGGCAAGACTGAGTATTCACTTTCCCGTACGCAAATTTGTATAGGAATAGAATTTTATGTATAACTTCTGTAGCTCAAGTAAGAGGCACCTCAAGTCTTTTCTCCCTAGCTCCGAGAGAATTTAAGGAGTCTTTCAGTCACTAGCTAATATACTCCATGCTTCTGATCCCCTTGTGATACTTTCATACTACAGACTTCACTACACTTATTAGTCTATTACTCACTTTTAAAGTGATTCATAAAATACAAGAAATCAGTTGTTTATCATAGATGGGTCTTTATCTAAAAAATGTAATGAAGCACTTTTTGGGACCTTATTGCTACCTTGGGATGAATTCTTAATTAGAAACGATCAGCTGGAAAAACATCTTAGAAAGTAATGCAAGCATTTTCTCCAGTGTCTTATTTTTGTTTCTTGTTTCTTATAACAGATTTTGATAAACCTGACTTCAAGAGAAGCATAGTCTGCTTTGAAGACTTAAGTGTTGGTGCTGTTCTGACTGGAAAAGTTGAAAATGCAACGCCATTTGGAGTTTTTGTTGATATTGGTGTGGGAAAAGCAGGTTTGATTCCAGTGAGAAACATAACGGAAGCAAAACTTTCTAAAGTGAAGAAGAGAAGAAGCCTGGGCTTAGGTCCCGGAGAAAGAGTGGAAGTTAAAGTGCTAAATGTCGATATTCCTCGATTGAGGATAACGTTGGATCTTATTCGTGTTTTATGAGAGTGTTTTTTTATGATTGAGTCTTCATTTTAAAGTTTAAGTAATGTCGGCAAGGTTCTGGAGATTCAGGCATTTAATGAGAGTGTTGAAAATGAACGAATTTTGAAACCTTCAACCTTGCTTTTTTCTGTTTGTTTTTTTTATCTAACAGTTTTTCCACGTTTCTTGAATCCTTTCTGTTAATAATTGTTGGAACCGTTTATTGGATTACCTCCAAGCAACCTTGTTATTTTGTATGCAGAGCAAATGAAATTCCAGTGAACTGACAGACAGATCTCTTATCTGTTCTGTCTGTGCAAGATTTGCTGTCTCAATCTTTAGTCAGTACTGCACCAGCAGACACATCTACTGCTCCCCTTCAAAAAACAGCCACTCAGTTTGCCTGTTTTCCAGTTGAGAGTCTAAAAGAGGGTACGTAGTTGTAGAAATACTTGATCCTTTTAAGTTAGTTGGTGATGACGTTGCTTCAAAAGTAGATTGAAAAATGAGCATCTGCTAATACTATTGATGGTTCAGAAATATTTGACTTTAATTTATTTGAGCAACATTATTAGGAGGTCTGTTTACCTGTCTTATTATTGCTTGTTCAGTTATCATTGATTAACGCGCTAGGATGTACCTTGAGGTTTAAGGAACTTTGCTCAAAGGTGTCAAAAGACATTTATGTTGTTCTATACTTGTGCAAAATAAAAACTTTTCTGGCCATCTTTTCTCAGTGTACTGGTTCTACAAGTGATTTAACAGTCCTAGTTCTCTTTCTTTCCAACATGTGCTTCATCAGTAACACATCAACTTAAGGATGCAGCTTGTGAAGATGCACTTTTCTGATCTTGAGTCGTATGCACTTTCCTGAGCTATTTAATATCGGACTACAGCCCATGGCCTGATGTTGTTCCTGATTTAATAAAATAATTCTAGTCTGTCTTGAACTCCCTTAACTTATCGTTAATTTTTTTCCATATTTGATATTATGTATTTTTTATGCCTGTTTTGAGTGGAAAACAATTTTTCAACACTTGTCTTCATGCACTATGCTCGTGAAGGCACGATCCTCCATTAAGAAAAACCTTTTTACTGTTTTGGATGCTCGCAAAGCTTTGCTAGACTTCTGTTTTAATAAGAATGCTCATTGTGTTCTGCCTAGGAGTGCCTAGCGCATGATGTTTGTTTCTTCCACCTAGAGACTTTTTGTTTTGGTGGCGTTTAGTGGTGCTTCAAAGAGGTTACCATTTTGGCCAAGTTTGCAAAGGAGAGGCAATGGTATAGTGGCAGAAGAGCCTCCAGCAACAGCAGATGTATGTGGCCGTTCCAGGGAATTTCTGGTGTGTTGGACTTTTATTCCTTTGAAGTCATCAAACTCGACTGTAAATTGGCAGAAACTCCTGTCTTTAACCAGTGAGCACAGACAACACCTACAGTGAGCGTCAAACATCTCTGGTGACAAGATTTGTAACTACACATGTCCAAATACCTCTTGGCACAAGGACTATAGTTAGGAAAAGGTTGGTATAATTTAATCTCCCAACTCTGTGCTTTGATTTTCAAAATTAAGAGCCAGCTGTAGACAGTGTATTTTGGAGATTATGGATTCATTTAGCAGATGGAAAAAAGGAGACAGATCTTACTAGTTCCACTGCATTTGTCTACCAAAGAAAAACAGACCGTTTACTATGATGTGAAGGTTAGCACAGCTTGGAATCATGTTTCTCAGGCCTTTTGAAATTTTCATGTAATACTTCTGCAAAGTAGATTTTGTTGGTATGAAATGAGAAACTGTGATACTATGTTATTGAAAACACAGGTGCAAAGCAAACAGTCTGAGATTATTTTTTTTCTTCTGAAAGTGATGCATTCACTGATAATGCTGCAGTATTTTCTGCCATCTCCATGAGTAGAATTATCTAAGTTCTGCTAAGCTTTATATATGCTCTCTACAGTATCTAAGCACTTAGTAAATGAACTGAGTTTGTTTGGCCTTCTCTAAGAAGGAGATAAACTTGATGTTGTGAAGCTCATTTCAGTGGCTAAGATGAGTATTTTCTCTTCTTGTACTATTTCATTTTTTACTGAAATTAATTTTTTAAGCTTTAATATCATGATGACTGTAGCATCTTCTGCATTTTTGTGTATATCCCTTCGATGTTCGTAGAATTCCCTAAATGAAAGGCATCTCCTTGAGACTGTTTTTCTCGGTGTTAATTCATAGGAGCCTTCTTGCTTACTCAGAGGACTGGCCTGCAAATCATCTGATGTACTCATGAGCTAGTTTGGTTTCTCCTTAGTATAACTCAGAAGCTTATTCTGTGGTATCACAGGGACTATTGGAAAGTGTCATCTCTATCTCTGTATTTTTTTTAATCACGCCAAAATGAGAAGTTTGACTTTTAATGTCTTAAATGTCTGCAGCTCTGCAAATGTAATCCCATTATTTGTCACCTAAATCAGTGTCCTAACTGCTTTCCACTAAAATATTTTTTCTTTTAAAGTTCTTTTTTTTTCTTATAACAGCCTAATGAGAGTCTAACAAGGATGAATAGGTGTTGATGAGATTCATGTGAGTTTTTGTCACATCCTTGTCTCAAGATTTTAAAATTCTTTCTTTTTAATCAGATTTCCTCTTGAACTTTTAGATTTTTGACATGAAAGCATCAAGACCGTTTTCTCTAATTCATCTCCCCCTTTAGTTTCTGAAACAAGAAAAAATTGCTTGCTGGGTGCTTTTTCCCCTTTGAGATGTTCTTCGCAATGCAGTCCAATCTTTGAAACAAACTCTGTAGTGCTTGATGGTGATGCCTCCAAGATAAAAACAAACAAAAAAACACCCCAAGCCCTGCTTCATCCTGATCGTACTAAAATGCTTCAAAGTACAGTTTCTCAGGGGAAGAATTAAATACAAGTCTTTAAGTCTCACTAAAAGTTTTACTTTTGCCTTAAGCTGGAGATTCCAAGGCATCTACTCAACCTCTCCACAAGAGAATCCAGGCCATTGATCTTAGCTGGCAATCTGCTTTTATAGTTCCACCCTCACTCAAATAGTCTGGTATTTTGCAATCGCCTTTCCCCAGTATGCAGACCCATAAGAAGAGCTTCTAAACATTTCCTGTGCTTTAGATTTTACACAAAAGAGAAGAATTCTGACAAACATGATGGCACTTGTATGCCTGGCTGTAGTAATGCAAATCAAGAGTTTAAAAGAAGCCATTTGTTTTGGTTTTATTCCTGCCTCAGGCAGTTTTAGACAGCATATATCAATTTTCCAGAAACTTGTCAACCTCAGGAATGATTTAGTATGCTGTTAAACATAATAAAATCAATAGGAAAACAAATAGAATTTCCATGAGGAGCAGACGGTTGGAGAAGCTTGTCCATATGGCATATTGACATGCTGGAATTTGGGGCTTTGTTGGGTACTTGCGTTAGAAAAATTGCATACAGAGCGAAGGTAATGCATAATTCAGGAGAACAAATAATCTAACAGCTTTGTGCTAGTGCATCTTGAACTTGATGTCTGTATTTATTTAACAACAAATACACTTAGAAACTCTATGCCTGGAAGCTACAAGCCAAACATGAATCATGTTTGCCTAATTTCGGAGCTTTTTATAAGGAGCCTCACCTGCTCTGAAGTGAGTGCTGAGTTCTTGGTTCAGCCTGAATAGCACCTTTGCTTTTCTAGCCTTGCTGAGGGTAATTTATGTAGCTGCTTGGCTTTGCTTAAGGACGTACGACTTCAAGACTATCAGTGCCTTAAGAAAGTGGAGGGAACCTGTTGGTTACACCAGTCTGTGTCACTCCCTTTTGTTCAAGGTTTGCTAAAGAGCTGTGAGGGAGCTGGGATGCCTCTGGGTGTATGTAAAAGCTAGGCAAGTCAGTAATTCCACTCCTCCCTATTAGGGTCCTTCTAGAGGTTAGAGAGCACCTCAGTTTGCTGATCCCAACTGTTCTTCACCCTCCTCACAGGCATGTAGAATGCGTTTAGAAGTGTTTAATCTTGAAAAATTCTTGAATCCAGACTTCATAAAGATTTGCAAGTAACTAATGTGTCTGTGTTTCTTACAGCAAAGCTCAGTGACTAGTTTTTAGAGACCTTTGGTTGCCTGTTTCCAGTGGAGCCTCTAAACAATCCCTTCAGTGGATGTTGCAACTATGTGCTGGCTACAGGTAACTCCTGCCAGGAGGCTGTTGAACAGTGCTGCTTATTCAGAGGTGTCTCTAGGAGCTGACCAGTCGCTTCCATCTAATCTATATTGGAACTTTGACTGGTTGGGTATTTTTTCAGATGGACATAAATGAGTCACTCGTGATAGATCAACCTGTTCTCACAAAGCTTTTCTGCAACTGATGGCAATTTCTAGAGAGCTAGGGTTGAATAGCAAATTGAAAGAAGTCTGTGTATTGCACCACAGAATTTACTACATCTACTGCAACTTGGAGATCGACAGTCAAAATTCTTCTGTCTGGGATGGACTGGTGCTGGAGTATTGCTTGTGTGAGCTTGTACAACGGGACTTGCTGCTGTTAATCAATCTGCTGGTTTTCATGCTGTTCCTGTAGCTGTTAGGTCTCCCCTGGGCACGTTCTAGCTGCATCAAGAATCTTAAGAGATTCTCCACTCTTTGGAAGTGTGAGAGGACTTGTGTCCATGCCGGAGTGGGTTGACTCTCATCCCATTGAGAATTTCAAATCTAAACAAAAGTTCTGGGTAAAACACTGAAATCTCATCTCACCTGCTCTCTGTCCCTGACTAGGAGCTAAGAAGCCTTTGAATTGTCCTGCTTACTCCTTGTTTCACTGGGTAGAGCTTTCACCTTATTCAGCTTCTTCTAAAATTGAGGAAGAATAAGGCATGCGCAACACAGCAGTCCAATTAGTAGTATTAGAAATTTTTTTTTGTTTTCTCTCCTTCTCTTTCTCTTCCACGAGGAGCAACAAAGGGAACATGTAATAAGCTGAGGAGCCACATTGGTTTCTTTAGCTTTATTGAACCTGGTTGAGTTCAGACTTTTACTTGTGGAGAGGCTGTTTGTCTTCAAGTAATCAAGAGACCACCACCTCAGAAAAGTTAATCAAAATGTTATTTTCTCCTTATCTTACACATCCATTTATCCTACTATGCTTGTATGTTACTGAATGAAAAATGTTTTCAGTATGCAATCGGCTAAGCTGGAGTTTGCGTTCTCATATCTCATCATCAGTCGTGTTTCTAGTAACGACTATGCCTTTATTGGTGGTCAAGTAGTGAATTTTTTTTTTGCATGTGACTCACCATGAGGTATGTGGAAATAATGTCATGAGGAGAACTATTACGCTTGAGGGTCATTTACAAAGGCTGAATAGAAGGGAAATCTTAGGAAAGTATTTTCACCTCAGAATTTAATGTGTGGAATAGCTTGGCAGAGAGCGGAAACTGCCACATACCAGAGGCTGTATATTGGCACAGCGCCTGCTTTTTTCTGTGTGATGAGGAGAGGGAGGGAGGGGCAGGAAAGGCAAAATGGAAGGAAACGGAAGGATTTGGGGAAGAACATCCTGGAGATGTAAATGCTCTTATGGGAATGAAGTTAAGATGATGAAATGCAAATGGTAGTAATGTAATGGTAATGTAGCGGTAATGGAATCTGAGCCCAGTTATCTCCCTGTACCTCAGATGAAGGTAAAAAGGGTATGTATAAGTATTTATCAGAGCTAAAGGAAATTGCATCTCACATATCAGTGCGTATTGCTACTAAACAGTAGTATGGAACCATTTGGCTTCACGTGGGAGAAACGTGAAATATGTGCTGTTAATTGATTTGCTTCTCATTTCCCAGTGTTGCTGTTTCTAACTAGTTTATTACGAGTGGATCAATCTTTGCTCATCAGCGTTTCTGGCTGAGAGAGTGCAGCTGTCATGTGTGGCATATGTGTTGTCCATCGACACAGCGGGTGGGAGTGCTCCGGTGCCACGGGCAGTTGCAGCAACAAGAATTTTTACTCATTTATACCTAGTGGGAAGAGTCCTTGAAAGACTGGAGTTTGCCATAGCTTTCTTTGATCTCTTGAAATTCGTGTGCTGCTGGCTTTAGTGTACAGGAGTAAATGCAGAGCTAATCAGAAGCTGAAAATTGCAGAAAATCCAACTATTTTTATACTGGGTGTACTAAGCATACAGCATCAATGATTTAAGATCTGTACTGGTGATTAACTTTTTTAGGTAAGGATGTGTTTGCTAGCCTCTAAAGAAATTAAATCTTTGCTTACCTGAAAGACCATCTCTCCTGGTGTGCTCAATGGCTGAGATAGTTATTCAGTTTTAAATTTGAGCATGTTCTCAGGGTGTTGTCTCTTACGGACTGTCTAGTTTAGAATGGCCCAAAGTAGCAGGTATCTTAATCTTCAGTGTGTTTTGTGAAGCCTTGTGGTTTTTGGAACACACAATGCATGATAATCTAAGAGCTGAAAGAAACTTATTCTGATGTTTGCGGTTTATGGACTATTAGTTCATTGTGTGCGATAGTATGTGGGTACTATTCATGGAACGAAAGGGCAAGTGGTAAACCTTACAAAATGAGTGAAATCATTCAAAATGACATAAAAAAAAGTCTGCCTGGCAGTAGGAAATTCTTGACAGTCTCTGTCACAATCTGTTTCCCACATTTTGGAGTATTAAGCTTCTCGCTTGGATCAAGTTGCAGCAGTGTGTTTCTTGGGGGACCAATGTCACTTTGCGTGCCTTCCATTGTTTGCAGACTTTGCTGGACCAGTGGCAATCTGGCCCTTTTTAGACACCAGTAAAGCAATAAATTAAAAAATCCCTCCTGTGGGAGTGGAGCTTCAGCTCATCTCCAAAACCAGGATTGCCCACAGTCATAACACTCTGAAACAGTTCTTTTCCCTTTCCAGTTGAGAGGAGTGTCTTCTCTTTTCTTTGTTGAACAGTATATCATTGATTTATCATTATTCTTTCATGCCAGTCTTTTTTCTTTTCTTTTTTTTTCTCATTTTTTCCCCCTAATGCTCTGTAGTGAGTTATTTACTCCTAAGTAAACCCCAGAGCACTGCAGAGCTTTGTTTTCAAATGTAAATACAATTTACAACTTCGTTATTTAAGCATGTGTGGCATACCCTTTAAATGTAACTTGTAGCTGGGTGTGTTGTGAGAAATACTAGAACACTTTCCTTATAATCGGGGTGACAGTTACGGTATTAACTGATTTGGTGGTTATCAGATTGCAACCATGTGAGAAGGCGTAACTCTCTACAGACTGTCTCTATTCATGGAGAACTTCTTGGTATTGTATGATCTTTAAATGTGGAGAAAAGTTATAAAGGATTAGTGCTTAAATTCACAAATGAGGCACCTGAAAGTTGGGAAGTGTTGAAGGGTGTCCTGTGGAGCACCTATCCTCTGCGCTAAGCAAGGCACGGGTTCCAAAGGAGAAGTGTTATGTGATTACCTGGTCTGAGGCAAGGCTATGATGTAGTGCATATCCGTAGCATAACTATCACAGGCCAAGGATTAGTGTAAATGGTATTTTTTAGTCTCTGAGTGCTTGACTTTGCAGCCTGAAGGAAGGTTGTTTTCCAGAGATGTTATAGTGTCCTTTCCTGGGTTGTTCTTTAAACAAGAGAGTAAAAGCAAGAAGGCAGGACATCGGTCCCGAGTCTAGTTTCCACTGGGTTCAGTCTCGTTCCACCACAGACATCACACCACAGGGTGCGTTCCATAAGCACATCGAGCCCCTTTTTAAAACCTGTTTGGCAGTGTTACCCAACAGAAGCTAATGATTGTATTCTGTGTATAAAAAATAAATGAATGGGGGAGATCCCAACCAAACTTAGACCCACTGTCAGTGAACTGGGATTTCAATTGTATCTAAACGAGACTGTGACTATTCAGGTGGGACTTATATGAAGGTGGTGTGTTTCGGTACAGGCAAAGCTGGGTTTCGGTAGTATCAGCTTCCTTGTCAAATCCACAGAAGCGAACGATGTGGGCTGTAAAAGTACTGTTAATTACAACAGTAATGTTGTTAGCATTTCCAACTGAAGCTTTTGCTGGTCATAATAAAATGAGGGACTCTGTCCTTGGAGGCAGACTGTGTTAACTTTGCGTTGCATATAAGCAATTACAGCATTCCAGGAGCTCCTCTGTGTCTTGATGACTATAAAAAAAAGTACAATTGTAGCTGAAAAATTAACATCCAATATACTTATGGCAGAACAAATATATATATGTGTATGACATCTTTGTTCTATTACTTCATTTCTGTTTGTAAACTATGTCCATAGACAAATCTATTTTGTTTATTTCTGGCTAATTGCTGGCAAGATAGACATAAATATGTCTAGGAATGGACATGCAATAACCACACTATCCAGACTTTTTTAAAAGTGTATTTTGATGCTTTTAATAATAGGATGGTTTTGGTCAGCAGATCTTCACTCTGCAGATCAGCAGATCAACTTGCCGAGTGATGTTTATTTACATTTCATAGAATCATAGTATAGTCAGGGTTAGAAGGGACCTTAAAGATCATCTAGTTACAACCCCCCTGCCATGGGCAGGGACACCTCCCACTAGATCAGGTTCCTCAGAGCCCCATCCAGCCTGGGCTTGAATCCTTCCAGGGATGGGGCTTCCACTACCTCTCTGGGCAACCTGTTCCAGTGTCTCACCACCCTCATGGTGAAGAACTTCTTCCTAACATCCATTCTGAAATGACCCATCTCTAGTTTTAATCCATTCCCCCTAGTCCTACCATTACCTGACATCCTAAAAAGTCCCTCCCCAGCTTTCTTGTAGGCCCCCTTAAGCTACTGGTGGGCCACAATAAGGTCTCCTTGGAGCCTTCTTTTCTCCAGACTGAACAACCCCAACTCTCTCAGTCTGTCTTTGTAGGAGAGGTGCTCCAGCCCTCTGATCATCCTCGTGGCCCTCCTCTGGACACATTCTAGCACGTCCATATCTATCTTGTAGTAGGGGCTCCAGAACTGGACGCAGTAGTCCAGATTGGGGTCTCACGAGAGCAGAGTAGAGGGGGAGAATCACCTCCCTCGACCTGCTGGCCGTACTATGTATTTCATATAGTTGAGGGTACAGTTCATAGTTTTCTACTGGTGCAGAAAACAGAGACAAGTTTTTGGGTTTTATTTTCCTAGAACTAGTTACCGGAATTGCTTATTTAAAGAGTTAATTAAATGGAGATGCACCTTAGCAATATCTGCTCTAGACTCTCTCGTGACTTTTCTAAATTTTTCTTTTATCCTCCCAGTGGCTTTAGCACTTGTAAAATTCTGATGTTGCATACTGCTCCTAATAGCATCCTAAGGGTGCAAAGCTTGTCTCACCAGCAAAAATATAAAACAAGGTGGGAAGGCAAGAGGCACCGGTGTACTGTGTTATTTAGGCGTGTGCAGTGTTCCTACCATATCCTGCAGAAACACCTTTTTTATTTTTGCGTTCAAACTCAGCTGAACATTACTTCACTAAAACAATTCTTGAAGGCGCTTGTACCAAGTGGAATAGGAAACTTCTCCTAAGTAAAATGTTATCAATGGAACAGAGATTGACTGCTCATCATGCCTGGTATATATTGCTTTGTCTAACAACTCGCCCCAGCAGGCTTACAATTGTGCTCTCTCTGAAGACCCTCCCAGCTGCAAGACCTGATTGACGGAATCAGTGGGCAGATGCACTTGCCAGACTCCAATAAAGACGGGGCCTTGGGAAAATCTAAGGCAATTATTGACGGGCAGCAATCCACTAATCAGACAATTTCAAAATTAATCCCACAGTCCCTTACTGTATTAGCTTTCCTCCTTGTTTGTATTTATACAGCAAATTCATGACTTCAGTGAATACTCTCCCTTCCAGCCCAATTATGTCTCTCTGAGGGTATTAAATTAAAAACAGAAGAAATATTGAAAGTGGCTTGCAATTAGTTTCTTTAAAAGGTGGTGTGGCACTTGCAGGCTGGGGTTCTTAATATGATGCTTGATAATAAAAGTAAACAGGATTTTTTTCATCATGCAAGCAAGGCAAGTATTCCTAATATGCCTTGTTATAAAGAGGCCTATATATAATGAGAGAAAAAAGTGATTTGATTTTGGAGTTTAATTATATTTTCATAAAATTCTTCTAGAGTAACTGACAAGTCCACGGTGTCTCTAAATAACATAAATAGATTTTGGTTTGTGCATTTTGATTTATCTTTCCCCTGTTTTATTTTGATCACTTTATAAAAGAAAAATGCATTGCATCTGATTATAACCTGCCCTGTAAATGAAGACTAATCCAAATAGAAAATTTCTTTCACATAGAAATGCAATATAGAACCCACTTCATGGGGTAACTCTTTAAACATGAGTCACTGTCTGGAGTCCTTGGTTTTGTACAGTGTGTTTCATCCTTTCAAAATTTGGAGTTCTGCATTGAGCTCCTGCAGTGGCTGAAGAGTTGTTTCTACAGATCTGAACCTGATGTAGATTTTCCTTTTTTATTCTCAAAAATGGGCAACCAAAGAGAGACATCACTTTAAAGGTGTTATTTTGCATCTTTGCACTGTAGATGGCTATTGGCTTGGGTAATAAGAGCACAGTGCACTTGTACTGTTTCCCACATGCAGTATGAAGCACACCATCTTATTTTTTGCTTATGATTGATCAGTTTGCTTTCAAGGACAGAGGAATGAAGAAAGAAATGAGCCAATCCACTTGGAAGTCAATGGGTAAACTTAATGTGCACGTGGGTTGGAGAGCAAATGGTGCAGTGGCAACAATAAAAAGTGGAGAAAGTATTTCCAAGTCGAGAAAGATTTTCTTTTTTGAGAATTTTTTTTTGATAAATTCAGAAAAATTTCCAGGTGTGGGTCAGAGATTTGGCTGGAGAGGCTTAGACTCCAGCCCTTCCTGCGTAACTTTGGTGGGTTCAGCCAATTTCTCTGTATCTCAGATTTACATCTGTACACCACCATAAATGGATGCTGAGGCGGGAGGAGGAAGTGATATGAAAGTTTTGTTGGGCTTTATTAAAAAGTATAAATTGGTATAATTTTCTGGTAAAAAGGATAAATACTTCTGTAAGTGACAGCAGAGCTGGTTAACTCTGATCGTTTTAGTAAAATGTACAAGGAGCTGATGAAATTATAGTTACAAACACACAGCCTCATCTTCTACTTAGAAAAAAAAATTGGATGAACGCTCTCTATTTTGGGCTTTTGTAATCAGTCACAAGTTAGGATTGCTTCATGGCATGGAGGACAAATGAGGCAAGAGTTATAGCCTAAGTAAACTATTTTCTGATTACTGGAATGATTTCTCTAACTCTCTTTCAAGAGCTATCCAGTCGCTTGTCACGGAAAAGAGATAACATGTTTGTACACTCGCACAAGAAGACAAGACTCGGGAAACACAAAGGTTAAAGTTCCTGTGCTTCCTTTATACTCCAGTGTCTAACAACATGCCTGCAACAATGCCAAGCTGCCTTTCCTAGTGCAAGCAAAACCCAGGATGGAGCTACTGGTAGGCCTTGTTTTATATTACTTTTATTTGATTTATTGCAGAAGTTGTTAACACCCTATAGTTCTTTGAATAAAATGAAACAAGAAAACCTATAAGAATCAGCAACGGCATAAGCCAAAGAGCCTTTCATCTTTGTAATGAACTAATTAAGCTGTTGATTACCTAGGGATTAACACCTACCTATGTAACAAAAGGTGCATTCTATGAGTAGGAAGCTCTGTAAGGTAAGAGCTCATGCAATTTGGCATATTTCAATCTAACTCAGGAGGACAGAGCTTGAAAAGTGGGAGGCTAGCAAACAAAAAAGGTGATGCAGATTTCCGCTCATTCTCCTGAGGACATCTTTTAAAATCTATCAACTCATCAAATAGTTTTCACATGAAATGATTTTAAAGTGTTTTAAAACTCATAGCACTTGTTAAGAAAATAGTACTTGATGAATTAAAGTCACAGCTTGGTGATGTTGGTGGAACTTTGCCCTTTAGCAAAAGGGCTGAGCTTGGAGGTTTCAGAGTCTGAAATCCTTTCCTATAACTAAATAATATTTTAGTAAATGAGGGCAGCTCTTCAATCAACATCTGTCAAGAGGAATCCTCTTTAGACAAGGGTACAGTTCAGTTTCCCTGCTGACACCGTTCAGTTCATAGAATCATAGAATTGTCAGGGTTGGAAGGGACCTTAAAGAGCATCTAGTTCCAACCCCCTGCCCTGGACAGGGACACCTCCCACTAGAGCAGGTTGCTCAGAGCCCCATCCAGCCTGGCCTTAAAAACTTCCAGGGATAGGGGTTCATCCGACTGTTCCTGCTGCTATTCGTGGGCATTTGTTTGTCTTCATTTTCTATGTGCAGGTGTCTTCAGACCACTGGCTTTACATACGCCACCAGCTGGTGACAGCTTTTGGCTGTGGTTGACCTGGATTAAGTTAGAGCTGGTGACCAAAAAGTAAAAGTTGGTGTTACCGAAGCCTGAAGTTACCCTTTAGCAGTGGTTGCTGGCTCTAAAGCAGCAGCAATTAGATTTGTGTGGCACAATAAACAAAAATAGAAAGTGCATTCATATGGATAATGTAAAGATTAAAGCTCTTGCACTCTCAGCTGCACACTGAATGGCTCGTGTTTTTATATGCTTTTAAATAGGAGAGCTGCGTAACATGACCCTCCAGTTGAAAGGATGCAGAATCGCTATACTCCCATCTGGATTATTACATTCAATTTAGGCCACATGAACTCCTGTGCTGAAGGTGTACATCTAAGAAAATGGTTGTGAATTGAGCGTGACTTGCATAAAAGAGCAAGTTGCACCTATTCTCTCTTGAAAAGCATCTGCTTTTAGTTAAAATCACAGTTGGCTTGGCCAGCCAGCCATGGGGCCCCCATCTTCTTTTCTGTATCACCCCACATTCACATGCTTAATATACTAGTAATTTTATTATGGAGCCGTGGTCAAGACTCTGTGGCTAAGGTTGCAACCAGGTTCTTTTATAAGCTCTGTTTTTTGTCTGCCCCACTAGTGCTTTCACCAGGAAAATTGACTTGAAAATTGGCAACATTCACTCTGCACTTCATATCCATACATTTACATTCTCAGGCATGTTTAATTGTCGTGCTCCCTGCTTTACTACTCTTTCAACTTTAATGTTAGTTACTGGCCTCCACTTAAAGTTAAGCCTTTCTTGGTGTCTTTTAATTATAATAAAGCCCTAGGCAGTTGGGTTACTATGACCACTGCATATTACACAGTTCTTGGTGGTGTCCCTCGGTTGCCTTGGTATGGCTTATTCGTAGTCTGGAAGCTCTTTGACTTTTTGTTCAACTCGTTTGAGCACGTTGAGGGTTCCAGTGTGCAACTCTTCCTATTGCTGCGGTAGAAATAAGTGGTAATAAACATTCAAACAATTCATAGACACAACCTGGCTGCAGTTGTAGCTGATGGCAGTATTTCCACCAACATCAGCAGGATGTTGATGGGTGCAGCTGTGGCTCTCATTTTGTAAATAACCATGGGTGCTAACTCATCCTACTATCTAAAGCTAAACCAGTGATGTTTTCCAAGCATTCGTTTCCTTATCCTTGTGAAAACAGAAATCACTGTTTTCGGCAAGATACTAAATGTCTGCACGCTTGAGTGTAGGGAGTATGTGTGTAGAAGAGTTGATCACTTATAACCGGCAAAGTTTGTTTTGAAAATGATGCTGAATTTGCACAAGTGTAATGCAAGTAGTTCCTTGCTTTCTTTTTAAATGCCAAATCCAGCCTTGCTCGCAGAAGCTAAGTAGTGGTAGAGAATTTGAGAGCAGCCAGTTGAATTTAGCACCTTAGTCTGTGTTCCGAAGTGAATTTGGATTAAAGCAAGGCAGCACAGCCTCAATTTAAAATGCAGTAGCTTTTGTTATTCTATAGGAAGAGGACATTCTTCCTATTCAATCTGGTCCAGTTTCATGCAATTTCAGAATAGTTATTCCTGACTATGTATAGGAAAGTTGTCAAAAATCCTACATCTAAAAGTCAATTAACAGCATCCAGACCACTAAATAACTGACATTTTCACACTCAGCGTCCCCAGTGTACGATTCATTATTTAAAATGAACCGGGATCTTCTAAGTTCTCTACGTCTTTCTTTTTTTTTTTACAAAGTTTTACCTACGTTCTTTAAATATATAGGCTGTGCAGTCAGAGAGGTTTAAATATGGTGAAAGAGCCAAAAGTATCTGCAAGAAACAACAAGTCCTTTGATATTTTCAGAAGAGATTTGATGAAGGTCAAAAATTGAAAAGCAAAGGAAAATACAAGAAAGTCTGCTGCAAGAAGAGACAGAACCTATTAAAAATAGGGCTAAAAGGATGATGGAAAGGATGGCAAGAGGAGGCAAGTCTAAAACGAAGCATGGGGGTGGAATGGGAGATCTTTTCAGGCAAAGGCAGAATGGATAGACATGAATACTCTCAGGAATGTTAGTTGCTCTGTAATAATTTATTTTGAAAAAGATGATCTTTTTTTAAAAGTATGTAGATTTTTCTCCTCTTCCACTGAACCGTTTGGTGTTTGTTACCCTTTTTGTACAAATTTCTCAGACTTGCAATGCATTAATTATTCTTAATATAAAGTGCAGTATCCTTGCCTCTAAAGTGCAAATTCACGTTCACTTGTCTGTTCTTCACAAACCTTGTCTGTTCTTCTAACAGAAAGCATACAGTTCTACCATACAATAAAGAAGTTATCTGAGAAGTCTGTGCAAAGCTGATAATCTCAAAAGTGTAGCACTGAATCTGCCAGTAGTTCCAGTCCAAAGAGGTCATGTCTTATGGCACTGTGCATCTTCAGAGGAACATATTTCAGACCTGAGACCACAGTAACTGTAGCTTCTAGCTTTAAACATGTCATGGTATTTTTAGTTATGCAGCCACAAAACACACGCTTGCAAGAGAAATTTAGGAAGTGATCGGGCTGTAGTTGTAGCTGAATGATTCCAGGAATCTCTCTTGTGCAAGAGGGACTTGGAGGAGTAGGTAGAAATTGTCCATTCCTACTTAAATGAGTATAGCTAAATATTGAAACTTTCTGAACATTCCTTTTTCAGGCTTGGGATAGTTCATTCCTCTGATTTTGAGAGTCAATATGA
This sequence comes from Rhinoptilus africanus, assembly GCA_013400135.1. Lineage (NCBI taxonomy): Eukaryota > Metazoa > Chordata > Aves > Charadriiformes > Glareolidae > Rhinoptilus > Rhinoptilus africanus. Next base: position 197,940 of record VXBO01008766.1, on the reverse strand, counting down.
AGTAATACTGTGTTACTGCTGGCCTATTGATTGAGCTGGTACGTTCCCTGTCAAATTGTGCCTTGTTTTATTGAATGTAAGAAGTCTTAACACGTTCTTTGACAGCAAAACCCTCTGCAAACCAAGAGTCTGGGATATCTTTATTGCATACCTACCACAGAGAGTTGTTGCTAGTCTATACTCTGTGGACAGGGTTTGAGATAGAAAAATCTCTTCAAAGATCAGGCTTTGTAGGAGGCTGCACGGTGAAATCTGCCTTGTTGGTTTATTTGTGCGTATTGCAGTTGTAAACTTAGTGATGCATATATTAACTGTTTACTAACTTCATGCAATATATATCAGTTTAAAAAAATCACTCACATTATACATAAATGCTAATAAAATGAAATCCCTTAGCAGTCAAAGGAATTAGCCCATATTTGAGTGAAATACCAAGGCAGGTCTTGTTACTTTTATGAAACTGTGAATAATATAAGTATCCAATTGATAAAATTTTATTAAAGCTGACAGCCCTTAAGTGATCTAAGTGGTAAATATTGAAATGAAGTTTCAACAACACTGCAGTACCAAGGGAGGCCTAAGGCAGTAATAAGGATTAAACAATGATTTAATGTTGTTCCTTGGGGGTAGGGATTGTTGTTTTAATGGAGAGCAAAAGCTCACTTCCTTCTAAATAATTAAACTGTGATTTGAGAAATTGATCTAAGGTAGTTGTAGTGGTTTGTTAAGTCCGAAAGAGATAAATGAAGGCAGTGTCCTGGGGCAAGGGGAAGTCAGGGGAGAGTAGTGAAGAGAGAGTTTTGCAGGGTAGATTCATGACAAGTGTCCCTCGGGAAGGGGGAAGCTGGCAATGAGAATATTTTATCTTTTATTTGTAATGTAAACAGACTTGTGCTGCCTGAGGCTTGGTAATAGCTAATGAGCAGGGGGGGTTTCCGTGGGGTGCAGATTTTATTAGCACAGCTTATAAAAAATGGAGCTAAATTAAAAATGTGGTGTCTTCTAGATAATCCAATCATCAGTGATGCTACAGGGAGCACCTCCACCTAAGCAGAGCGAGTGTATTAGCATATGCATGTAAGATTTGTTCAGCAGTTTTTGTGAGCTGAATGGCTTTCCCATCTTCGGAGCAGAAGGCAGATTTTACATAATAGGGCTGAGTATTTTGGGCTGTCTTAGGAATGCAGGAATGAAGGAATTTTGTAATGTGTTTCAAATCTGTCATTTGTGTATAAATAGTGGGAGACTTGGCCAGAGAACTTCTCATCGTATATGCCTCTTGGGTGATGGTTACAAATGAGATGACAGCTAAGATGGTGGTAGAGATGGGATATAAGTGGAAAAAGAGAGAGAGAAAGCTCTGCCTAATTAGATAATTGCTGAAGGTAATTTCCTTGGGGTTAATGTGATACACAATCCTGAATAGTTCTAGACTACTGATGCAGAGCTTCCAAAATTGTGGTGGATGGTTTCCAGCTAACCACCCCTCTCAGCCTGTATGCATGTAACACGGTTTAGAAACACAATTGAAGGGAGTGAACATCCGAGAAAACGTTGAAATTCCCTCTACTTAGTGGAAAATGCAACTTATGCCTTCAGTTGTGGATACAAATGGGCAGGGTACATGTTGTTTGTTAAGAATAATGTTGTATTTGGGCTAAAGCACATCAAAGGAGTAATGAGTTGAAATATCAAAAGCCGCTGGGAACACACACCACAGTCCAGCAAAGTCTTGTGACTACCGCTGCCAACACCTCCATTTTTCTCAGCACCCAAGGCAAAGTTCAGAAGGCAAATTGAATGCAGAACATGAACGGCAAAAGCCTTCTACAACTTCAGTTTTATGATATCTCTAGTTTCCATCAGTAAGAGAAAAGGATATTCCAACAACATGTGGCTATTGAGAGCTTTAGGACTTAATAAGTGAGGTCCACTGAAACAGAAACAATTAACAGTAATGTCCCTGGATATCTTAGCCCAGACTGTAAGACCTGGGGCTAGTAATGTTAAAGCTACGGTTACACAGTCAGAAAGATGTCTTTGACCCACCTGTTCTTCTCCATGCAAAAAAATGAAAAATGGAAGTGAAGCCATGCGAGCAGATAAGTGTGTATAAAATGATTTGATGGTTTGATTTTTTCCAAGCAGTGTTTTATGTTGTTCTATTTTGGATACATTTACTTTAAGTAAAGGAAAACCTCAGGACCACCCAGTGTACAATCAACTTTATTGTTCCCTTCTCCTCAGGCTAGCAGAGAGAAGACGTTGTACAATAATCAAACGTTCATTGTTATTATTTACTGATGATTTTCCATAAGTGCTAGGCAGTTTGCAAGTCCTAGTCTACATAGTTTCTTAGCGTGCACCCCTTGATGCACTGAAAGGTGTACTCCAGCTGTTTGGGTGTTCTCCAGCTGTTCAGTCTGATGACTGAAATCCATCATATGTCTGCATTCATCTTCTGTCAGAAGGAATAAAAAGTGTATAGGATATTATATTGCGGTACTTTCATTTGTCAGATAGAATTTGTGTTTTCATGTGTACACCTTGCTTTTAATTTCTACTGAAGTAAACAAGGCAAAAGAAATGTCTTGCACTTGAAGCCAGAGGATGGTAGACCTAAGTCTCAGGAAATAGGTTTATCCTTCCCATGGGAATGCATTCCATGAGCTTAACCCATCTGTAAGAAGATTTCTACCTCCTGAAAAGGGAAACTCTGTGTTATGGAGAGCTCTGTTGTATGAGAGAAGTGATACACTCCCAAGTTTTCAGGAAGCCCTTTGAGGAGATGAACTGGGAATTCTGAACAGGATTCAAGTTCTGTGGAAAGCCAGGGTTGGGAGGTGGAGCAGGGTTGATATGCTTATGGTAAGTCATGTTCATGAGGACGTGTTATCACAGCATCACTGAGGTTGGAAGGCACCGCTGGAGATTGTCTAGTCCAATCTCCATGCTCAGAGAAGTGATGTGTTCAGGGCCATGTATTTTAGTACTTGACATCAGCTAAAGTTTCAAAAGGTCTGAGTACTTCCTGTGTAGATATGTTGCATGACTCTAGTCCATATTTGAGGAAAGGATGGTGTAGGTAAATAAGAGTTATCATCTGCCAGGATAGAGTAACGGGGTAATGATAGAAGCATTACTTGTCTGTTATTACATTCAGCTTAACATCCATGTGAAACACCAGACCATTTCTAAGGCGTGGAACTAACCAAAATAAAATACTTAAAAATAACTTCCTCTGCCTCCAAGATGTACTTCTGCCACCAGGTATTCACCCATGAGCTTAGGTATTGTGACTGGTCCATAATAATGAATGGTAATACTGGTTGAATAATAACTACAACACTGTAGTTATAGTAATCTTGATCTCACTGGCATGTGAGTTTGTGTTGTCAGTTCAGCTGTTTAGGAACTGGAAGAATTGGTCAAAATGAGTAAGTGAAGCATTTTACAATTGAAAAATTACGTTCTGATCCTCTAGAGAGCAAAGACCTCCATCTGTTTCAGTTGACCAGTACTATGCTGTGGATAGATTTGTAAGTGTGCCCAAGGTGAGACCAAAGATACCTACCCAATATTTTACCTTTGATCTTCTATAAGGATACAATCCAAATTTTTGGATAGCACAACATGGCATTTCACGATGTTTATTCAGGAAGAATAATATTCTGTTTCAGGTGATCATGTGGTACACGTCACTTCGCTAATAGGAAGATCAATAATGGTCGATTATTTGCTGAGTAGGGTGTCAGTAGGCAGTTCCATTCCTGCCTTTGGCTTGTGCTTTCTGAAGAACTATCATGCAAGTTGCTTGTCTTCCTAGGCTTCCATTTACCCTATCTCTAGCAGTAGAAAGAGCAGTTCCCTTCTTACTGCTTTTCTAGTCTGTCTGCTTTGTTTAGATGATAACCTCTTCAGTGCAGCAAGTGCCCTGTTCTCTGCATCTGAAATAAGAGCCTGAAAATGAATGTGAAGAGCTTTGTCACTGTTGGCTTAAAACACATTTTTGCCATGGTCAGGTTTCTTACAAAGCTTTTTTTTTTTTTTTGTGGCAAACACTGTTATGTTTTGACTTAAATATAGCNTGGGGGTGTGGGGGGGGGGGGAGTGTTACGTGTTACTGAGGCTTAAAGAAATGTGAAGTTATTTGAAATTCTTAGTAGTCAATGAAATTGGTTTTGTATCAAGCATCTGATATTTTTCATGAAGTACCATTCTGCAAAGGACCATTCAGTGCTGTGGTTTCAGCGCTGTATATATTTTTAGTAGTTAGAGAAGACGGCACCTGTGAATGTGAAAGAAAAGCTAGAGAGGCATTTCTCTTCATTGCTGACATGCTGTCTGTATCAGTCTGGCTAAATCAGAAACTTTCAGGCTTTGTGTTCTTATAGGATTGTATGTGATGGCACCATGAGGTGGGATTTCGCAGCTGGGAATCATATAAAGATTAAGCTGTCTTTTNTGGCATGTGAGTTTGTGTTGTCAGTTCAGCTGTTTAGGAACTGGAAGAATTGGTCAAAATGAGTAAGTGAAGCATTTTACAATTGAAAAATTATGTTCTGATCCTCTAGAGAGCAAAGACCTCCATCTGTTTCAGTTGACCAGTACTATGCTGTGGATAGATTTGTAAGTGTGCCCAAGGTGAGACCAAAGATACCTACCCAATATTTTACCTTTGATCTTCTATAAGGATACAATCCAAATTTTTGGATAGCACAACATGGCATTTCACGATGTTTATTCAGGAAGAATAATATTCTGTTTCAGGTGATCATGTGGTACACGTCACTTCGCTAATAGGAAGATCAATAATGGTTGATTATTTGCTGAGTAGGGTGTCAGTAGGCAGTTCCATTCCTGCCTTTGGCTTGTGCTTTCTGAAGAACTATCATGCAAGTTGCTTGTCTTCCTAGGCTTCCATTTACCCTATCTCTAGCAGTAGAAAGAGCAGTTCCTTTCTTACTGCTTTTCTAGTCTGTCTGCTTTGTTTAGATGATAACCTCTTCAGTGCAGCAAGTGCCCTGTTCTCTGCATCTGAAATAAGAGCCTGAAAATGAATGTGAAGAGCTTTGTCACTGTTGGCTTAAAACACATTTTTGCCATGGTCAGGTTTCTTACAAAGCTTTTTTTTTTTTTTTGTGGCAAACACTGTTATGTTTTGACTTAAATATAGCAAAATCTTCAACATGATGAAATGGCAAAAAATGTCACAGTTCATCATGCTACAAAGTATAAACAATCATCAAACAGGTGAAAAATACATTAAAGAAGAATAAAACTTCAAACAGGTTTTAAGTAGTTCACTTTTATGTTTTAATAGCTCTTTAGGAGCCTGTAAATAGAAAGTCAATTGGATTTCAGACTTGTTTCCATAGTTATATTACACACAGGGAGTATTCAATAAAACAAATCTTTTATTTAGTTCCTGACAGGTAATTAAAATGTGCCTCTGCATTTTCTTGTCTGTTACAATAGGAATTAATATCAAAGATTTCTAGAGTTTACAAGTATTCACAAATATTTTGCAACTTAATTTTATCTTTTGGGCTGCAAACCTACTGCTAACTGGAAGTTACTGGAAAGTTTGAATCCTGTTTGGCATTCTAAGCCTAATGTTTCTTTTTTCCTACTAAGATTTGCTCTCAGCTTCAAAGATCTCAAGTCCTACTTACAGATTTTTCAAAGTAATAAACTTTGGGGAAAGCCAAATATGTAGAAAAACAGCAACTAGAAACATCACATTTAAGGGNTTTTTTTTTTTCTTCTTTTCTGGTATATCATTGTAGGTCTCTTCCACTTAAAATGTTTTAGTACCCACTATAGGGTATGGTGATCAGTAGACCTACCAGGATTAGAAATAACCGTATCAAAATAAAAAACCTAAATTAGAAAATGTCTCACTTTTACAGGACACTGCCTCTGTGCAGTTCCTTGTGTATCTCCCAGATACATGGAGGAAGATCACTTTGGGAAGGGCTTTATCAGTTAAACTGATTAAGAGCAGATTTATGATAGTTAAGATTGGCCACAGTTTTGTATTTGGTAACTTTCCTCTGTGATGATTTTCTCACACCTGCCTTGTCAGTTTGGCTACAATTGCTTGACTGCATCCATAACCAACTGCCTTGTTCTTTGTGCAATGCTAAGCATTGGTTGTTCTCCCTGTTTATCTAAAACCAATGTGATTTTTCTTCGATTGGGCATGCTTAAGGAAATACATCATTTTTAAGATGTGTTGGTTCGATCTTCCTCTTAGCAGCATTTGTATGAGACCATGCCATATTCCACGGTTCTGGAACAGCTCTGTACTGTTGGGGGCTGGTTGAGGGGGGCACAGAGAGGAAAGGCTGGGGGTACCAGGGTGATAAGAGGTGCTCTGGGATAAAACAGAATCAGAAACGATGGGGCTTCCCGATCTGATATGGGAAGGCTGTACAGAAAGACTATTGCCGTCCAGATGGCCATGTCTAAACAGAGGCAGCAGTGTCCAAAGGGAAGGATATCAACTTCTCAAGGGTTGCCAGCTCAGGCTGTTGACTATCGCAGGTCTGTTGAGTAACATGACTAGTTATGGCTATTACTTTACACACAAATGCGTCTCTGCCTCTTGCTGAGGCTTGACATTAGGCGATAGGCTTATGTTTTATGAGTATTAAAATATCATAGCTGTAGTACTAACTTGTACAATTTCTAGTGTAACTCCCCCACACTCACTGCTTCTTTTATGTTGGAGTTAGAAGAACAGTTTCAATCTTTATTGTCCTTTAAAAACGAGCTTGGAGAAATTATTATATGAGTGGTGTAATCTCAACACAATGATAAGATTTGCAGTATTGCTGATGGGCTCAGTTAGGCCAATAAAATTCTAGAAAAAAGCCTAAGCTGCAGGAATTTACAGGGATTTGAGAGTTCTTGGCACAATCGGGAGTAACTGTTTCCATGAATCGCCATTTTATCAAAAAGAAAAATTAGAGAGTTGTGTAGCACAAGATGTTTGCCACGGTGGAAAAAGTCCTTGTTTCTGGATTACTCTTGGCTCTATCTACTGTCAGAGCTAATCACGCTGAGCAGTTCATCTGTTCATTACTGTAATATTGTTTTTACAAGATGCATAAATGCTGCTCTTTTCGTATTAAGCCTGATAGCTGCTTTAAACCTGTGTTTTATCTATTTCTCTTACACTTCTAACCCACTTATTGCATTTGCAGATACTGCAAAAAATGTATGTGTTTTATAAACCTAACAGAATGCCTTGTGTACTGATTGATGGAAAATCAGTTGTTCAGTTGCCAGGCAATGATTGATTTTCCAACACAGCTGCTCCAGCTGTGCTACAGATGCTATTTTTTCTCGGATATCATAGATGGTGTTGTACACTATTGAATATGAGCCTTAATTGTAAAGATCTCTGAGAAATCAGTCATTTCAGCAGTTAATGAGCATTTGGTCACCATCTTCAGCTACACTTTGTGTTTTTACCTGGTAAGCTTGCAATTAGCAGTGCCACTTGGAGATTACTTCGGTATAGTTTGCCAGAAGCTGGTTTGAAATCTGTGACATAAGTAAATGCTTGTCAAGAAAATTACAGTTCATTACAAAATGCTGTAGCCAATAGCATGTGCTGATGACAGCAAGCCTTTTTCCTGGAATGTATTTCAGATTCCGGTATTTTATTTCAAACCTTGCTCAGCTGTGTATGACTAATAAATAATAGAGGAAAGTATAACTCAACAGAAAATTTGCAGACCTTCTTTTGATCTGGGGAAGCAGGCTTTGGTTGCTTGGCATTCTTTTAGATGACCTTCATAATTAAGTTGTGGGCTGTGATTTGGCTCTGCTATCCGTTTTCACAGCGGCATAAAATATTAAAGTCAAGCAATATCAATAATTCATACTCTTATGGTATTGGGGATATCAACGAGAGGATCATTTGGATTCGCTAAAATTAAAAGTGCAACTCTGCTCAAGGTACAAATCCAAGTTTAAGGCTTTTAATGCTCATTATGAGAGCGGAAATTAAACGAAGTCTCATGTTTCATAGAAAGAGGAGCTGCAGTTGGTAGGAGTCCTGTCATTTGTACATTAGCCTCCTATTCACAGCAGGGTAGTGTGTCCACTTGCTAAAATAGACAGACTTGTTGGCAGACTGCGCCCTTTTTCCCTGCCTTTCTCAGAAAAGCGTTGCTCGCGGCTTTCTCCCTGCTATGAACTCTGGTTGTTTTTAAAGAGCCAGCTACTACTGGCATCAACAGCGTGGCTGGGTGCAGAGCAGAGAGAACTGGAAGCAGGGCAGGGACTGGCTTCTAAACCGGATTTTGCCACTGTCCTCTGGGCAAATCACTTTGGGTGTCCTGCCACCTCCTGCATTTAATTAGAAGCTCCTCAGGAAGGAGAAGTGTTTTTCAGTGTGTAGTCCCATAGGCCTCTGATTTCAGTGGGCTGAAGCACTGAAGTATTATGAGTAGGAAATTAAAATGCAATTCATTCCCACTCCAGCTTCCAGAATATGATATTTTCCTTGATGTTTTCTCTTTTAAAATTAACTTGATGTCTCCTTTGTCTAATCTTGTCTTTCACTTAATGCGTTTCTAAATGGTATAAAATGCTAGATCACTTAGTATCCTGGTAGAATTCCATGCAATAAGTTTTGGAATAGTCATTTATACTTGTGCTGTGTGTTAAGGCAATCTCCTCGTGCACATTCATTTCTTCAGAATTTATATTCTTGCAAAATATCAATAAAAAAAGTCCCCCCCCCTTTTCAGTTGTAATTGATAACTTTCAAAGCCCGTTTACTAGAGACATTTTAGAATAAATTCATGCTTGCTTTCTGGAAAGTTTTGGGTTTTTTTTTTTCGTACTTTCTCATTCAAGAGAAAGGGAGATGCAAGGGTTCCCTCTGCTTCTTTTCCTTTGGTAAATTGCTCAGCTTTTCAACAAAGATCTATTTAGCAAATATAAGATGCAATTATAGGAGGAGGAGTCCCAAACAAAATTCCCATTGGGGTTACTAGTTTTTACTTAAGTAAGAATGAACTTCCCTCTAAATTAAATACCTCCCTCTTTCTATATAGCTGGTATGGAGCGGCTCTGTCATTTTAGCTTTTCTGTTACAGTCAGGTAGGCTGCAGGCTGTACTCACTGCACAAGAAACTAAAATAGACATGATTTCCCGTTGTGGTCGTGTGATGATGTAACTGGGTAAATACTGGGAAAAAAAGATGAACTGAGGCCTGGGTTGTCTTCACATAAGTCTGTGCATGCTTCTGTCAGGCATATGACAGGAGGATTCACCGTTTACGTTCTGGCTTATTTCAGAGCTGTGGGCGAGCTGTAGCTATCAGGCTGTGAGAAGGCAGCTTCGCCTCTCGTGGAGCAAACAGAACAGCTCAGTTCTTCTGGACTACGAGAGAACCTGGAGGGAAATGACTTTAACACTTCCATTTGGTATCCGTGTTGCAAGGATATACAATAAAATGAGACCCTTTTCATTGCTACATGTCCTGTGGGTACATGAAAGGAATTGCAAACTGCAGATGAGCAGGTATGTTGGTGATATTTGGATCTCTTCAGCTCAACCTGTGAATTGGCTGGTTACTTAGGGAAAAGGAAGTTGTTGCAGGAGAACAACTTTATCTTCCTGAGGCCTTGACTCAGTTTTGCCCCTGGTGTAACTTCCCTCAACATCTCTGCCATTTTGCTGTGAGGACTTTAGAAATGATCCTTAAGTCATATTTTCTCCCTGGTAGAAGTGCTGCTCTTTCTTTTTGTAGGGAGGTTGCAAAAAGCTGTTTTCTGGCAATAGAAGAAGTAGTCGCTGTGGTCCACCTGATCTGCAGAAATGTGTATGGCAGGTCTTCATACAACTTCACTTAAACTCCCATATCAAGTCTGAAATCTTATTGTGCCTGTGTCTGGTGAATTAAAGAACCCTCTACTTTCATGGATCTACTGCCTCTACAATTACTTATAGACTGTGACTGACTTCTCTTGACCTCTGCATGTAGTCTAGCTCAACAGAGCTCCATCAGGCTTTGGTTCTGCGGTACACATGGCATTCTCAGGACTTCTCTCCTAAGCAATTTCTCATCTTCATCATCTTTTCAAATTTTATTTATTAAGACATTCTTGGAATGTGTTTTTTTCATAGCCATTTCCTATTCTTTGCCGTCTTTTTAAGTTATGAGAACATCATAATGGTAAGCATATCCCAGTACAGCTTTTTCTATAAACAACAGGAAGGAAGACCTTTCTGTTACTAATGAATGCCCTTCTGCCTATAGCCCAAGACTTATTACCTTGCTTAGTTCCATACATTGTTAGTCAGTGCTTTTTGTTCGCCTTCTAGACCTCTTCCAACTCACCATCCTCCTTTTCTCGATAGTATATAAAACATCTAGTTCTTTATCCCAAGTTATATAGATGTGATGAATATTACTAATAATCATGTGATTTTGCCATCTCACTACTCTAATTTACCACTGCATCAACTTTATGTTGAACTTTTTAAGCATCACATTGATTCTAAAAATGAACATCACACGGCTCAAAAAGAACTTTAACTATTTGTGTGTGCTCCTTTTATTTTCAAAAAGGGTCTAACTTCTTTTAAATTAAACCACACAAACCCCAAACATGACATAATTTCCCCCCTTTCACCAGAATAAGCAGAAGATTCAAGCTACCTCCAGCTCCCACCCTTCCTCCTGTTCGTTTGAGGATTTGTAACGTTGGAGATATGTGGTGACTGCTGAGGAAATTGCCCTAAGTGATATTGGAGTAATTCCCCTTCTTTTTAGTAATAAAGGTTGCATATGTTTTATGAGAATAGCACCCCTGCAGTACAGAGAGCTACTGTGATCCATCACTTTAAATCAAGAAATCATTTGACACATTTATTTCCTGAACAGGAAGTGTTCTGTCAGATCAGTTGGAAACCCTGAAATCTGTACATGTTAAGATGAAAGTCGAAATAGCAGACGCTGTTATTTTACTGGGCCAGTTCTGTTTTCATAGGGAGGCCACTCTACCAATGGGATGCTGAAGAAGTATCCCTCTCTTTCCTTTCAAAATGTATGTCTGAAGAAATCTACTAAAATAGGGACTGTAATTAGTCACTTTTAGAGGACTGTATACCTGATAATTTGTATAGTAAAGTCTGATCCAAAATAGAAATATACTTCAATTACCTATTATGTAAAAGTGGTTTTAGCAGAATAAAAGTGAGAAAATTTCCCATGTTATTTTAATTAGAGAGATGTAAAGTATCTTTTGCAATTTCAACACAAATCATAGTTGACTCATAAATGCATACACAGCAAAATGAAACATTGGACAGTTCGAAACACACTGGTAAGCAGGGAGGTGGCAAGAATGGCCAGTTGCACTTCCCTTGACAGCATCAGTTGCACGGTAAACATTCTGTCTGGGTTGTAGGTATAGAAGGGGCTTCCAGCCAGATTGCTAATCGTATCTCTCTTAAAAGCTAACAGAATATTCTCATGTCGGTCAACTTCAGCTTAAACATTACTAATATAAATTCTGCGGTGGAGATGTATAAGCCTTGCATGCCAGCTGCATTTTTATTGGCCGTCTGCAACTTCAAAGCCTTTCCTGCTCTAAAGCCCAGGCAGGTACCGTAGGCTGCCCTCAAACCGGCCTTTGCTGGCTTATTGATTCTCAACATGGCTTTACCTGCAAGTCGCTGGATTTGTTTTCAACGTGAAATTACCTTGGAAGTAGGTTCTTATTGGCCCGCTTAAGATTTTTAAAATTTTTATGTCGTTAATAAATATGCATCGCTGTTTTCCCCTGTCTTTGATTCTGTCTGTTATTTCATGTGTCAGGGAGATCTGTTTAAATAACAGATGCCTGAAGTATTTTGACAGGGTGTTTGTTTCTGTTTCCAGCATAAAACTCATGTGATGACAAGCAGACAGTAAAAAGAGATTTGCCCCAAATGTGCTAGAGCCCCACTTTTCCTCTTCCCTCTCCCACCTGAAAATTAGCTTTAGTGTTATTACTTCGGCACGTGCCTTGCTGAAAAAAAAAAATCCCTCCCTGCCCAGGACCAGGGAATCCTGATCTTCCCTCTTTTTAAACAGACATGCCATGGCAAGATGCTTCATGTGGTCAGGAAGAAATATTAGGGTCTAAGAGGGTCTGAAGACAGGAGATTTGGCTGTCATCTTGAACGTATAACCCTTTAACATCTTGAACAGTTGAGAAGGAGTCCCTGCGATACCTGCTATACTCCTGAAGGTCAAGCACAGCAGGTATGTCTTGAAATTCATCTGAAGAATTCATTTTCTGGGTTGTCTGTGTGTATCAAAAGCAAAGATACTGAAGCATAATGATGTTTAAATTTGCCCTGTTGTGGTGCTGGTGCCAGATATTCAGTAGAATGACTCAGTTATTTCGAGCAACTCCACTGAATTACAGTATTTTAGGTAAGATCAAAATGTAATATTCTGCTGGTGTTAGTTGTGAAATAAGTCTATGTTGATTACCATAGGAGATGAACTCACTGCCTTTTTAAGTTGTCATTTAGAAGTACATGACACTTTTGCCCATAGATCCATGCCTGCACTACCAACATTTTATTATGAAACCAATTTCAGTGAAGCTCCTTACAGTCGATAGTACCTCAAGATCCGACTTTGTCAATTCAATCATGTCTAAGTGTCTGCAGTCTTTTGGACCCTTTGAGCTTGTTCATACCATGCAGTGGAATAGGATTTAGAGCTGCCCCAAGTAGCAGCATTCAGGAACCAGATGGAAAATTGCCTCATGTGTCTCAATTAAATAATCTCTCCATTTTCGTACAGTAAGACAATTGATGTTATACGGTGTTAGCACCAAAACTTTTTTTTTCAGTACTGTGGATGTAACCATATGGGCAGATGGTACCTGAAACATTACACTGACGTGTAATTCTGCCCCTCAGACTGCAAACACTCTGTAGTAAGGCCTGTCCCTTATTATGTGAAAGCAGCAGCTAGTCAAATGGGGTCCTGATCGGGGATGAGGGCTTCAGATACTCTTATAAAACGGTGTAGTAAAGACCAGGTTGTTGAAACTGAAAAATACATTAAGCATCCAACTGAATTTCCTCATTGTTCCCTATTCTTACAAATAAAAACTTGGCACAGCAGCAGCGTATCTGCTTTTCTGAAGTTTTTGTCTTAAAGGCTTGGGATTAAAGTATAAGCGTCGAAGGTTTACATGACTACAAAGAACATCTTTACTATATGTTTTCAGATGAACCGTCCCCTGCCTGATTAAGTGTCAGCACTGTAGCTGGAATGCAAGATGCTGAAATTCATTTCAGCCCCAATATGTTTAATGTTCATTTTTCAGGCATAAGCCTGCAGATAAAATCAGCTCAAAATCCGTAAGTCAGCATGGCAGAGAGATTTCAGGGCAGCCTACCTGTCTGGGCATTAGCGGAGGAAAAGCCCTTTGAAGTCGCAGACGGCCAATAAAAATGCAGCTGGCATTCAAACTTTAAATGGCTCCAGCATTGAGTTTTTACATTTCTCTCACTTAAGGAAAGGCTGAAAATGTTCAGAAAGTGCCTTTGAATACTGTTCCGCAGTAAGCTCTTGTACCTACCGTGTGACTGAGCCCCATCACCTTCATTTCCTTGTCACTAAAAGCAAATTGTGAGAAGCACTCCAGATAACTCATGGCGCTGAGAAACGCAAAAGCTCTAGGCTGCTGTCATGCCCTTGGGTGAGGATGGCAAGATCCTGTGGCGGTTCATGGTTCCCTCTCTGCAGGCCAGGATGCCAACTGAAGAGCTCCAGAAGGTCTGTCCGTGCCAAGGCTGGGCAGTCACTTGGGAAGGGCCAGGGGAGACTCTTGCTGACGTCTCAGAAGTGGGGACATGCATCTCAGGCTGATACAAGGGCTCTGTGAGTACTTGGTTTTCTTTTGCACTTGTAAGTCGTCTGACCCTTCCCTTTCTGTAGCCTGGAGGTGACATGCCAGAAAAAGTCAGGAGGGAGGTAAGCTCTGCTTCCTCTGGCTTGCAGTGAGGACTGCAAGAATTGGTGTGCTCTGACTTCACAGTCATCCCTTCATGGATGCAACCTCTTTCCAGGCCTTGTACAGCACAACGGTACACAGCACAGATACAGGCGTTTCTGAGCTTACTGGCACAGCTGGAATACAAAGACTTATGAATGAAGTTGGGGATGGCTGCCTCTCAAATAAAATTAAAAATAGCCCCTGGCTTTCTGATTTATCCATTTTTATTGGTTCTTGAACAAGATTTAAAGCAGACACATTAGATACCCTTAAGAACTTAGTTAATTTTGCCTTTCCACTTAATAGAATGGGATATGTCTGTTCCCAGTCCTGGATGGACTTTAAATGCTGTTTTTCTGGCTCATAAAGATATCTCAGGGAATCTTGAGTAGCCTTTTTTATTTCCTGTGGACAGGCTCAAGGGTGGAAGATGGGGGGAGCAGGCAAGAGTGGGGACATAAAGCTGTTCTTTTGTTGTAACAGGATCACGGCATGAAAATGGTTGACTACCACTGCAATTGGATTTTACAGGGAAATTCAAATTATCACACTAAAAAAGAACCCATTTTTATCATTCACAAGTCCTGAAATAGCATGTCATGGGTGTAAGCCCTCAGCATTGCCTGTGCTTGGCCTCAGGTTAAGCTAATTTGGAGGAATGATAGATAAAATTTTATTGCTGGCATTTGTTTTTTTTTAAATGACAGCTGTTAGCAGCTGCTTGGTGGTTTGGAGGTTTCGAAATAGCCCAAGCACAGCTTAGACCACTGAGCAGAGTTCAGGTGAAGCAGGAGTCGAAGATGCCTGGGGCTTTGCCAGTTCCTCACTGAGTAACCCCATACGCGTGTAGGTGAGTAGTATAGCCAGTTTATTTCCAGATAATTTATGCTTTTATCCAACTATAGAGCACATAATAAAAATCCTCCTTAAAAATGTTTGCAGATGTTCTCCTTGGGCTTTTTTTCATTCCAGTTGGAAACTTCCTGTGTTTCCCATGTAGTGCAAAGTTTTGTCTTTGAGAAAGAAAGCACATTTAGGGGCGTTGTAGCTACTTCTGCACCTCACAAATGAGATCAGCTTCAGCTTAGCACAATCATTTCGTTCTGGTGGGGAAAGTTTCTTTATCCTGTGTTAAAACCTCACCTGATTAGATGCTGGTTTTGAGTAGAATGAAGAAATGGTCAGAGAAAGATCAAGCATTGCTATTTACAAATTGTGTGCTTTGCTAGCCTGATCAAAACTTGCTGTTCTAAATAAACGCATCAAACATTCATTGGATTAGAAGTGTAGAAAAGCAAACGTGTTCAAATCTTAAACACATCATAATTTTAAGCGTCCACAAGTGTTTAAAAAGTGTTGGTAGGAATGAGCACATATATCCATTCACTAGTTAAATATCATAACCTGTTTCTTTTCTAAACACATGCGCAAGGGAACAGAACACATTTAAAATGTTAAACACATTGACATGTTTACAATGTGTTGCAAGAAAGTGTTTAACTTCTTGCGCTCCAAAGCTAAACACTTTGGAATTAGAGGGTTTACTAATTCTGCATTTATTCAATATGACTATCGCTTACTGACACTTATTGGATAAAGTTTGAATGGATTCAGAGAAGATTAAAAAAATGAATCGCAGGGGGAGGAAAGCTTTGGCTTTGGAGCCATAAGGGAAAAAGATGTGAGTTAATAGTCTGTGGTGTTTTGTAGTTTATGTATATGTCCCAGTGAGCAAATAATTAAAAAAAAAATCGACCCCAGATTTATGAACTGTCCCGAGTCTGGTTCATAGTACTAGTAAATACGAGTACTGATCATTAGTTCAAATTAGAGGTCAAATTAAAATTCATTTACAAGGTGCATTTAAAATAAACCTTTAAAGATAAAATCAAGTTTTAAGTAAAAGACTATCTCATTGACCTCCCAGATCACAAAATTAACCCTAGGAATCCTCGATTGGTAGAGCCGACAAGGCAGTATGGCAAGGCCAGGGTGGGGAGGTCACGCAGTCAACCTCCTCAGGTGGGATTTTTAAAAGTACACTGTCCTGGCCTAGTTTTCTTTTTTGTTGACTGAATTCTGAGGCTTTGTATAGTTTAACTTCCAATTATCATGAAACAAAATGTGTGCTCTGTGCTTTTAGCCCAACCTGGTTTTCATGGAGGACTATGGGGGAAGCCAGACCAAAGCCCATTTGGTGGAGAAGACGCGCTCTGCCATTTCGGGTGCTCACTTAGATGCTGTGCAGGGGCTGAAGCTGCAGATGGGTAGTTTGTTAGACCTCAGGTAGAGGCCAAAGGCTTCCGCCACACGGTTGCCCGCACTTACTCGAGATGTAAAACAAACTAACAAAATACCTGAGTGAAAGCAGGGAGCTTTTAAAACCCATTAGAAGTTGAAACTCTCCAGAAATGTGGAGGATAGCTGAAGGCAGCTTAAACAGCACTTTGCTGGAGCTTAAGGAGCAGGTGCCCTGGTAAGGGAAAACGATTAGAAGAGGGTCTTATTGCTGACATCCTTTCTCATCTTTTTCATAGGTTTAACTAAACTTGGGCAGCCAAGGCATACTATTACTCTGTGTAGCATACATTTGGGAAGCACTGCGTTCCACAGTACCCCTCCTCCTAGCATGTGAATGATGTATTTTAAATGGAGATTATGAAAAAACAGTGTAACTGATCTAAGGTTAAGAGCTACGTTTGGAAAGCTAAGGCTACATTTAAACTGAATGATAGATGCTCTTGCATGAGGGATTCATCCAACCATAATGCCTGGTATTCTTCCCATAGATGTAGTGTGTATCCTTGGTAAAGCACAAGATAACTACATATGTAATGGAAAAAAAAGGGTTACCTGAGATGAAGACCCATGGGTTTCAAAGGCAGCAGAAAGCAATGGATATCAGAATAAGTGTAGCATGACAAGTAGTTGATGACGAAACGCTTACAATACAGAAGGAGCTCTTCACAGGAGTATTGCAGCAAAAAACTACTCTCACTTGAGAGTAAGTAAACATTTTAATCTTTCTGCTGGATACAGAGAAGTGCATCGGTCAAGATCACACTTGTGTAATACCAGGATTTTTGATTAAGAGGAAAGCTAGTTTTGCATGGCAGTCTTGTTAAGGAAATAAAATCTAGGGGTAAATATATGGAAAATAGTAATCTATAAAAAGAGAGGCAGGGGAACATTTTAGTTGCTGAAAGGGTGTACAGACTTTTTCTTTTTCATCAAGAAGGTGCTGTCACTGCAGTGGTAGGGAATATGATTTTCTCACCCACTCTCTGGATTGTGCTGTGCACTGAGATACCAGAGATATGCGAAGGTTTCCTTTTCTTTATAAAAAAGAGAACACTGAGGTCTACCTGCTGATACTATGACCCTACTTAAGAGAAGGGCAATATCTGTATTAAACATATACCTAAATCTCTGTGAATGCCTCCAGGAGGATTGCACCTTTTAAATATTGTGGTTAAAATTGGAGTCTAGGTGTTTATGAATCACTAGATAAAGTTATGATCAAAGCGCTCGCATAGATGGAGATGTTTACTCATGCAACTTTCTGTCACCTCTTTCCTTCATGGACTTGTTTTTTTCAGCTAAATAGGTATAATTTGCACACTGAATAACAAATGAAGGCGACTTTTGGTGTCACGGATTTGTGATAGATAAACACCCCACATATACAAGGCAATATCTGCCACTTCTTCTTCAACTTCAGGTTAAATAAGGAGTGATAGTCCAACTGCAGAGCGAGCATGGGACTTTCAAATTTTAAGTGCAATCAAACTTTTCAGCAGACTGTGGGCCAGATAACATGGTACTGGACCCTGCTGGAGACTGAAGGGAAAAATCTTAGTTGTTGATGGAATTTTGCTTAAAGGCAGCAGGATTATAATTCCTAAGGCATTACAGGAGAATGTGTAGGAAAAGACACGTGAAGGTCATTTAGGGTTTGGAAAACCTCAGAGAAAGGCCAGAAATGCTTTTTACTGGCCTCAAATAACAGTCACGTTGAGGAAGTTGTTCAGGCTTGTCTCTTGTGCCAGAAATATAAACCAAGTGAAGTGGCTTTTGTTGATGGCATAGGAAAAACTCCTGAAGCACAGTAGGTGGGTTTGTTTGCCTTGGCGAAGAGAAGCCAGATAGGTATTCTAGAATATAATTCTGCTTTTTGCGTGATGGCTGTACTAGAAGATGCATCTGGGCAGAAGACTGCACTCTGAGCTCTGGGCTGATCATCACTTAAGTGTGGGTAGAGAGAGACATGCAGCCACCACGCACATTATACCCAGTCTCCAGGCTGGTACAAGTAAGTACCGAAATAATAAAGTACCTACTGAAATGGATTGGAGGTTCAGATTCTAGTAGATATTTGGCATGGCAGAAGGGCAGAGTGGAGCCGATTGTCTCCACTGAAATAAAATCAGACTGCATGATGCATCAGAAGTGAATGCTAGCATCACCAGAGATTTGCAGAGTGTATATAGAGAGTCAGTGTGACAAAACAAAGACCTGTGATTTGAGGCCCCTCAATCCAACACCTTTTTGTTGAAAAGAAAGGTCCACTGTGTCTCATATTTCATATTCTCCGTGATGATGGTAAGCAGTGGTGTTGATTTAGGCCGACGTATCCAGAAGCAGGGAATAGGCAAACACTCCTCCCAGCACCCAGACGGAAGGAAGCAAGGGCGAGCGTAGCAGGATCAGGCAGCTGACCAGGCAAGCTGCCTCACCCAGACCAAGGTGATGCATGCTCATTTTACAAGGAAGGTGGGGTATGGTATATTTGTTGGGTGGGTTATGTGTTTGTCCCATGATCAACAGCAGGAATTCGGACATGGGATAGGAAAGATGTCTCTGACTCCTGCGCTCCCACCGGTTTCTGAACAGCTTGATGTTTATGTCTTGTGCAAAGCAGCTAAAACAGGAACCTAGCATGTAACCTAGCACAGCCGGCTGCTCCTTATTGCCGCTTGTGGCTTCAGCAACTTGTTCTGATGTCTCCTTCTCCAACAGCTCTTTCCACAGAGGGTAGATTAATAGCAATTGCTATTCTGCTGATGCTCAGGCCATTGGTTTTGGTGTTTTCGTTTTAGGTAAATTCACTATTTGACTAGAGCACCCTCTGGTTAATGGCAGTGCCTGGATAGTCTTGCTCTCTTTGGAGACACTTGTCTGATCGGCCTAATGTTTTCTCACTCAGGTTGCTCGCTGGTGCTGAAAACTGTGTTGGTCAGGCTTCCTCTTTTCATCCTGCAAGAAGTTGCTTTGGGTTTGCGAGAGGCTGTTGAAACCTGTCCCCGGGTGGTTGGCAGCTGGGACTCACTCTGACCTGCAGCCGAAGGCTCTGGTAGCACTGCAAACCCGACATTTTTCCTTCGTACTCCAGTCAGGTATTGTTGTTGGCACAGAAGTGACAACAGGTGCAAATCAATATAAAGAAGCATATGGGAAATTTCTGGTTCAGTGGAAGGTTTTCTTGCAGAAAATGTGTCAGTGACACCACTAATTAAGATGTTACTCTCATCTCATGCACGGTTCGCCTGTATAATGAGTCTGAAGGAAACCTTAGCATCTAAACATATGGGCATAAGGGTGGGAAGCAAAGAGGTTGCATGTATCGATACAGAATTATATGGACGATCTTTAAAGCCAGTGGGGATGGCAGACTCACCGGCTGCCAACAGGATCTATTTCTGAGGCGGTAAGAGAGCTGTGATTTTTGTGGTTCTCAACAAAGTGGAAACACTTTTGTTACAGGTTTATGAGAATCCTTCATTTTCCCCAAGTTTCATGATTTTTCTGAAGCCGCACATGATCTGTTTGTGGGTGTGGGCATTTGTGCGAGTGAACAGGAGAATGGAAAGGAGTGTGACAACTGGAAGTGAATTCCTCACAGGAATGTGAGGAGGCAACCATAAAATTGTATTTCCCCTCAAGACCATAAGGCTAGATCTAGAGCATGTTATAAGAAAGGCTCTAGATCACGCATGCAATTCAATGACATGGATCAGGTTGAAGAGTGGAGGGGCATTCCTTCAAATCTTAATGCTGGGGGAAAATCCCATTGCAACCAAACTAGAAGTGCATGGGCAATAAGAACAAAAGTTGTTAGAGAGTATCCAAATTAAATGTACAGAAAGTATTTTTAATCCTCAGAGACTCTTTCTGTACTGGAATTTCTGTTGGAAAAACCCTAGAAGTAGAAAAATAAATGTGAGTGGGTTTTTTCACATGTATCACACTGCAAAAAAAGATTGGCTAAAATGAAAGGGAAAGAAAGAAGCAGAAAAAAATAATTTTTTAGGTAAAGTCAGTTTTGATGTTTTCTGTTGCCCACACGTTGTAACAGATTTTATATTTACTACTGGTTTATCAATGAAAATTTCAGTATCATCTGTGTTAGTGCAGATTCCTGTTGAACCAGTCAATGGCAGGTCCCCATTAACACCTTTCTGAAATGTGTGTTACTCCGTGCGTAGCTATTTGCCGTGTAGCCCACTGATCATGCATATTGCTAATTAAAATATTGGTGGTGGTACTGTTTCAAATGCTTTGCAAAAGTTTATAGGGATTATTTTTTGGCTAGAATTTTATTTTTTGTCAATCATGTTTGTAATGATAATGAAAAAAGAAAACACCTTCTAAAGGCTTTATGTATTTTATCTAGGTCTGCTGTCCTGCTTGCTTAATATCAGCATGATACTAGTCTTTCTGACTTAGAACTTTCCCAGTTCTTGCAAAAATCCAGTCCACTTTTAAAAGGTGCAGTTTGTTCAGGACAGCAGATTTTAAAAATTCTTTTCCTAGCTGATGTCTAACTTGGGTATTTGCTATCGTAGGACTTTATCCCTCACCTACATGTTAAATCTGTGCTTGGTTAACCACTTAACTGAGCAGAATTTTATCATCCCTGTGTGTATATATCCTTCTTTTCAAGTATTAAAGCAGAAAAACTTCTATTTTTTAACAGTATCAACAAACTTACTTTTTCTTTCACATAAAGGACATGCCGAGACTAAGGTTTTGTTCCCAAACACAGAAAGCCCTCCTTTTTCTTTCACCCAAAATCTATCAGACCTATACTTCTTATAAAGTCTTTGTTTGATTTCATAACTTTGAGTTATTATCAGTTACTATCTATTTGTCCTTAATATCATTAATTATCTCGATATTTTTAATTAATTACCTTTTGGTTAACTGTTGAATTGACAGTAAGGTTTGGTGTCTTTTTGGCTGAAGTTGTTCTGTCTCTGAGATGAGTCACAGCTCTTGGGATATTTGGTACGATCTACCTCAAGCAGTCCTAACTTCTTTAGATATTGATTTAAATGGAAGTCAGACTGGACCCAGCGGTGGCTGTCTAAGTTTACTCTCATGATTTTTTTTATTTCTGAGCACAGAAGCGGCACCTTTCCCATCATTGCCCGTTCACAAGGGATGAGAGAGAAGTTGAAAAGGATAAAGCAGGATATGAAAGGGGGACATAGGAAACCTGAGCTCACTTCCTCGCTCTGCTTCAGGCATTCTGTGATGTGTGGGCAAGTAACACTGACCCTCTCTGCCTTCCTTCCTGCAGGATGGAAATAACACTACTATGTTGCCTCCAGAGGGGCATTGTGAGATGAAATCTTCTAATGACTATGAAGAGCTTTGAAAACAATATGATGAGGAATTTGTAAACAAAACATTCAAAGGAGCCATTTCTATGCTTTTCTCCAGTCCTGACTTAATGACATTAAGGATCAGTCTCCATGCATACAAAATCATAAGTCTTTTGACTCTTGTGGCCAAGTGTGGGAAGCAACGGGTGGGAGTTTCAGTGCCTCCTTCCTTCTCTTCAGGGGCCTTGTCTTGTCCTTGGAGGCTGTCCTCTGGGGTTGGTTACTGTTTGCTGCCTGAAAGCTTCCAACCAGTGTTGTCTTTAGGGCTCCAAGATGTTTGCTTTTTCTCCACTCGGTATTTTTCTATGTTCTCTTTCCATTTTCTCGGTGCCATCTCTTTTTAGGCTTTTTATTTTTTTGTGTCTCCAGAATTATCTTTTTTCACCCAGCTGCTGACCCTCTCCCACGTGTTGCTAATGAAGAGGGCCAGACCATGGCTGTCCATGCACTGGTCGCCACTTGCTGCCTTGAGTGACAGCTCTGCTGCCCTGCCGGGGCTGTACCACAGCGTAGACCTCCTTAGTGCGAGGTGCTGGCTCTTCCCACACATGGGTTGCACTTTTGTGCTGGAGATGCTGTATGTTACCAGCAGGCTACCCCTATGGTATAGAGCGTGGGACCATGATGAACTGATCCTGGTTCAGAATAACTTTCTTTCTGGTGTGTTAGGGAGGAGGTTTAAATTGAGGTGAGTTCATAGATCCCATTCCCCTCTCATTTCCCCAAATATATATATATATATCAACACAGCTGTGGCTGTGCAGCACGGCCGTGTGTAGGTGAAGCTGGGATTGCTCCTGGATACCCTTTATTATGAAACCATGGGACACTAGACGTTAGACAACTACTTTCACTTTTGTCACTCCCTTAATTACTCTTCTACCCATACACATTACTTGGGCATTTTTTGGCTTTAAACCATTTATGGTCCTCTCTGGACTAAGTGCCTTTCCACTCCATTTATGTCACAGCAGGACACTTCATAATCTCAAGTTACATATTTTTCTCTGCTACACCAGTGCTGTGGGTGTAATTTATACTCATCCAACAATTTACAGCAATTCTCTTATTGGCACGGATTCAGCGCTCAGCTAATCAGCGCATCAGATTCAAGCACAATTCCAAAGCATTTGCATGGAGATAAGGAGCCCACGATGGGTCGTTATTTCAGTAGCCTGTTATTGTGAATATAATGTCACGTAGCATATAAGGAAAAGCATGATGTGTTTTAACAGAGAGTAAAAGACATAAAGTGTATACAAAATGCTCTCAACATAATCTCCTTTTTAACTGCTCATCTCTCTCTTACACAGTCTTGGGTAACTTGACCTTCTTAATTGCCATATTTACAGTAGAAATTTGATACTGGACTGATTGCAAATGTATTTCTAATGGATTTTCCCCAGAGATATTTCAATAAAGTCTGGTGAGAATCTTTTCATTGCTTTTTGTATTACTTGTAAAAATGTTCCTCTTAGAAGCAGTTAGTTTTAACAAACAATCATCCATACGCTTTTTTTTTTTGCCTTTGATTTCCTTGTTGAACTTTGTGTTCTTTGGAATTTCTTGTAATAATAATAATAATGGTATAAGGAGTTTGTTCCAAGAGACTTCTGTTATTTTGAAAAAGTGACCCTAAATTTAAGCTTCCCATAGTTAATGGGGCCTTCAATTCAGCACGCCTTTAAGATGACAGCCAATCAGCCTGAATAAATAAGTAAAATAAAATTAATTAAACCATAGAGGAGGGAAAAAAAATATCTGCAATTCTGAAGTTTCATTATGCCTCAAAACCACTCAGTTCTGTGGGTGTGAATGCCATTGTTGCCTATCTGTGTTAGGGGTTGCACTGGTTCAGCTGTTAGCCGTGATGCTTGGGAAAGCCCCAGTCTGAGTTGGGGCCGGATGGAAGTTTGTTCACATCATAATTCAAGGAAGATTTTGCTTGGGGATGTCGACAGATTTGATACAACAGTCAAAAAGGAGGTGATGGGGGCCTATCAAAAACCCAGTAACAATTACCTGTAGTGGGATGAGATTTGGACTTTGAGGAGGATGGAAAGAACCCAAAAGAGACCAGATGGAGAGAGCTTTGTGAGACCTCTTGAAAATAAAAAGAATGGAAATATGAAATGGAAAGCTTAGAAACCAGAGTGAGACAACGGAAAGCTGTAGATCTTGAATGGGAGAAGTCATGACTTCTGAGGAATGGGACAGTAGTGATTCCAGAGAGGTGTATGTGAAGGAAATTAAACGCATTTGGAGATGAGCTGTGGGACACGGAGGGGAGCAATTGCAGCATTAAAACACTGTTCTACCCCCTTTGAGGGTCAGGGGCTGAGTTTTTTCACATCAACCTGAGTGAAAAAGTTTTCCACCATTGGAAGCTCTGCAGGAGACTTGTGGTCTGACACTGACAATATTCAAAGCCGTACTGAGGGAAGGATGTTATTGGTACCAGAAAGCAGCGAGGTACCTAGGTAATTGCTAATTGTTATAGACTAAGCATATATGGGGCCAAATTCTGCTTTCAGCTTGCCTAGCAAAACCAGAAAATTTACCAGTTTCCCTGATAAAATTCCCACAGGCTTACATGAGCAGCAGAACTCTGTCGCTGAGACCAGAGTTTGGCTCCAGTGCCAGAAGCGAAGAGCTCGTATTGAACCTCCAACACTGAGAAATTAATTTAGCTGAGTTGCATGCAGCTTCCAAACAGGGTATAAAAGAGAGTGAGACCTACAGAAATTACTTGATATATCTGGCTATGGATAGGAATGTGCTGTTTTGTAAGAATATCTTTCAGAATGTTTTCACTGACATATGTGTGAATCCTGCTAACTGCATTAATTTGTTCTTCATATTTATTATTTCTCCTAGAAAGATCCACAAACTGTTTTTGTTGAAAATCCTATCGTATTTCTGATCTGCTGTCTTTTTTAATCTTAGTTGACATCATTCATGTCAATCCAAAGAAGTCTTAACTGAGACACTGTTGTGAGGTTAAACATTGTGAGAACTAGAAGCAAATAAAAATCATTACATTTGGAAACATTAAACCACAAAAAAATGTTATTTTTAATAATGCAGTTATTAAAGTATTTGAAAAGTAAATATTTAAAAAACGTTGGTTGCTCTGATATGAAATGAATAAATACTCTTAATTTTACCATATAAAGCCCAATAGATTCAGACATGGATTTCTTGAAACAAATACATCTTTTTCTTCAGTGTAATTCAATGAAGTATGTTCCATGAAACACTCATGCACTACTTCAGCTTCCACAGTTGCGGAGAATGGCTCTTTAATATTGAGCATAATTACACATTGATCATAAGATAAATGTCTTCCCTCAAATAGGAGTGTCCTGTAATGAAAGCTTCCTCAAATTTATTAAGGCAGCTAAAGGTATTCCTGTAATAAGATGCCGGGATGAAGCCCACAGCTCAATTCTGTCTAGGAATGGTGTTTCCCTAACTTCCAATTTTTTTGGAAGTTGTTTCAAATATAAAAGCCCAACCCTAAAAAAGTGTGAAGTGTTTGCTGGAAATATTCAGGGCACCCCCTGCCCTCTCGGGGCTGAGCTGCTCACGAGTTTCTGGATTCAGAAACTTGGCGCTATTTATTATTTATTTATTATTTGGCTCTTTATTTATAATAAATGATTTATAAATAATAAATTATTTATTATTTGGCCATTTAAATAACAAAAGCCTGTTCTGTAAAAACTGAGATAGTCTTTAACCACAATAATGCCTTAAAACTTGCTTTGTATATGTGTAAATTAAAATTATGCATCTCTTCGTAAAACTTCAAGGATGATAGATTTTTAGCGCTTGGATTTTATTAAATTTTATATGAATTGTAGCACAATTAATGATGAAAATTCCAGGATAGCGGAAGAAAAGGTTGGGATATTTTTTAAGTGAAAAGGAAGTAAAATACATGCATAAAGATCTGTATCTGCCAATCAGACTGCTGGCTGCTTAAGATCTAATTTAGTGTTGTTTTCATTGCAGTGTTTACTGGAACGCCATTAAGAAATCCACTCAATGTCTTTGATTAAGAGCGGCCAAAAAGACACCAGCAGCAAACTTTCTTCTTTATTTCAATGATTTAACTGAAAAAAAAACCCAAACCAAAACAAAAAAGGGCTTACTGGACAAGGTGAGATTATCAGAGACCAAGAATTTTCCCCTCTCTTTCCTCCCCTCCTTTCAACTAGGGGTTGTGATCATATTTTCCGTTTTCTGCAGTCTTAGATTAATGGATAATCTTGGCTCACCTAGGACTATACGCTGGGTATTTCCTTCCCTGCTGACCGTGTCATCTGGTGTGTTTGTGCAGTCCTGCTGTGACTTGCTCACATGCTGGATAAACAAACTTTTTTTTCTCATTTTCTTTCTTTGCTCCCATTTCCTGTGCTCTCCTTGTCTTTGAATGGTCCCTTTAACTCTAGTAGAGCTCTATAATGGATCTATAAGTACCGTTGTTAAGCTTGATATTGGATTATAATGTTGCCACATGATAAGCGTCTGGCACTGATGATATTACCTTTTCCCACCCATATTTGTAAGAAATTCAGAAAGCAGGCAACTGGTTCATGAGAGTGGATCTCGTTCACAAGCATCTTCTCTCTGAGAATCTGTAATAGTTTGGTAGTAAGTTGGGAGAAATTAGCTCCTAAACACAATACCAAACCAAACCCCAAAACCGTAGGAGTGGAAAACTCCTTGGACCATTGCCATTTTTGAAAGGAAGAATATGGGTCAGTGTTCATGCTTTGGGATAGATTGGACAGATACTGTGTGTTAGGAGGAAGTATGCTTATAAAGGATTTTCCATAGTTATAAGCTAAGCATAAAAAATAAAGTTATTCTACCCTACAGCAGTATAAATTCAGCTGCTTGAAGAAACCCTAAACCGGTGACACTGGTCATGCAAGTTGCCTTGTCATGTTCTGTCTTTTTAAGTGATTTAAAAATGCCAAAGAAAGAGAGATTGTCAGGTTATTTAGAGTAAAGTCATTATCTTAGCAATTTTTTCCCCTTGCTCCCGAGGCTCCTTCCTGTCTCTGAGTTAATAATGTTTTTAAATTTAAGAAACTGATTGTGACAGATGGCTCCTAAGCACAGTTGTGTGCACGCATGTGTGGATGCATGTACACTTGGGGTCCTTGGAAGCATGGAAGGAAATGTGATTTTTGCATTGCATGCGTTACTTGGGCAAGAAATACAAAACCAAGCCAGTCTCAGTTGAACATTATTTTTACAGCTAGATCATATCACCGGTGAATGCGATTAACAGGGAAGGTGTCAGTTCAGCAATGTGAAGGCTATAAATTTTCTGTGCAGCAGAGAGACAGTATAAGGAGCAGAAAGTATAGCTGGCCCGCACTGATTCACTACTTGGTTTAACTTTCTTTAGGGACTCATGAGAGCCTGACGGATCTCTTCCGTTCCAAGCTACGTCAGGTGTGCTTTTGTGGCGATGAAGCTGTTAATAAGAGGTAGGTTTTGCAGTGCCTGGAAATAACCAGGGAGGAATGGAGTAAATGCCACTGCTAAAAATCTGCTGCGTGGGGGTGTACATTAATTTGCAAAATACTCCAGTCACATCTGGACCAGCAAGTCAGATTGTGTGGCTTTAACTGGGAAGTGGGTGATTCCCCTCCAGTGCCCCCAGTTCCTTGGTGATGGTGGGGCCTCTTGTTTTGAGCGTAATGGTGAAGTGAAAGAACAGAAAAATGTGCATTATTAGGGTGAAAAAGGACTTCTAGCCTTTCCAGGGACCTGTAGTCTTTCAGCAGTTTGATGGGTACAGTGGTGATTTTCTTAAACTTCAGGGATGAATTTTTGGCTGTGTTTCAAGTTTTAGAAAAACAGTAATTTTGATTTGCAAATCGCTTGACAGAGTTATCCCAGCTCTCTGAGTAGTTCTCTCTTGTCCCCAAGAGCCCTTTTTCCCCTAGGATAATCTCACCATTACATTTTAATTTAAACTTGAGGCCTGATCTTCCACTGGTAAAGTCAAGGGAAACTTGGCACTGACATGCAGACAAAACCCCTGTGTTTTGCAGCAGTATTTCTTATAAATATTTGCATGTATTAAATTGTTATTTATGTATGTATAATTAATTTGCAATGCACCTTTATTAATTATAGTTTCAGGAGACAAAATCTGTTCCCAAGATTTGTATTACCCTTTTAATCTGTCTGTGTAAAGCAGGTGCCTGAGCTTAAGTCCAGAGAGGTCCCAGAAGATATATTCTTTGATCTTACATTGCCACAAGGTATACAGATCTCAATTTTCAGATTATTTACTATGTTTTCTTTATTGAATACTGTTCCCAATATTGCTCACTATATCAAGTCTTTGGAGTTCATGATATCTTTTAAGACGCGTTTATGTTTTATTTATGTGATTTTTCTTTCCGTATTGTTTCAGCCATTTTGGTAATGACGTTTTGAAAGACAGAGCAAGAGTCCAATCAAGTTTTGTCAGTCCTGCACAGATCGGATAATACTCCTCAGCCCAGACCTACCAAACCCATATGTGGGCAGTCTCAGTCAGGGGCAGAAACCAACACACCTATAGTATATGACAAAATTCTTGTCCCTGCTGGGAGTTACTTTCTGCTCCTATTTACTGTTGTCATATCAAAATATGTTTACAATATGTGGTAGGAATATTTTATGAGT
Source organism: Rhinoptilus africanus (assembly GCA_013400135.1). Classification (NCBI taxonomy): domain Eukaryota; kingdom Metazoa; phylum Chordata; class Aves; order Charadriiformes; family Glareolidae; genus Rhinoptilus; species Rhinoptilus africanus. Next base: position 169,540 of record VXBO01008766.1, on the reverse strand, counting down.
GAGATAAGCAGATGCAGTTATATTTATTCAAAGCTATTAAAATCCCTGTCCTTCATAAAATAAAAAATATATTTAAAAAAACCCAAAACAAGCTCAGGCAAAAAATGTTTTTTTATAGTTTTGGGGTTTTTTTTACAAACTACTTTCTTCACAAGTCTTGGAGAACCACTTTCTACACAAGATTTTCATCATAAAAATAACTCTCTGACTTCATTCTGACAGAAACATCCTCTAACGTGAACCAGGCTTCTTCAGGAAGGAAAGGAGTGTTTCGGGAAAAAAAATGCTTCCTTGAAAAAGTTAATCAGTATAAAATGGAAATGGTCAGCAGCATTGGAGGAAAAACTGAAGTAATCCAAGCGTGTGAGGCATTTTTCAGCAACAGGAAAGTACGTTATTTTCTTCAGCCATGTACACCAAACTCCTTGCATCTCCCTTGGGCAAGCTGTTTTGCTTTTATTTTGCTGGTTTTTTTTTGTTTTTTTAATTTGAAAGATTTGAGAAGGAAAAAAAAGTAGGAGAGAGTGAGTTATAGATTGAAAATACATGTATGAGGTGACCTTTGTCTTCGCTCTGCAGTTAATTTTACTGATCTTAATCAGCAAAGCAAATGTCTGAGTGGCGGATCCCCGTATTCCCTCAGCATATGTGTAATCTTATAGCTTTGTTTTGCCTCTTCCTCAGGACCTGTAAGATGGTTAGCCGCAGTGGATATGGCAACTGCAGGTTTGCTGTGCAACGCAGGCATCTCTGTCATCGCAGCGGGGACTCACGCTTGATTTGCAGCCATAGGAGGTCTCTCTTTGATCCCATCTCCGGAGAGGAGGAGATGCCGGTGGGGCTGGACTGCAGCAGTGAAGTCCAGGTGGGGCGGTGGAGGTGTTAAGTTCTCTCCGATGGGTGGGAGCACCTTCACTGCACTGGGACCTCCTTCACCACGTGGGAAATGTCTGCTGTAAAGAAGAGGGAGAAGCCAAGGGGACGGAAAAGATAAAAGGAGACTTTGAGAGTCTTAACAGCCCTGATGCTGATTTGGCCATGACCTCAGGAAAACCCAGAGGTAAAAAACCCCACTCTGGTGAAGTGACTCCCTTCCAGCTCTGGCTGTGTGTGCAATCTTGAGGAAGTCACTTTACCTCCGTATCTCAGCTGCTTGTCCCCACTGCTCTCCTCTTCTGCCACCCCTGCTCTGATTGCAGACCCCATAGGAGCGAGGCGGTCACCCCCGGCATACGTAAAACACGTTGCAAAAGTGGTTCTGTTCTCCTGCTGGTGTACAGTTCCCCTCAAACCTTTTAACAAATCTGTGCTTAAAAAAAAGTATTCAAAAGAGGTATTTTAGAAATCTGAAGGGTGTGGCCAGTGGTCTCTCTGAGGGCCTTTGACTTTCTTCATCCAAAAGGGCTCAGTATTTAACTCTGCTGCTCTGATTGTGGTTTATTTTTTATCATCTAATCCTACTTTTTCATACAGGAACTGAAAATTACCCAAAGACATATTTTTGAAGAAACACCATAATCACGCAATTCTGGTTTATGTCTCGCCCTTGAAGGGACATTTTCTGATCTCACTCCCACCCTGGCAGGCAGGATGGTTTTTTTTCTGGCTTTGTAAGCTGAAGCAGGCAGACCAGGAGAGACATGGAAACTGCAACTCTTTGTTATACAGAATACAGTTATTTTGGTGTCTTGCCAGTAACGCTAGAGTACCGACAGATGTTGCACAGGTGATTAGAGCCTATGCAGGTAAACAGAAGGAAACTACGTATGTTAGGATATGGCTGGAGTTTCGAGCCTTTGGTTAAATTGCTAGAACCCTAGATAAAATCCACCCGCCTGAAAATACCTTGCATTTGCTGTTTTCTTGGGTTGAAAATAGTTTCCTGAGGGAGGTGCTTGTAAAGTTGGCAGAGGGAACCAGATTATTATTTCTCTTTTAAATAACTCAAAGGAAATATTATCATTTTTCAGGAAGACCAACAGTTACTGCTAAAAACATGCTATTGCTGGCTTCCAGATTTGGAAAGCCAGACATATTGTACACCAGTTTTGATGTGCAGTATGCTATCTTTGACTATAAAAAGGCAGGGCTAAGCCTAGGTAGGGGCAATGACTGGCTTTGGAGGGCAGAGATGAGCCTGGGGAGACGGGGCAGCCCAGGCTGTGAGGCTGGACTCATTCCCCAGGCTTGTATTTCCCTGATAAGGTTACTGCCTGGTTCTGTGCTGTGGGCCGTAAGTGCTACATACCACAGTTGATCAGGCCACTTAACCAAGGTGGACCTGTTCACGTTTTCTTTTATTTATCCATTTATGTTTATTAAGAAATAATGTGTGGCAAACTCTGCTCCCAGATCAGAAAGTGCTGTAGCTAACGCTGCAGAGCGGGCACAAGGCTGAGGTCTTTGCTAGGGGAGCATAGGGTATGGCAAAACTTCCCACTCATCCTGCTGCCTTTGCAGCTGTGCAGCCGCTCTACAGCACAAGCCTCAAATTCAGGAGATTTTCAGGGCCACTCTTAATTCCAGTGGGAAATGGCACAAATGTTATGTAGAGAAATTGTGTGTTAGGGAACTGCTGAGTTTTACACATTGACTTCAATGGGGTCTTTCATACTGCTGGAAGACCAGAATGTGATCCTATGCTTTACTTTCTCTTGGATGTAACCTAAGAGGAAAAGTGAGAGACTGAACGTTACTTTTTAGGAATCCAGCCCTTCACCTTTGATTTTATTCCAGAGCGGAAGTAGCAATGTTTGCAGCTCCCACGTTACCGGTGTGTATATCGCTCTAGACAACAACTTCTTTGTTTAAAGATGCTTTTAGATGTAGGATTAAGTGTATTGAGTGCACTGATATTTAGCCTTGGTTTTTTTACCCATATACCTGCAAGTCTTTCATGGCTGTAATCTTCTGTTGATGCATATGTTTCTGGTCTACAGGCGGTCTTTCACAGCATCGTTAACTGCAGTGTGCTCTTTAACAGAGAGCCATGGGAAACACCTGCCTTCGACAGTTGCCAAGTTTTTTTTATATGTAGTCTTCGTTGCATTGTGCTTATCTTTTATATATACATATATGCATATATACATAAATACATGCATATATGTACACATATAAATATTTCTATATTAAGATACACTGGCAGCTGTCATGAAATAATAACAGGGCCTCAGCAAATACCTTTAATGTCCCTATTCTCAGCAATTTCGTACTGTGAATTTATATAAATTCATTGTTTTCAATGATAAATTTTTAAAAAATCATCACGCATTTCAATGAGCAGCAAGAGACTAATAAACAAGTGCCTACATTCTTCTGTAGTGTATGTGCATTCAGTTCTATTTTTAGATATAATTTTGAAGAATTTTAAATTGTTAATTTATTTTTTTAATTAAAGGGCCAGAACTTTTGCTTCCATGATTCAGAATCTGGCTGTATATTTATAGGGGTAAGAGAAAAAGTTAGACAATGGCAAATGAGCGCGTATTTCTGAACAAGATAATTATTTTTGTCTTGGAACACACAGGGCGACTGTGTTAGTGTGTAAATGTTCTAGTATCTATTTGGCATGACAAAATTGGAGATAAGGATGGGAAAATGCAGAACTGGGCATGTTAAAGCCTGGGCAAGGGTAAGCTCTGGTGAACATCTCATAGACCAAGAAGAGGTGGTTTTGTGAATTGATCTGTAAAGGGAATACCCTGCCTGAAGATGGAGAATAGATTATCTTGGAACGGGTACTTTTGGCACTGACATACAAGCTAGCAGTTTTCTAGTCCTAGTGTGAGAAATAGAAAAGCACCAACTCTCCGTTCCATCAAAGCGGTTGATGCCCAACAGCTCTGCCAATGGGTAACTGGGGTTACCAGTTACCAGGTCATGCTCATACCATGTCAAAAGGCTGAAAATCACAATGCAACTGCCACCTTGGGAAGGAAGAGAAACATAATATTTCGTTTTTCAGCATGTTACTTCTCTGAGCTGGAATAGAGAAGTCATCCCAAAGAGAGGGGGCAGTGGGGAAGAGCACCTGAATACAAGGGTGAGGAGTATTGCATGCCACAGAAAATTGCCAGAGTTTGTAGCAACAATAACGAAAAAGGGCTTCCTGTGTTTTATTATGTATTATGGATTTCCAGCCAACATTGACGTTCTCCTGCTAGGACAGGCTGGCGGCCCCCAGAGAGCCACTCCTCCAGATGACTGTTTGTGTTTGCCTGTAACACATTTCCCATCCAACTGTTACGAGATGCTTTCCAGTTTAAATACAGCCCCAAATCATCCATTTACAAGGAGCCGTTGCTAAACAAATATGCTTTGAGAACACGCACAAACCTGTAAAGTTCCCTCCATCTTGTGAAAGCATTTCAAATGCCTCAAAAACGAGGAGAAGAAATAGCATGATCTGAGGCCTCCAAGGTGGGGTTATTTAGGTTTCCAAACACGTCTCTTGCTGCTAAGCCCTAGACATATCGAGAGATGGCATGGAAATAGCGTCTCTGAGTTGAAGCTGAGCAGCATCACAGAAAAGCTAGTGTTGAGGATAAAATATTAATAAAACAGGAGTTTGTCAACCAGTATGTTGTGAGCTGTGATTACGAGACTGTTAAAAGCCAGCCGTGAAGGTCCTGTAGAAGCACCCCCTTGGGTAAGGAGAGACAGCTTGCTGAAGAAGCTATGAGCTGTCAACAGGAATAGTTAATGGAAGGGCTTGCGAGGGTGCAGCTTCCCCCGCAGATCAGGTGGTGACATTTCAGAGCCATTTCATCAGGGGAGGGGAGTGAGATGTACAAGGCAATGATCTTAGAGCGTTGTGATAGCATTCCCTAAAGGGAGAAGGAAAAATAAATTAGATCAGTGATCTCCCTGAGCAGAGCTGCCAGTTGTTAGCATCTCTGAAGGGAGCACGCAAGCCAAGATGACACCGCTGAAGGAAAAGGAGGAACTCATTTGTCTAGATGTACAAATGTATTATTTTTATTGTACCCGTGCTCTGGGCCCCTGTTGCAGGAGGTCAGAGCTTGACAAATGCTGGTTAAAGAGCCCCTTTCTGAAGATAAGCTGTCGCAGAACAGAGCAGATAGGCAGGACTGAAAGTGTTGTTTTCCTTGAGGTAGTGTATGTGGAAGTGTCAGAGCCCTGTTGGTCGCTGCTGCTGCCCTGGAAGAGGGACTGGCAAGAAGTGCCCACGAAGTTTTCAATCATATCATTAGGCCTTAAAATGCAGTTGTAGTATTGGCTAGAACTGGTGTCCCTCGTTACCCTGCAGATGCAATGTCTTACAAATGTAATCTGAACTCATGCTTTTTAATGGAGCGTATGCTACTAATCACTTAAAAATCAGCATTAATTTTTTTTTCCCCCTTTATAATGAGCCTGAGCTTTTTATTTGTATGTGGATGGAGTTTTGCCAGAAAGGCTTATGTCAAGTGGTTTCATTCAGCAACATGAAAACGTGCGTGCTTGTCTCTGCAGGTACAGAGAAGTGGAAGTCAGGCAGTTGCAAAGAATGTAACTAATGACTCCACTTCTGTAAGTGATTTTTTTTTTTTCCAGGGAGTGAACTGGTGTGTAAGTCTTTGAAAATGTGACTCAAAATGAGACAAAATTTTCCTAGCCCAAACGTTTAAGTCTATTTTAAAATATAAGTATCACTTTGTGGGACCACCATGCATTACTATATAAAATTTTATGTGCAATAATCAAGAATTAATTGGGAAATTAATGCTAGTAATTTTACTAAACTGCTTATGACTTAAAGCTCTCTTGATTAGAAATCAGTTTGCATTTAACTTGCAACCTTCATGCCCCTTGACTTCAGTGACCTTAGTTCCCCTTGATTTCAGTGGGCTGTAGGCCAGGCCCAGAGTGACAGGACATTCATGTTGTGAAGAGGTTGGGGTCTCACCTATGGAGCAATGTCACCTATGTTTTCTTGCAGCCACCGCTTGCAAGAGTGACTTTGCCTTGTCGGGTGATTCTTTAGGCTCTGGCATTGAGAAGGTGATGCCCAGTTGAGCCTTTACAAAGGAGGTTTGTCTTGGCACAGACACAGACTGGTTCTCTGTTGTCCTTCATCTTCTGCTGGCCAAAGCAATTAAGTGCTGCTGTCCACTGCTGTTCATGACAAAGTTCAGAGCCACAGGAAAACTGTCTTGGGTTGTCTCAGCTACCTGTGATGACAAGGAAATAATGGTAAGGACTGATACATCCCACGTGGTTTTAACATCTGTGTTTTAGTGCTGCAGCTTGCAGTGGAGATGATCTGTAGTGTGTAATAGTGTAACGTGTAGCTTGGGGTTATTGCTAAAGGTGAGGGGTGGCATAGTTTTGGAAACTTTCTTCATCAAACCTGGACCTGAGATGGGAATACAGTTGCCTCTCTGGACTTGGGTCATCTCAGCAGCCACATCTGCCTTTTCCCTCAGCAAGTTAATGTTTTGTTCCAGGAAGGCAGCAAGGTACAGCCAGGTTTTTCTTCCCTGCAACACATTCAGTGCTGTGCTGAGTTTTGTCATGCCTAATAATTGAGCTGATTCCGCCTTTCAGCAGGATAGCGGTGGTCTGAAACAAGGAATTAGTTTAATATCTTGTGACAGAACTAATGTCAACACTTTTCTTTTCCCACTGGCAACGTGGAGCTTTCACTTGGCCTTGCCATTGCCAACAGCTTTTCCAGCTTATGGGTGACAGCCTCCCTTCTCTATGTGCAAAAAATATAGAATCTCTCCTTTCCTTAGAAAAGGAAATGAAAGAATTAATTCTCAGCCATACTATGGAGCCAGCAAAGATCAGCAACCATGAGAGATGAAAACTGCAGCATTTTAGTAAAACATTTCCTTGAAGAGATGTTTCTAAAGGAGATGGATGACAAGGGAGCTGAAAGACTATCCATTAAAGAAGATCTAGCATGACCCCAAGTAGAAGCCAATTTTTTTGAAACTAACTGCTTTTCAGTTTTGATTAATGACTTGGCACCAGAAATTGGACATTTAACAGCACTCTGTCCACCGTGGAAATGAACTCGCTGGGAATCACTGATGCAAAGCTAAAGGTTTAGAGAAAGGACCAGACAAGCCAACTATTTTAGCTTATTGTATTTTCTATGTGTGTGTGCGAAGAGTCAGTGCTGTTGTTTATCTGACAGCCTCTGGGCCAGAGGCTTTTGTGCTCAGAACAGGACAACAGCATAAGTTACAGCATAAGATCAAATCTAGACATAAGCAGAAATGTATCATTTCCTTTTGCAATCAAATATTTCAATGGGAAGCATGTTCTGCACTCGGTAGGAGATGTTTAGGAAAATATTGGACATCAAGAGGAAGCAAATGAGATTAACAGTATTTCTCCCATTTTATAAGCAAACTACTCAGCAGGTTACAAGCCCAGTTGAGTACAGAAGTTCACTTACCTCATCTTATTCTTTGCAGAGAGGCTAGCTCTTTGCTAATTTTCCTGAAGGACGGATAGTCAGAAAACTTAGAACTGAATGCCAAAGAGGAAAGAAAGAACTTAGGAAATGTTATAAACCTATACACAGCTAAGCATGTCCAAATGTCTAAAAAGACATTTCAGGCTTGAATTACATGAAGAGAGGAGTATGGCTTTTGTGAGTGCTGGGTGCTGCACTTTCTCTCTCCCACACAGGTCTGGCACAGAATCCACTGTCGGAGTGTATCACTGTTTGCAGTCATTTTGCTCTTTCCCCACATTTTGCTCTAATCTCCTCACAAGCCTTCATGTACCTTGGCACCTGCATGAGGGATGTGTGTTTAAAAACGTGTAGTGGCTGTCCAGGCCATGTTGTGATTAGAGCTGCGGTGAGCTGTTCTACAGAGAGCCAGGCTCTGGTGAAAAAGCTCCTCCAGGCAGATTGGGAATAGCTTGGGAACTCACTTCGCTCTTCTTACCAAGTTTTGGATAAAAAAAGTGAATCTGAAAACTGCTTGTACTTATATTTTTGTGTTCATCTACGCTACTGAGGGCGATATCAATTATCAGCTCCAAGAGACGGAGCTGATTCTCTCTAAAAGAAAGAAACTTTATGCTCACAGTAAAACATGGATACTTTTGAGCTCATTCCTTAAGTGTGGGAGGGAAGGAGTTAGGGATTAGTTGTGTGGGGGTGTGTTAATGGAGGTATTTCTCCACCGCCTTCAGCCAAGATCTCTCAAGGCTCATAAATTTGACTAGCAGAGCTTTTGTTTCTGTTGTTGCTGAATGATATGGATCACTAGGTAGCTTTTTTTCCTTTTTTTTCTTCTTCTTTTTATTTTATTATTTGCAAACTCTCTCATCTCGGATAAAAAGAAACTGCTAGAAAAAAGAAACCAAAACAGCCAGGCTTATTTAATTTCATTTCATTTCATACGTCTTAGCAAAAATTGGCATTATACTTCACGGGTGTTTTTCCTCCTGAACTAGCGAGGTTTCTCCTTCATTATGAAAGAGGTCCTGACAGTGTTGTTCTGGAGTATGTTATTTCTGCCAAGTCCTTTTATAAACTGCAGTTAAGATTCCAAGGCCCGGGACAAGGCCAGTCCTCACCGAATCTATAGATCCCACAGCCCACATTTCTCTTAACTGAATGGGCAACAGCCCCTCCTGGCTGGGTCTCCAGTGAATTGAACCATCCAGTAACTACCGAATGTGAACTGATGAAGCTAAACAGTGGCAAGGAGGACAATCTGCAGTTTCCCTTGCTTTCAGCAGAGGAATCTGTTTTCCCCTCAAGAGCCTTTTTAAAGACCTTCAAAATAAAGCTTAGGATCCTGAAGTGCCATCAATTAATCACAACCTGAGTTCCTAGCACAAGGTGCTCCGCACTTTTCGGGGCTGATACTCGAAATCCCAGATCTCTTCAGCAGAAGCACCTGTCTGCTGTGTCTTGGGCTTTAATTTTGTCTTTTTCCTTTTCCTGTATTCTCTGATGATGATTCACCCGTCATTTGAGTTGTTATTCTGGCATTAGTAATCACTGAAGGAAATATTTGAAAGGAAGACAAGGTTTACTGAGAAGAGAGAGCTAATCTGCTTTTCACAGTTTTATGGACACATATTCAAAACAGAGTCTCCTTTTAAGTTAAGGCTGTGGCAGACTTAGTTACCTGTTTTAGGAAATTAATGTAAAAGTTTTTTATTTGAAGAGAACTCTTTGACTTTAGTAAACAGAAGCACCTATTCAGTTCATAAATCTTCTGTTTCATGAAGATTTGGGCATTTAGGGTTGTTTTTTTCTGGCTTTTTCTTTGATGCTCTCCTAGAAGGCTTTTTCTTATTTAAAAGATATTTCAGACAGTATGTTATACATACATTTCTGTATGCTTCGTGCATACAGAAGATAGGTCTCTTCCTTTAACAGATAAATGATGTAATCTCTCTTGTCTGCACCACTAACTGTTTTCTCCAGGTCAGCTTCTCACTGTTTTGTGAATGTGCAAAAACGCTCAGATTTAAAAGAAAAAGCCAAAAAAACCTTTGTCAACAATGCATGTTTGGACTAGAATGAAACAAAAAGTGAGATGGAATGTAACGTAGTTTTAATCTCTTCATTAACATGTAAAATGCAAGGAGTGTGCTGTGAATTATTTCTTTATATGATCAGACACATGACACTAGGACAGGAAGGTCATAGCTTCAGACGGAGAGACACAGGACAGCGGGAGATTTCCACAGCTCATTTAAAATAAGTTCATAGTTTTCTGGCATCTCTAGGCTTTTGGGTCTTGTTGCTAGGGGAGAAAAAAAGAAACAAGGACAAGGGAGGTTTAAAATTTGTTGTGGCTTTCTGAGCTTTTTGACTAATTCCAGCTCTCCTGTGTGAGCTTCAGTTTTGTTAAAAGTTTACCTATCAAATTATTGTCTATCACTCCACTGAAGAATTAATATTCATGCAAATGTACTGCTTTACTCTGTTGATTTTTTTGAAACATTTTAGGCATTGCTTAAATGTGAGTAACGCCATTCAGCCTGTGTATACAAAGTACAGCAACAGAAGCTGCTGCACAGTGTCTTCACCGGGAGAAGGGGGAGAGTGTTATTAATAATAAATACAAGTGTGGACTTGTCCTAAGCACAGTTAGCTCCAATAACCATTTAAAATGACAGAAAATGCCTGCCTACCGTCAGGCTCTCTGTTCTCCCTCTTTCCCTCAGTGGTGAGGCTGTGGCAGGAATTTGGGGATAGGATTTAAGAATACCAACTGTGGCAGGCAAGTCACTCAAAGGAGGCAGAGGAAAAAGCTTTTTTCCTTTCATCTGGGGACCCTTTTGATTAAGAACCTTATCCATATGCGTGCCACAGAATCAGCAATGGTGCAGTGTTTAAAAAAATCAGCTGGTTAGCATGGAGGTACCTGCGGGGGTATGGGAGGAAGAAATGAGAGTAAGAGCAATCTAAAGAAAACACTGCTCCTAGAGGTTTACGTACCACATGCACAGGAGCTGACTTCTGTAAAAGCAAAGAAAAAATGCCATCATAAAGAAACGCTGCTTTGTGGGCATCTTGCATGCAAATACATCTGTGCGCACATCTGTGCCGGAGTACAGACATAGATACAGATCATTAACATCTATTTTCTGAAGGTGATCCAAAGTATCAATCACCTGAATTACTGCAGTAAAACCTGTCTTTTAATGAAACAAAAGTGAGACGTGAAAATAAAAGGTAACCTACTTTTAAATGTTTATAGAAGATAAAGGTTTAACCACAAGTCTTTCATCAAATGGAAGACAGTAGGAAAAAAAAGTTTAGAAAATGCCCTTTGGCTGCTCTTTACTGTGTGGTGAAACCTCACAGTATCTCACCTCATATACTATATGGGCCCTAAAGGCAGCTGGAAATGTTTAGAAATACGTCTATTTTGGTACATGGCTGCCTCTCTATCTGTTATATCCAGCAGTGTTTCAAGGAAGGGAGATATTTGCTTAAATGAAAAGCCCAGACCAAAGTGTGAGATGGTAAATGGCGCTCGAGGGTATACAGCAGTCTAAACGATGCCCTCTGTTAAAAGAATCAGCCACCTGACTGCTCATTAGTTAGCAGTAAATAATGAGGAATAGCTTGAGGCAGGAGCTCAGAAGTGCAGATGTCCCAAAATATTCACCCAGTTTGTGGTGTCATGAGATCTGTAGTGTCGTAAGGTAAAATACACTTAATCCCTCTTCTGAGTGAAGTAAAGCATTTTACAGTCTTTGTGGAGTCGAGTAATTTTGTATAATCTTTTCAGTGAGGATATCAAACAAGGAAAAGCAAGGACGGTGAGATCAGGCAATGACTGCATTCTTTCCCTGTCGTGTTGCACACCCAAAAGGCATTTAGGAATACGTGAGCACCCCTGGAAATTCCCCCATCAGAATACCGCCCCCTCCTCCCTTTCAAAAGGCAGTAGGTGATGCATTTTGACTTATGCCAAATCTGAATTTCTCAGATGGCTCCTGTTGTTTTAACAGGAAGACCAGCATCGCAAACCAGAATTACCCTGAAAGTGCGGGGAGTCTGGGTGAGGAGCCTGGGCAGTGGCAAGGCTATCGGAAAAGGCCAGTCATATTTAACAGCCATGGTGCCACTGCAAAGAACTGCAGAAATATGATAAGTTTGAGTAGAAATTAATTTAAAAACCCATGGACAGTTTTAGAAAAGGTTGTATCTTTTTCTGTTAAGGCAGTTTTATATCTTAGGTACTCCTTCTCCTAGAAACTTCTATAGCAGGGCTGGTTTTCTTTGCTAAATTTGAGGTTGCTTTGAATTTTTGGTGCCAACTAAGGTTAGAAGGTATTTGTTGTAGAGCTTTTAAGTATTTCAGTCAAAAGAAGATTCAGTCCCGTTAAATTTTAATGAAACATGGGCTCCTAGGTGCCTACATTTTCACTTTGCTGAGCATTCCTCCTACTCATCATCCATTTTTTTCTCTTTTTCACACAGTTTGGGTACATCTACCCAGTTTTCTGAAGTCACATGAAGCAACAATCTTGGAAGGAAGATCTGAATAAAGAAAAAAAGTGAAGGTCTATTCTCCATATCTAGCCTGACACAACACCCCTTGCTCTGGTGAGTCGGAGACACCTCGTGTCCGGGTCTGTTCTGGCTTCTCCCCTTCTCCTTGACCCTTCAGCAATGCATCAGGGCTCAGGCTCCAGTAGGTCTCATCCCCTCTTGTATCAGGTGTCATCCTACGTCACCCTCTCCCTACAGCTCACAGCAGTACCTGCCTTGATGTTTCTTTGATGTGTCCAGCTTAGTCTCATACCAGACAGCCCCTGCGAAGGTGTCTGTGCAGAAGGGTACTCCGGGCAGACTCTGATGCCACGGCCGTTTCACGCTTTTCAGTCATCGGCTGCTGTAATCACTGCCTGTGGGGGTACTGGTTGGAGCCCCTGCTTTTTTGTCTGTGGCCCATTCACTGTAGGTTTCTTGCCTCCTTCTTGCAGCAATCTGCCTCTACTTGTGCCCTATTTACTATGGTTTGCATGTTTGTTAGCTTAAGGAAGATGCCAACCTACCCCCCCCCCCCCTCCCCCTGCCTTTTTACCTTTCAGCACTGTGTAAAATCCTGTTTGCTGAGAACATTAAACATTTTTTCTCTGGTCTGAAAAATCAAACAAACACTGCTTGAGGGCTTCCTAAGCCCCGTAACCAAGGGGTTTAAATTAGGAAGTGTTTAGTGTAGGAAGAGATTAAAAATATGGGCCTAGGCTGGAAGTTCTTTCCTTTGTTCCTGTGTGCCCCTCATTGATCCCAGCACATACGCCAAAGGCAGAGGGGACATTTGCAAACACGGGGGGAGCTGGGCGGAAAGGTGAGAAAGGGTGCAGAAAGGAGGATGGATGCCGCTGCTGAGAGTGCTCTGCCAGAAAGGGATAAATCCAGCTGTAAATTCCTGTCTGTGCCAGGCTGGGGCCACCCTCACTCTTGGCCTCTTCTGCCCTGTTGATGCTGGGGTGCAATTCCTGTCTTGGGTCCTGCACGCGCTCAAAAGATTTTTTTCTGCCCCAGGGATCCAAACTCAAAGGTCAAGGGGATCTCCACCAAATGAACTCTGAATGGCAACAGCCCAGGAAAGGCTGCAGTGCGACTGCTCTGGGGATTTTATTCTGTGAGACAACTGGTCTAGCACTTTTTATGACCATTAAGATTTCAAATTCTCCATTTCTTTCTCTGTCATGCATTTACACATACAGAAATTTTAAAAGAAAGTGCAAGTGGAAAGAGAAGTGGGAAATCCAACCTCAATAAACTCTCCATAAAAATCCACAAATTAAAGGCAAGTACATCATGAAAGCATATTAGTCAGAAAGCTATAAATTCTAGCAAATTGATTGTCATATATAATCAAAAACATACTATAATATATAATAAGTTGAAATAAATACCGCAAACCAACCTCAGGCTGTAAATGTTTAAGATTAGTCCTTCATACCACATATACCTGAGGTATAAATAAAAAAAGCAGGAAGGCTTAAAAAAAAAGAAAAAAAGGGAAGGAAAAAAGGTGTGTGTCCTAAAAATGGAGATTGGAATGAAAATGTGGTCCTTTGAGTTACACTGGATGGCTCGAAAGGCTTTCCCAGCACAGACATGTTCTCATGCAGTGCTTAACAGTGACCCGTCTCCCCTTCTTGAGCTGAACCCATAGAGACGCCTGCAGTGACAGTCCTCAAAGAGTGTGTCCTACTCGCTGTGTGCAGAGGTGACAAATGCAGAGAGTGGCTATGACACCAGGTTTGCCTTCAGCAGCCGGCATGGCAATGCCTTGACTTGATTGGGAGTGGTTGGAGACCATCAGATGGGATTGCAGGAACCCTGTTGGCTCCGGCCATGTCCCAGACCTGCCCAGGTACCCTTTTCCACCCACAGCAAGCTGTACGCCGCCTGAGGCACCTCGGTAAAAGACGACCCCATTCACAGTGATGGGACACCTCCAGGAGCTACCTCATGGTTTGCGATGCTCACTGGGACCTCCTAAATGCTGCTGGGTTGCAGATCACTTGTCAAATTACTGTGCGTGCTCTTTTAAAGAAAAATGCTTACTTTAACCTTCAAAGTTAACATATGGACCTAGTAGCCTAAAGCTAGCAAGAGCCTGTATTTAATCTAACAGTGTACAATTGTTCCTATGTATAATCTGAAATGACCTGACCAGGTTTCCCAGTGCCTAGGCTAGAAGCCAGTTTCTTCTTTATTTGGTATGTATTTAGTACCAGTTGCCTAAGGTGCCTTCCTGTCTGCATTATTAGTGTGATATAGGCCTATGGTTTCCAGTATCATGTATGTGGAATTTCATTTCTCAGATCCCGAACAATCCGCACGTAATCCTCCAGCGGGAAAGCTGTTTAAAAGTCACGGCACTGGGCCTTCTGTTTGAAACCGTTTAGCTTAAAACAAGGAATACATGATGCTGTAACCTACAGCACCGCCTCCCAGCCGGGGGAGCATCTGCATTATTGAGGACGTTTCTGGCTTAGCCAGCCGTGAATTATGTCGAACAGGAGAGGCAACGGGTGAAATCATGCTGAGAAACCGAGGGGGATGGTTGACAGCAGGATAGGGCAACCTGTGGGGTGGCTGGGCTAAGGATGCCAGCCCTGGTCCCATGTGGAGGTCGCCCAGCCCTGGTCCCATGTGGAGGTCGCCCAGCCCATCTGCCTGAATACATGTGGTGGCAAATGCTGACCGGGAAGTAGAAATCTGCTGTCAGTCGGGGCTGCAGTTTGGTTGGTGCAGTGCAAATGAAATCCCTGGAGGGGGAGGCTGGCAAAAGGGAGTGCAACATCACCTGAGCCGGCTGCGGGCACCACCCGCGCAACCTTCCCAAATGCTTACCTGAAATGTTCTTCAGTTTTCATTCGCATGGAGCCTGAATTGCACCATGTTTCCTTCTGTCAGTAACTATTGCCAAAGCCCTTCAGGTGAAGATAGACTTGAGAAGCGTCCTGAAGCTGCCCGAAACCTGATACTTCCTTCCCGGCGGGATTCGAGTCCCGCTGTCAATAGCGTGTCAGTGCAAAACGGAAGCAGTGATGTTTACAAAATTAACAAATGGACTTCAGGTTAAACACTGGGCAAATTGTGAGACAGCTTTTTTTTTCCCGAGGGTTGACCAGTCTCCTGAGATTACTTGCAGGTGAACGTTCTGTTATTCTTTCTGGACTGACTTATTCTAACATCGTGTCATTTTTAATTGCTTTTCTTGAGAAAATATGGTTGCAACTCCATCCTGTTAGCCTTCTTAGAGTGCTCTCCACGTTAACCTTTTCCCAAGGCCACACTCACCATTCCTAAATCACATGTATAGTTTTCCTGACTTCAAATCAGTTACCACAGTTGGGGGTGAGAAGTTGTATTCTGTACGTGGTGTGCACCCTATAGCATTAAACTCTGGGCTCGCATAGAGGAGCAGCACCAAGACTAAAGGGCACAGGCTCATTTGTAATTGCCCCTGATCCCGTGAGGATGGGCACGTACGTGTCTCGAGCAGTCCTGCCGACTTCCCTGTGACTGCGGACAGGACAAAAAAGTTCGGTATGTGCCTAAAGCTTCACGGAACTGGGACTTACAACGCTAAATTCTACGTCAAGGAGGAGGAGAAACTGTTATGGCAAGAAACCCTTGTGGAGGTGCAAAGCAGGGGGTGGCACCCTACCTGCCACGCGATGTCTGCCTACCCTGCTTTGCTACACCCTGTTCCTCCCTCCAGCCACCATGAAACTGGACAATCCCAGTCCCCACACCCAGATACTCACGTCTCTGGGGGTCCCTGAGTGGGTACAATGCTCTGGCAGGAGTGGGTCCCCTCTGCTTATCATCACCACTGATCGCTTGGGATGAAGCAGATAAAAAACGTGATATTTTTAGCAAACCCCAGCTATAGCTGAGGTGGACTGAAAGTACATCGCTTGTTTGGACAAGTAGCAAATATGAAGCTGGAGGAGAAGGCAGGAAAGCATCCAGAATAGAAATGAGTATTACTAGTTTTCACCAAGCTTAACAGGACTCCTCGCAGCAGGATCAAAATAGCTGTTTGTCAGTCATTTTGAAAAAAAAAAAAAAGAGAAAGAAAAGAGTAGTTGCTGCCAAGGTTTATGAGGAAGAAACTATACTAATGCATTATTTTGGTTATACACTGTTTTATCACGTTTTTCCTTTCAGTCTGCACCATTAAATTTAAAAAGCAGATCTATCAGCATCTAATGTTACTTCAAAACACCATGTAGTGTCTAGAAAACTGAACTGTCAGACATGCTTGTCATGTACACATATTTTGTTATTAAATGTGTTCGGGCATGAGTTTTGGCAGGATGTCTTCACAACCATCTTGAACTTTTCTTGACACCTTTTATGGCACGTAATACATCTGCAGCTCAGGGCTTGGTAAGCCCTTAACTCTTTAATTATGAGCCTAGAAACTCCCTTCCTAATTATTGTCCTATAAGCAACGTGATCTAATTCTCATGTCAAAGCCCAGAGATTCATGCTGTCAAAGCAGGTGCTTTGCTTTGTTTGGCTGCCTTTTGCTATTTTTTTTTCTTTTTTTTTTTGCTTTTTACGGTGCCAGGAGTGTAGTGTGTGCTCCGCAGTCTTGTGGCAGTGTAATCCTGGAGTGTAGTCCTAGTCACTTGCTAGCTGACCTGACTGATAGCTGGTATTTGTCGCTTTTTCTTGCATCTTTTCCTCCAACTAAAGGCAGTGCTCAGGTCTCACACGTCTCACACGGGGCATGCCGTTTGGACCAGGTTTAACCAGAGGCCTGATTTCCTCCTGTACAAGGTTAGGGGTTAACATTGGCGTTTGTGTAGTACCAAGCGATGCCAGAAACTTTCTCTTTTAAAGTGAGTGGGACTTGTGTAGGTACTGTAGGAAGTGAAACAACAAGACGTACATAGCTGACTTGTCTAATGCTATATAAATCCCATTTTACCCTACGGGAAAACTGAACTGGAAACTGTCTCAGCGTCTTGCCAAAGGCCACAGAGGATATCGGTGCCGGAGAATGAATAGACTCCGCCAATCTTGACTCCAGAGCCTCTGTGAGATCACTTTGAAAACTTCATTTCCTTCTATTGGACTGATTTTAAAGAGAATAATGAAACAGGGAATTCTGCTCTCTTCCTAACAGCCTGAGGGAGGAAGTCGGGAAAAAGTTTGTCTGATGATTTAATTAATTTAATAAGAGAGGAATTACCTACCAAGTTGGTTTTGTGAAATTTCTATAGATACCGTAAATCATGCATATATTTTCTCAAACATTATTAACAAGCAAAGATACAGCAATGTGCCAAAATATAGAAGAAACTTCCATCTTTTCAAAGTATGAGGAAGTTCTGTCTACTCATGCCATATCTATATGAATTTATACACACACAATTTCATGTAGTTAAGCAAGAATATTTTGCTTTCTTAGGCTCTGAACTAAAATTATGCACTTCAGTGCTAAATATATTTCTATTCCTTTTCATATGCATTCAGCACTGCGTAAAAAATTGATCACTTTACTAAAAACAAAAGATTTCTATTCTTCCTTAAGTCTGGAGTTGCTAGCGCAGCCCTGTCAGCCAACAGTGTCTTTCTGTAGCCTTTCAGAACACGTACAAATGGCGCAAGGTGTTAAGAGATGCAGGCCACAAGGCCAAGAAGTTTAATGATGGATTTATTATTGAAAAGTGTATGCACTTTTCTGAAATATTAGTGGAACTTCAGACTCCTCTTAAAATTGCTGTTTAAAGAACAGAGTTCAATGCTGAAATAGTCCGTGCAATCTCCAGAGAGGAACCCCAAGGACCCTTCCTGGATGATAAATTATGGAAAACTTCCAAATCAAGTTGTAAACTTTCTTTCTGGGTAAATAACAATCGTGAAAAGCGCGTAGCTGTTCTCTAAGTTTATACACCGAAAGAGAGAGAGCTTAAACTTCATCAAAAATTCAGACCCAAACAAATTCAAACTTTTGGATTTGAATTTAATAATTTGGACTGATTTCTATAGCCATACTGGTTTTGCAATAGAAGCTTGCTTAGGGCTGTATTTTTCCAGGCTGATAAATTTTGATAAAGCTTTCTGAGGTTCAAGATCGGCACCACCTGGAATCTTGTTTAAAAAAAGCACAGTATTTTCCTACCTCTTCCCATGCAGCTGAGTAATTACTTTCAGTTTGACGTCTTTGTGTTAAATGGCATTGCTTTAAACTCTACGCATGTCAAACAGCAGAAAGCTAGGAGAGTTTGAAAGGTTATCGCCGTTTCTCTTCGAATTCCTGTGTACTGAAACCCTTCGGAGATGGCTGCCCACTGCAAATCATTGTTTGACAGCTTCACTCAACTTCAAGACTTGTCAACTCAGGAGGCAATCTGACAGCTCTCAGGCAATAAAGTAAACAAGGGATTTGGAGCGTCAGAGAAGGAATGCTTAAAATCATTCCTAATATTTCTCCTATTCATAACATGTCACCAAGCCGGTGAAGTTATGAAGGCAGCAAGTCTCAGCTTCTTAAACATCCCAGGTGGCGTTCGCAGGGTGAGTGAGGGCTTGGGGGAACCCTGGCAACCAGCTTCCACCACATATCACCCAGATTTGTTCCACTGATGGTATTCCTGATAATAATGAAAACTCGAGACATTCTTCTTCAAATGGATGATTTTTCAGATACTTTATGTGCTAGTCTGACTTCAAAGGTGATTCAGTATTGGTGGAGGCAGACCCACATTTAATAGTTGTTCTTTCAAAGCAAATATGACCAAGTTACAGGATTTCTATGTAATAATGTAGTCAAGAGATACTTCTTTCACAGTCACCAGGAAACCTGCAGGTGCTTTGGTTGTACAAATGCAGAATCTGTAGTGGTGCTGGAACCCGATGACGGTTGACCACTACGTGGATCTGACCACTTACATACTCGTTTATGGACTTCAAACATATTTGCACATGAACTAACAGGTACGTTTTCTAAAGCAGTCTCTTCTATGGGGTCCTGCCTTTGAGGGAGTTATCTGAGACACCTTAAAAAACCTTGTTTGCAGATTCTGATAATCTGGCTATGTTAATGCAGAGCCAATGGAATGCTCAAAATGGTTAGTAGCTTTTAAGAGTGTAACCTTGTTTTTTTGATATTTTCCTGTGTATCTTTCTGTATTCCTATCAGGGAACAATTTGATTAGCATGTCTAGCGTGCAGTTTTGTAGGTGTATGTACTAGACAGGTTTTACAGTTCTAGTGAAAAATGTAAAACAAAGTACAGAAAATGTGACCTAATTTTTAGACTAGTGTGACTGTTCCATGCACATCTATTTTAAGAACTCCTGCTGCTAACACACCTAGGGCTGACCCCTTTGTTAACTGTGTGGCATGCGCATGACAATAAATTACCTGTTGTCATTATTGAAAATGACTAATGGCCTGTTACCCTTTTAGGACGTTATTTAAAAGTCATTTTTCTAAAAGAACTATATTCCCTCTTGAGGTAATACCTTTTTTTTTTCTTTTTAAATAACTCCATTAACTGTTGGTGCTCTGTGCTATTATAGAAGGTTTTCTAATTACAGTAGTTGCCATACAGTGAAATTGCAGTTACAGCTAAATTGTCTTTTGATTCTTTTTCTAATAAGAACACCTAACTGGACACACAGCTCCTGTAAATCTCTGTAGCTGTGTTTTCAAAGGATCTAATCTAATATAGACTAGCTGTAACGTTTAGGGGTAATGTTGAAGATCTTCATTTACTGCAGTATTACAACTCCATTAATTCACATTTTAAACTGAGTCCTGACCAAATGCACTTCAGCAGCCACTTGTGCTTGCTAAAAGATTAAAGGCTCTGAACCATGTGAAGAAAGAAAATCTTTATAGATTGCTAGCTAATGGCTGTTTTCTTTACTGCTGGAGTCAGTGAATTGAATTGTAATGGACTGGATTGACTCCACATATGGAAATTGCAAAGAGCAGGATCATTTTTTTTACAGATTTAAATTTCAGTCATTCTGGAAGTCAGCTATACGCTTCAAAATGCTGGACTGCAAGAAAATATTTAAAATTCTAATGGGTCTTTTCAGCATAATCTTGCTTTCTTATGTATCTGTTCTGTACTTTGCATTAGCAACTTAATAGGTGCTATAAACGTAGTTGATTTGACATCACACAGGGAGGTGCATATAGCACCACGTGAAAGCAACTTACATTGCGCCGTGACAGTATGGAGTAATTGGTGTTTCTGGCTCCCCGTACATACAAATACTTGGTCAAGGGCCCACATTAATTTCATTGCTACCAATGTGCAAGCAAAAATTGATGAGAGGAGTAAAACTGCCAGCGTGTGTTCTTTTGCAGTGTTCCTAAAGCTTATCTAGCCTAAGCTGTGTGCCCAGATTGACGTCTCTTGCGGATACTGTCATGACAAACTCAGACACATCATAGCCGCTCAGACTAAGTGGAGAAGGGCAAAGAAAGTTTCTGCAGCTAAAACTGCTCTTACTGCACAAAGCTAGATGGAGGGTGATGGGAGTTAATCACTGAAACACGAACAGACAGGACTAGCTTGTCATAATAAGAAGCTATCAAATCACAGCTCTGTTAAACTCCTCAATGTTTTATCATGAGCAGCTGTCAAACTTTTATAATTTCACGATTAATACATTACAGAGTGATTTCCTCCCTTTTTTTGTTGCCTGCAGCATATTTTTTTATCTGGAAGTTGTATTGGCCATATTTATTTCAAGTGAGATATGACTCTTTTTGTGCACGTATAAAAAAGCACAGAGAGGAGTAAATAATTCTTAGGCCTGACTCCACACATGGGAGGAGACTGCCCCATACGTCCTGCCTTTCACCGTGTCCCTTGGATGGTAAAGAAGTAGGGCTGAGAGCGGTATTAAAAACCAGCGTTAAGGTAGATTAAACATAATTCAGTGCCTGTGCTGCATCTCCCCATGGTAAGATATGTGAATAGTGCCACCAGAAATAGCTTCAGTGTCATCTATACCCATGGAAAAGTAGAACAAAAAAGAGTTATTGCTGATTTGTACATAGCCAAATTTGGGGATGAAAGAGAGAACTTAATTATTGCTAAGTCTCTCTCTGAGTGTTTTCACATGAAGGTAAAAAGCGTGGGTCATCCACTTTCCCGAGGAATACCTAGGGCTGCCGATGCAGCATTACAAAAGTCATAGAGCCCTTGAACCAAACTAGGTGAAACAAGATGGACACAAAATTACTTAAAAATTGGTCATGGAGAAAATTCTGGCTTGTCTCCGAGAGGCCCCTGCTGTCCTTCCCTGGGCAGTGACTCAAGGTGTTTGGAAAGTCTCTAACTTTCGTGTCTGAAATTCATGCCCTTGAAAATTACTGCTAAACAACAGGTATTACAGGCTGTAATAACTACTGAGCTGTGGTCTGGGACTTTCTGGACTTGTGGCTCTATGGATTTGTTTGTTTAAGACCGCTGGTGTTTGCTTTAAGTTTTTAAGAAATAAAATAATAATAATTTTTAAGACCTTTGAAGAAAAGAAAACAACGGCTGGAGACGATTTCTTTTGGAATTTCTGAAAAGGTTTCTGAGGAGAACTCCTTCGTGACAATATAATTAAGCAATGAGACATGACAGCTAGTCATTTCAAGGTTATTATTGTATGCCTAAGGTGGCATCACAGGCATGAGGCTGAAGGCGAGTGGCTTTAATCACCCATTAAGTGCAATAATCCTTTTGATATGCACTGTCTGGAGAAACTTATCAAAAAGGAATTTAGGAACAATATTAAGAGGAACAGACAAACTAGTGAATGCACTAGGCGTGAATGTTAACATGGTTATAACATCACTGACAGACATTCAGAAAGGTCTATTTGTGTCAAGTTTTCATCGTTAAAGACACCCCGAAGGAATTACTTTTAATAAGAAGTAAAATATTGCAAGGACTTCTTTGGTATTTTTGCTTTTTTTTTCCCCCTTAAATATTTGTCTTATATACTTTAAGCGTAGACCATATGGCCTTGGGAGTGGATAAGCCCATCTATGCTGTACAGCCTGGATAAAAATGCAGCTGACGGATGATGATGCAGCACCTGTCTGTAGCAGGACAGTCCTACTGTAAAACCAGTTATTTGGTGATCTGCAGTCCTAGCTCACTTTGGTACCTTTCCCTGATGCTCTGCTCTCAAGGGAGGCAGTTCCTTCATATGACACGTGAAGTTCGGTGGTGTGGTTTCTACATCTGTTTCGGCTGGGAATTGAACTGTAGTCCTCAGCAGCGATACGGAGAGAGGATGCCAAATTGCTGACCTACTTCATTGACCTAGTAAAATATTTTGATTGGTTCTAAAGGAAGGGCATGAAACATGTTTATTTTCATATGAAATGGTTTATGGAAAGATATAATTTTTCAAAAAAACATAATTGTGTGAATTTTTTTAAATGGGGAAGTTTGTGCTAATATGCCACTAAGTGGAGAAGTCCAGTGCCAACACAAATGTTGGTAACATGTTCTTCATATTTACAGGTCTGAAAATGTTATCTTTTCCTTGGCCTCTTTTATGTATATTAATACATTAAAATAATGATCAAAATGTGAATATGAGAGATGAAAACACTTGCTATGACTCAAATTATAATTGCTCTATGTTGTTTAGAAAAGAGTATTTTGCCGAATTGGCCCTTGTTTGAACTTAGGTGATGTTTGTGGATTTTGTGCAGTATACAAAAAGCTTTGCCCTTTACTTGAAGCCTGCTTTGACTGTGTAATTACCATGCTCCGATTTCCATTTGGACAATCAAGGTTCTCCTGTCAGCCCGTTTGAGTACACATGGGTTGAAAAACAAAAATCTCCCTGTTGTGGGTGCGTGGGGGGTTGCAGGGATTTTGTTTCATTAAAGAAGAGGGATAAAAAATGTAAACCTGAAAATGAAAACTGATGAGAATTGGACCTTGTGTTTTGTTTTGCCTTTCAAGAAAATGTACGGAAATGTAGCGTAGCAAGGCTGTTGTCCCTGCTTCCCTTCAAAGGCAAAAAATCCTAGTGCTAAACAGAAAGTGTATTCTTTGAAAAATATTTGAAGAATTAGACTTTAAAAAAAAAATGCAACAAAATTCCCTTCAAAGAAAGGGTTAAAAAGAAATTGGCTGAAGTTTCCCTAGGGACAGGATAGTCCAGTTTTGAAAAAAGTCATTGTTATGTTAGTAATAGGATATGTCTTAAACTTGTTCTTAAGTCTTATTTTCTTTACTGCAGGTTGAGAAATTTTCTCTCCTTCACGTTCCATGCAGTTGTTCTGGAAAGGAATGGCAAATCTGTGCAAAGCTTCGCAACGAAAAATAACCCCTCTTCCTGTAAAGGCGAGACCCTGCCAAAATAAATAGGGACTGCAGCAAACAGGGCAGATGGTCATTTCTTTCAAGTGTGCGTGTATGTTTTATATATATAACATGAATATACATATATAGTGTATATGTAATGTGAATTTGCCTATGTATCAATATTTTCAAAAATATACATTCTGGAGCCTATATAATCAATGCAAGCTTTCCTGGAAACTGGGCTCTTAGCACAGCACAGCCCGCCCACAAGTTCGTCTTGTAGAATCCAGAGATGGAGGTTAACATGCTGGGATACAAAACCTAATTTCTTAATAACACTAAAGTTACCGAACGCGATGCAAGATCTTGAGGCCTGAAAGAGCCAGATGAAAATGGCATGGTCTAGTGATTAGAAGGTTTTAGTAGGAAATAATACTTTTCTTGTCACTGGGCTGCGTTGGCAGAACGAGCGCAGCAGCTGGAACGCATATGCAGAGTGTTTACTGGAGCGACTCTTACACTTTCAGACAGAAGGAAATCCTGTGCAGGATTGGAAAGCGCAGAGAGCTGTCACCAGGGAATAGGCTGTCTGTGTGTCTCCATGAAATAAAAGCTGTGTGGACCACAGACCCTGCAGTGGGCACTTCCTGCCCCCTTTGCTGCAGCAGTTCAAGATTGTTTTTTCTTTTTGCCTCTTTTTTTTTTTTTTCCTTTCTTTCTTTTTTTTTTTTTTTTTCTGGAAGATATCAAATCTATGGGTATTATCAACAGAAATGCAGATGAGGCTCAGGATTTGCTTTGTATCAAACTTCAAAAATCTGACTAAGGGTGGAGTTTTTTGTTGTTGGTTTGGGTTTTTTTTTTTTGTTTGGCAAAAGGAGAACCTGGAAATTTTGCCATCTCTCGGGTCGCATAGATTGATCTTTCTAGGCTAATAAGACATCTGATATTACTTGAGGTGGTTTTTTCAGTTTGAAGTTTGTTTTTTTTCCCCCAAAGCTATGTAGGTTTCTAACTACTGTGAATGCATTGAGGCCAGTAGCAAACCCCGGCAACTAAAAGCTGCTAAGACAGGGAACGTTTTATTGTTTGCTGATGGTATAGCAGTGACTAGTATTTACTAATGAATAAGAAAACACGTTTGTTATCCAAATAAGTTTAAAAATCTTAAATTAATGATGTGTTTGTGTGACAGATTTGTGGGAGGGATTTCAAATATAATCACCATCAATCTGGCTACAGCCAAAATAAATTTTATGAAAAGTAAAACAAACTGTTGCACAGACAAAGTAGGCCTTCGGGGGCTCAGGCAATAATCTGTGTTTTCTTATTTAGCTGTGTATAATATTTCTGTTCATTTCTTGTCCAGATAGAATCTCAGTATATATAACATTGCTGTTAAAGCTAAGAAGAGTCACCATATGCCACTACCCAAAGGGGAAGGAAGAAAGAAATGAAAGAAAGAAATGCATACTTAAAATTTTTGTTTCAAATAAACAAGCCATGCCCAGGTAACCGTGTCAGGCATGGTGCAATTGTAAAGGTGAGCATGAAACATAAAAGCTTTAATTCCAGGATGGTGACTTTTCACAGAAACATGTGACTATGTTGGGGTGTATGTTCTGGAAACCCCAGATGCTGCTGTCACTACTAATAAAACTGTTACGAGGTTCAAACTTTTGGTGAAGTTCCTGCGTAAGTTCTTTTTTTTACTGAACTGAAATGTCAAATTTAATCAGACGAAGAGGAGAGGTGGGGCCCCAGTTTCAGGAGCACGTAAGCAGCACCTACACAGGAGCAAAGTGGCCCTTAGCCCCAGTCAGTGCCATCTGTTCTGGCTGGGGCTTGGTGGGACGCAATGGATGGGGGAAGCCGGTGTTGGTGTTTGGGTGATGGTGAACCAGGTCAGAAATGTTTCGTAGGGCTGAGGTGCTGAAGGTTACTGAGCACAGCAACTGACTCCCAACTGACCTACTCCAGTAATTGGTAATTCCAGTATTGACGAGGAAAGGCTTAGATTTCTACCTGCGTGTTCCAGTAAAAATGCATTGGTAATTTTTGATTGTTTTCTTGACACTGTTCTGCAAATATGTTTCAAGGAGATTTTTGCCCGAGAAAGCACTTTTGGGTTGAGCTGAAGGCATGTCACAATCTTTCATTCACAACTTCAAATGCATTGCATACAGTTGCCAAAAAAATTGGCTTTTGCATCGTTGTCCAGCTTCCCTGATCTCATTATTGGTTTCCAGTTAGTGTAATGGGAGCATGTGGCTGTCATTCAAACAGATGAAAATCTTTGGCATTGAAAATATATCAAGGGGTGCCTGTTTTTTAAAGGAAATATTCCCCTTCCTACTTTTGCATGGTTTCTTGATCAGATAAAACCCATCTTGTGCTAACGTTTAAATTAAATGCACTGCGTTCCGACCCAACAATAACAAAATCAAACTCACTCATTGCCAAGTATCATAAGCTCCTAAAATACATTCAGACAGTGTGATGATATTAATAGGGAAGCAGATATCAGGTTTCGGCCGACAAAGTAAACCACACGGTGGAACACGAGAAGTAGTGTGCTTACTGACTTCAGAATAAAACGGAAGACAGAAGCCCTATCAAAAATTATACTAATAATCTAATACTCTACATTTATGCGGTGACTTGGCCTGGAATATCTCAAAGATGCTTCACAAAGAGAGACATTTTTATCTTATCTCTCTATCTAGGTGGCTGAGGTAAAGAGGTTAAGCAATTTGGACTCAGATTTCAGAAAAAGCTTTTCCAAGGTGTGTCTCAGCAAAGGCTCTCTAAGAAACTAGATTGTATTGCGGCAAAAAGATACAACAGTAGACTGGGAAACTGCTGAACTCCACCAGAATTTGGTAAGACACTGGGCAAAGTTTCACTGTGTGCTTGCAGGGTTCTTAAACTCTCCTATTAAGCATCTCTACTAGCTATATTCAAGGGTATGAGGGGTGGGTACCAGGATGGACAATTGGTCTTACCTACTGTGTCTGCTTGCACTTTTCTTTTTTCAAGTCCGTACTTATCATAGGTAAACATGCATCCACAATACATTATCTGTTGACATACGGATAATTAATTTTTTTTAAAAGCTTGTAAGAAATGTTGTTGCGACATTATAATACGATTGACAGAAAGGCTGAATTTCTTGGTTTACATGTTGTTGTCCTTATATATCTAGATCATACCTGCTCTGAGGGGGAAGATTATTGAGTTCTGTAATGTTTTAACCAGAAGAGTGGACTACAAAAACAAACTCATTCCAGCTCTGGTAGCTGCCTAGTGATTTCTGACAGCACAGTTGCAGCTGCACCAGTGGTTTTCCTGGCCATATCTGTCATCTAGGAGGGTGTTCTGCACCAGAGGGGGTGCATGGTTCTTTCCAGATCTCAGTAAGACAGACATGGCTAGAAATAACATAATGAAATTGCCCTAATAGTAAGATAGAAATAGGAAAATTAATAGAAAGAGCGAGTAAATCTGACATCCCTTCAGATGCTGGGAGACCTGCTTCTGTGCTGCATCGGACAGACCCTGGGTTGAGAGCCGTGGCACACTGCGTGGAGCAGTTCAGTCTCCCTCCTGTACCGTGATGCCTTTTATTCCGTGTGACAACAAAAACCATATTGCCTGTCTCAACAGGTAGGACTGTTATCTCTTTCTCTGTGTCCACCAGAGCATATCCAGCTCCATGTACCCAGGAACAGTACGTGTTCAGGTGGGTCCAGCATGTCCTCTGGCATTGCCACACATTCTCACAGTGGTCACTCCTGCCAGCATAAGTGTTATGAGGTCTAATATGTCTGGCATGGTTTGCCCAATATCACTAGCTCGCTGAAGGCAGTATCTTCCGCAAGGCTCTCAGTATAGAAGGAAACTTCCTGACTATAGAACTGTAAAGAAGTTTTCTCACTGATGCAGTGGGTTTTGCTTTGCTTTTCTTTGCCTGATGATGATCATAGTCATTTGCACAGTCATAGTCATATGCATGGGGAATTCACAGGAGCTGATTAAGTGAAGATTCCTTGGGTCAGGATGCACCAAACGAAGCACAGTTTTCTGTATGAGTTGTCTGTGAGATAAAGATTATCACCTTTGTGTAGTTATGTGATTTTTTTATCCTGAATTAATTCTTCTTTTCTTTTTAATTAACCTGTTGTAATACCAGACCTCAGCACATGTCCAGAGAGCCTTCTAATGGAAAACAAACCAGTCTTGACTTCTGTGTTAAATTTGCAAGGTTATGCAATAGTATGTATGATGGACATCCAGAATTGTCTGCTTCCTGCAGTCTTCATTGTAGGCTTATTAATAATAATAATTTTATAATCTAATTTATAAATGCTTAAGTATTGGTACATTCATTGTAATTGCATGCTTATGATAGGTCTTGGACCAGATTTATGGAAATAATGGAAGAATCACAGAAAGCTGAAATACCAAGGAATGGGTGATTCAGCTTTGGTAGTATGAAGGACATTGGTAAAGAGAGTAGGCTAATTTGTATACTAGTTTAAGCCATCCAGCACAGGAGGTTTATTCATTAATGAACTGTTAAGGAATTCTTTGTGCAGAAGCCAAAATCTTTCTCAAAGTATTTAAGCTCATTTAGCTGATGTCTTCCATAGGTAATCAAATGTCTTCAACTGCTTTGATGAATGCCTGCGAAAAAGGTGTTCCTTAGATTGTCGAGGATCCAGCCAAGACTATGAAACCTGGATGCCCAAATATTTATCATGGAAACAGACTCTAGAACAGATTTCACTCTCGGTATCACTGTGCACCTGTGACCC
Source organism: Rhinoptilus africanus (assembly GCA_013400135.1). NCBI lineage: Eukaryota > Metazoa > Chordata > Aves > Charadriiformes > Glareolidae > Rhinoptilus > Rhinoptilus africanus. The sequence continues at coordinate 141,450 of VXBO01008766.1, read as the reverse complement.
CATAAAGGAAATAGAAAACTTTGTAGGAAATTTGTCCTTGTGCCTTTTTTGAGTTTTTTCTGTTAATGAGCTTAAGTGCTGCTGCTATTATGTAAACAGGAATTAAAGCACAGGTTGTATAAATATGTTGCATTTGAAAAATTGAGTGAATTTGGTTCACTCTCAGTGATTAAATGGCCTCATCGCTTGATATCCAATGACTGTGCACAGAACCAGCCAAGGGTTTGCTTCTGAGCTATAACAAGTTGAAGCGTATAATATTATTCTGATGGTGCAGAAATTCAATGTTTGTGTACATATTCTTTTTGCAACGGGGTAGAATACAGTGGGTACTGCTGGTGGGATGTGACCCCATGTCACGTCATCTCTGCCTCTAACCAGAGCTTTCTCCACAACAGGGTACGGTGCCACAGAGGCCAAATGATGTCTGACATGGTGGGCTGCTGTTGTGTCCACAGATTATGTGACTGACAGCCTTTGCACACCCTGGCAAGTAATTCGTAGCACTGCTGAGGTTTGCCCTCAGGACTGTCAATCTTTGGCTAACATAAAACAGTGTCCTTGCCATTTGCTACCTGTCACTGGTTAAAGTTTCCTAAGTGTTAACGTGCTTACATTTCAATATGTTTGCCTTTATGCAAACAGAAGTGCCAACTTCTATATAAAATCCCTTCTGCACAGGAAGAAAATCCTTTCTAACCGGAAGCTGCACCTAAACATGAGGAGGAACTTCTTTACCTTGAGGGTGTCAGAGCACTGGCACAGGCTGCCCAGGGAGGTGGTGGAGTCTCCGTCTCTGGAGACATTCAAAACCCGCCTGGATGAGTTCCTGTGTAACCTGCTCTAAGGTGGCCCTGCTCTGGCAGGGGGGTTGGACTAGATGATCTACAGAGGTCCCTGCCAACCCTAAGATTCTGTGATTCTATCCTTTGTTGGTGAAAGGTTATTTTCAAGAAAAAAAAAAACTGTTTCCAACGTATACTTTTGCAAGCAATGATTCTTCAGCATCCTCTTTTTTCTTTTTTTCGTTTAACCATGGAAGGGATTCCTCTGCCTGTTGGTACTCCCTGTGGCTCAATGAACTTTGGAAGAACCTGTGTGTTAGTACCAACAATGCTTTGTGAATATTGGGTTATGCCAAGATATCGAGGTTCTGATGTAGTTCTGATGCTATCTCCACCAAGAGGCCTGGATACTCTTAGTTCTCTCAGCACATTCCAGCCCACCCCATTGCCTGAGGAGTTTATTGAGACACTGTCTTAGATTTGCACGAGACTGAGGGGTTTTTTCTTTAGCTCCTCCCTGTCTTGTCCAGCCTGGTTGATCCTTAGTTTATGAATAGATTTCTGCTGAATCAGTCATTATTTCTTTTTCTGATATGCAAAGTGGTGGTGGTGGTCACCATCTTTTTCTCTTAAGCTGACCAAAGCTTTGATGCTGCTTGAGTAGTCTTTAAGGCAGGTCATTCAGATGCTCTGAAGGCTTGTGAAAAGGGAATAAGACTTCATTATTTATAGAATATTATGACTGGCTATAGCCCAGGTTAATAAAATTCAAGACAGGTCAACCTGAGGTCTTTAGAAAAATAATTTGCCAGTAAATCGACAGCTGAGGAATCTGTCTGAACCTGAACATACGAACTGTAAGTGAAGGAAGTAGGTGTTTGAAATTCAAGCTCCAGGAAAACAAAAAGAAAAATAACCCACTCCCCAAATCCTTTCTGATGGGAGAGAAGATACTGGTGACTCAATGTGAACACAAATTTGTGTTTTCTAAAATTACACAAGTGGTATTTTCACAAAAACAAAACCAAATAGTATCATGATTAACATTGTATTTGAAAAATTTCTAGGGTATACAAATGCACTGCTTAAATATGTGGTGACCATAACACTTGGTGCATTCACTTTTAATGCACTGTATAAACTTCAACTAATATCCCTCATTCCTGTGCCTTTTTCACAGCTGTCCTGTGAGTTAAAGGAAACCTTATGCCTTCTCAAAGGAGATTTTTGTGTTGATACATACTTTTACTGAGAAGAAGCCATCTTTGGAGGATCCATCACAGTGGAAGACTCTGCCTAAAGGAAATCCAGTGTCTTTTCTGGATCATAATCGAAGAATCAGAAGAATCAGAATCAATTCTTCCTCAAGCAGAATTGTGTTTGATTATGTCTTTGATCATAATCAAGCACAATTCTACTTGAGGAAGAATTGTGCTTCTTCCTCAAGCAGCCACGAGGCTGGTAAAAGAAAATATGAATAGGAATACACAGCATTAATTAACTGGTGAAGGAGGCACTTGTTCAGTATTTGATTTTGTTGACCTGAGATTCAGGTTAAGAATTAGTGATTTTTTACATGCTTACTTTGGAATAATCCTATCTTTTTAATTATGCCTAATAAATACGGATAAAAATGTGTAATGGAAGTTGCAAATCAGGATCTAAATGGAAATTAATTTTATGAGGTGAATGATACGCTAATCAATGTGAAGTTACAATTTTGCTACTAGAATTAATGAGCTCTGCCTTTTCTTCTTGGTACATATTTAAGACAGGCCAAAGAGTTAAATGGCAAAAGTAATTTAATTTTTATCAGCTCAGTTACTTAGTTACTTTTTTAGCCGTTTACAAGTTCCAGCTTACTTTGGTGGAAATATTAGTAGTCCTTTCATTAGTTTTTTGAGAAAAAAATTGCAGAACATTTGTTCCTAGGCATGATTTTTGATGTATGGTTCCAGATGTGAGTAAGGAAGCTGTATTGTATGTTTTGAGGTTTTCCTATTGAGCATTTCTGAAATTTCAGAAATGAACACTGAGTAGGTCTAAAAGATACAGTATGGGGTGCATGAGAGATGTTTTTGACACAATAGGGTCAGAGAAGTTAAAGACACGTTCTTTGTTGGCAATTTTGGCAGAAATACTAAAACACAATGTGGGAACTGCAAACCTTATGACATTTGGTAAAATGTGAAAGGCTTCATGTCTGTAATATATGACTTGATGTCATGTATATGAGTTGGTAGCTTTTGCACAATATATAATGAATCTCACTTTTTTGTCTGAAGTTTGAAAAGATTTTCTACAGCGTAAATAACTCACGCTTGAAGCGCGGTGTGAGTTTAAAACCCCCTATTGTCCAAGTGTAAAAAAGCTCATTTCATGATGTTGCAAATAATTCATTCTGTGTTCTTAGCTTAATGGCTTCTTACAAAAATGTAAACCATTTTGAGAAACCTTTGGAATCCAAATGAAGGATGTATAAAGAGAGGTATGTATAAAAACAGGGAACCAATTACCCAGCTATGTCACTGGAACTTGAAGTTCAGTTGTAGTTCCCCATTACTTTCATGGGTCTTTTATTTGCTGCTCTTGTGTGGGCCGCAATAACTATAACACAACTAGACCTTTCTGCTTTTGTTAGTTGAGCTCCCCTGGCTTCCACTGTTGGAGAGTAGCGTTGTATCTTGGGAGGCAGCACTGACATTTCAGAACCACTTCAGAAAAAGGTTTTAAGCCTTTTCTTTCTAATTGTATTAGTATTGTATTCAACTATATTTGCCCTCAGGCAAGTGGGAAGCTCTGATACATTGAGGCCATTGTACTTGAGATGCCCATTTGACTGGTGGAGGGATTGTCTGCGTGCTAGCAGAGAAGGAACCTAACCAGACAGGATGATGGAGGCACCTAAAACCAGCCGTACTGGATGTGGCCAAAGCCTAATGTTCTGAATAAGGCAAATCCAGAGATAACTCACCTCTGCTACATACTGTTGCACCATTGGAGGAACAATACAGCAAAGCTTAATCTAGAACTTTGCCAGAGGAGAGTTGATTAGTGCCACACAGATAATTGGGGCACCTGACACAGGATAAGCTTGAGTCCCTCCCATAGGAGCGACTTGCGATTGTTCAGCCTGAATAAGACTCAGGGGGTCTTAAAAATGGAAGGGGGGG
>VXBO01008766.1:62100-137269 GCA_013400135.1 Rhinoptilus africanus | reverse complement strand
GGAGGGAAGGGCGTGGGGGGGGGGTGGGTAGTAAAGAAGGTAGAGCAAGACTCTTCTCAGTAGTACCCAATGAGGACAATAAGCAATGGGCACTAGTTGAAACACAGGAAATTCGATTTAAATGTAAGAAAACACTCTTTTACTGTGATGGTGATCGAACACTGGAACAGGTCACTATGTGAGGTTGTGGAGTCTTCATCTTTGGAGACATGCAAAACCCAACTGGCCATAGCCCTGAGCAACCCGCTCTAGCTAACCCTATTTTGAGCAAGGGGCTGGACTAGATAATGTTCCAAGGTGCCTTCCCACCTCAACAGTGCTGTGATTGTGCAAGCTTACTTTAAAACAAAACTGACTGCATTCACTCACAATCCCACTCAAATACTCAGAAACATGCATCCAAATACTCTTGCCAGCATGCAGGCACGAAGACATGTGTCTGGCCAGAATGCCTTGGGGTAAAAGAGGACAAGCAAATCTGGATATTGAGTTCTCATCACATTTCATGTTATCTTTAGGTTAGCAACTATGAGCTGGCATTGGATGCCTTGTTGTACCCTTCAGGAGCTGATCACGATTGTGATCTTCTATCTCTCCATCCTTTCTCATCTTTCTGAGTGTTTATCCACTCTCTGCCTTACCTGGTGTCTTAAAGCTTCAGCCCTTTAGTCCCCTGCCTTTGCCTAATGTGGGTGGAGACTGTCCCTTGTTCTCAAATCTTCCCTGATTTCTCATTCTGGATGTCCTGGAAAGCTGCATGTAGATGTGCTGGGAACTTGAGCATCTTCTATATGGATGTCACCAGTGCCTGCAATTCTTATGTACCTTTTTCTGCTCTTCTCTCTGGTGCTTCCACACCCAGATATACCTCTTCATTTTCTACTCATCCAGTCTTAGCATTTCTATTCTAAATTTCTACACCCCAGCAGTCTTTACTGTACTACCAAGGACGTCCTGAGCTAAAGTTTGTATCCATAGGTTTAATAACCCTTGGTGAACCTTATTAATTTGTCAAATAGGTTTTTGAACATATTTATAGTCGCGGGCTTTTACCTTCCACAGCACTGAATAGCAATTAATTTACTATAAATCCTGTGAGGAAAAAATGCTTCCTTTTATTTGCTTTAGAGCTGCTGCCTGAGAGTTTGTTTTGGCATCCCCTAGGCCTTGTGTCAGGAGAAATAACAAGTAATTGGCCTATATTAACCATTCTATTCCAGTCATGATTTGAAGACTCGAGCATATCTTCCATCAGTCATTTCTTTTCCAAGCTGAAGAATCACAATCCATTGCCTCTCTTCTCTTCTGGAAGTCATCCTTCCTGCTTTTCTCTGTCCATTTTCTGCTCTGCCACATGATTTTTGAGATCCAAGTGGTGTGCACAACACAGAACGTAAAGGGGATTAAGGGTTGAACCATGGCATAATGTTGTGTTGCTGCTTTGTTCTCTTTTGCTTCCCTAATACTTCCTAAAATTCCATTTACTTCTTTTGCCTTTACTGAGCACCACCATCTGATGGACATACCCACAAAAGCTCCAGAACCTCTTTCCTGTGTTGTGGTGAGTGCTTAACAGCCCATAAATTAAGATGTTTTTCCCTCTGGATTTATTTGCACTTATTAATTTTGACTGTTATCTGTCATTTTATTACCCAGTCCTTTTGCAATTCTTTGCAATCTTGCAATCAAGCAGGCTTTACCATCACCAAACTTTATAACTTCATTATTTACTTCCTTTTCCAAACCATTTTTATAGACAAGTCAGATAACACAGATTCCAGCTTATTTACTCTTTCAAACAATCTGTACTGATCTGTGCTGAATTGCTTGCTTCTGCCAAAGGGACCTAGATTGACCTTCCAGTTAAACTATACACACACACACATATATATATATATACACACACACACACATATATATAACTGTTTACCAGCATCCCAAATTGGTTCCTACCAAGTTGCCCAATAAACAAGTCATACTCCCTGATCTTTACTTTCCCAAGCTGCTCATCTGCCTACTCTGAAAAGCAGGGTCATGTTTGCCATCTTCCCTCACTACAATACTGGCAGAGATTCAAGCAGTAAGTTGTACTAGCTAATAGTTTAAAAATTTCATAACTGAGTTTCTTTAGGACTCCTGAGCGAATGTCAGCTCCTCCGGCCAATTTGTTACTGTTTTACTGATTTATTCTAAGACCATTTCTCCTGACTTTTCAATTTGAGACAGTTCTTCCAGGTCATTCCCCTGAAAAGAAAGGATCCTCTATAAGTTTCTCAGTAATGAATCGGAGAGAAGTAGCTCTTTTGCTATAACTGTATCTTCTGCAAGTGCTCCTATTAGGCTGTGATCATCTATCAGCCCTAAAGGCTCTCTGTCAGCCTTTCTGCTTGCGATGTTTTTGAGAAAGATTTTTGTTGTTAGTTTTTACTCCTTTAGAAAGTTCTTTCTCAAAGTCACTTTTGTCCCTTCTTACTCTGGTTTTACTTTTGATGCACTTTAGTTTATACTGTTTTCTGGTTTTCTCCATTGTATATGATCTCCACATTTTGCAGTATGCCTCCTTGTTGCTAATATTCCTCTTTACTCTGACGCTTAGCTCTACCATCTTTTATTTCACTTCCCTCAAAATCTCCAGCCAGCCATATATTTTTACAATCTTGTCTGTAAATGACTCTGTACCACTTGTGAGTAACTTTTCTTGACTCTTTTTACCTCTTTTTGTCTAACCTAACAGTTAATTATTCCTGGGTGATCTTTTTGGATTTGGCTTTTTAAGTTCTCCAAGGAGGTGGATTATGTGTACATCGTGGCCCAGATTTTCAAAAGTAGCCATTTTGAATCAGAACCTCTGCTGGGTTCAGGAATTAATCAATCAACAGTTTATTTTTTTGGAAGTTCTATGACCAGTTGCTTCAAGAACATAGTTCCGGCAGGAAATGGCAATTGTCCATCTATATGATACCATCAAATTGCCTAACTTCTGCGTGTTTTCTGTCCCTCCAGTGGCTCTAGTCTCACTCAGCATGTCATCACTGACAAGTTGATGTGGTTGTCATGCTGTCTTTTACCAAGTACCAAGAGAGCCTAAAACCCTTCCGATAAATGTTTAAACCCAGACATTCTAAGGCAATTTTTGCACGCTGTTAGATTTATATCATTTGTATGGAAATAAGTATTTGCTTGTGGTCTTGTCTATTTTGGTGAGCACTATGTAAATGGGACTTCATTATTGAGGCTGCTATTGAGATGTCATTGTTTCCTGTCAGAATTTTATTGATTTCTGACCTAACTTGTGTTTTTTTCAAAGGATAGGGAGGTTTTATGACTTTCCCAGGAGAGGATGAGTCATTCCAATCTTTGTGCTCTTTCCACAGCCTTTAGTTTTAAAATTCCCCTGACACCTTTGTAACTTTAAGTGCCTACATCGTGGGGTTTTTGGTGTAGACAGAGACTGTCTTTCCTCTGTAGGCCTATTTCAAAAGTGTCCTTGGTTCCTAATTAATCCTCTTTTCTAATTAGTCCCTCTTCCCGATGAGAGAGAAAGAGAGAGAGCAGTTAACCAAAGTGCTAATTTATAGAGCATTGGAATAATTATGTACTGGTTGCCTAGGTTAATGCACATCTGTTGATCAAACATCTGTCGCAACTAGCAGGGTGGAATTTGGTCTCTCCTGGAGTGGAAGGGGTTGCGCCAGAGCTCGAGTTAGGGCTATCAGCCTGAATTAGTCTTGTCGCTTGCAGCACAACTGCCTTGTTCAGAGATATCTCTGTTGTCTCCAGGACAATGCACTGGTTTATGTAACCACACCATGAACTCCTTACAGAGTACATGAGTAAAGGCAGATATCCAAAATGGATTTCACAGCCACCAGTGGTTCTAGAAGTAATCTCCAAGGAGAAAGTAATTTCAGCTAAACAATAGGAAACACTGAGAAGGCAACGAAGTTGGGAAATACATATCTCAGTGAAACATATATGTTTAATTCAAAGTTCATAGATGGTGCCTGTGGTGTCTGTGGGACCAGGATTCACAATTCAGAATATTCCTCTGGGATTTGTTACCCAAGACTATATTTTGGAGGTCTCAGATGTAGGAAAACTACTTAACATGAGATCAAGGATGTAAAAATGGAATGATATTTTTCGTTAATTTTTCGTTATATATACACACTCATAGGATATCCCAAAGGCTTGCATAATAAATTATTATTACACGGCATAAAAAGAACTTTGTACATGCTCTGACTTTTTAAAATATTGAATAGCATCCTATGTGTTAAGAAATTTGACTGACATCACAGGAGAATCTGGAAGTGGAAATTTTCAGAGAAAGCATCCTGGGCCCATGAATGAAGAGAGAACTATGGATGTTTCTTTTTTTTCCTTTGTGTAAGTATCAATTCATATTGCAGTCAGCATAGATGTGAAGATTTGGCCCATTCTTTCAAACTCTGAAATATCTAACTCAATTTTGCATCACAGAAAATATACAAAATGATACATGAAACCTACCTGCTAAATGTCATACCATCTGAAACTGTTGTTGATAATGAAAGACACATTTCTGAGTGAAAATGTATATCTTCATCATAGGTACTCTTCCTGAAGGTAGATGCAATTCCTTAAATTCAGTATCTCACTCACTGTTCCGATAAGTAACGAAGACTGAATGAGATGAAGAGATTTGGGAATAAATGTCATTATTCTAGAGCCTGCAAGTACAGTAAATGACCAAAACTGTCTGCAAAATATTTTTGGAGGGAATGAGCAACATGTCACTGAACATTGCAGTGAAGGAGAAAATGAGAATTCATTTCCAGGCTCAACCTGGCTTGCTGCTTCCTTGTAATAAGAGACCATTTCAACACAGGCAGCTTATAAATAAAGTCTTCTCATTGAATGTGGAAAATATTGCACACGTTGTGTAATGTATATGTTAAATAAAAAAGTCTCCCTTGTTGGATTGGCAGCTTGAGGCTGCTCCATTAGCTCAACAGCAGAGTTGTGGGCCCCTTGGCCCCATCCCACCAACCCTAGCTTGGCTTGGGAAGTTAATTTTGAATTTGGCATGGGCACAGATTTATTTAAGGCAATGTTTGTTAGGTTCTAGCGGGTGGATGGAAAATATCGTATTTGATGCCCATATTATGACCTCCTGTGTGGAACTCCAGCAATGACTTAAAACTAAGAATAGGAGAAAATATAAAGTGTACGCATAGATGTGCTTCAGTGGTTTCAACTACTATGGCTTCAGCCAGCTAAAACACTCAGCAGCAGAGCCCCTAAGATAAAATCTTAGGCCTACAAGATCTTGTGTGACTGGGCCCTAAAATTCCATATAACCAAAAGCACTTGGAACTGAATTTACTAAACAAAAGGGGTTAACGGAGCAAGATTTTGCAGTATCTAAGTTGCTCCAAATTAATCTCTATTTACCCTTTAGTCAGAGTTGGCTGTCAGGTACTTTCAAGGACTTTTCTTTGAGCATGTGCAATTTTCTTTTCACTTTTATTAAAAAGAAATTGACTGTGTTTCTGCACTACTAGCTCTATGTACCCTTCAGCAATTTTGCCCTCTTGCCTAACTCTCTATTTTGTAGATGACTAATATTGTCTCTCCTCATCTTTCTCACCCTCTTCCTGCTTCCAGCTCTCATAGACACTGTCATTGCCTTGGTTTCTGTAGCCCACATAGGCTTTGACCAGACTAACAGTGTTACAGAACCACGATACCATTGCTGGTACTTTAATAACAAGCTCCTTTTATGAGAGAAGGTAATCTTTCTGGGAAAGAGCAAATAAACTTGCTCTTTGTTTTGAAATTTCTTCTGTTTATTTTCAGCTAAACCCCATATTTTTCCCATGTTGTTAATGTTTTCAGGTGCCTTTCTTATTTTTTATGCTTGTTATGACCTTAACATTCATCAAAGCTGAATAGCTAAAACTGATTTGGTTTAGACATAGCAATAGAATGAGTCATGTCAGTAAACTTGTTCAACCATTTACTGAGGTCTGGAGCCTCATATGCATTTGCAATACATGCTTGAGAGGAGCCTTGTTTAATGGTTGCTCTAACAAAGACATTCCTTTGGGTCCCTCTCCATTTGTGACTTATTCCTACTACTACCATGCACTTGTGACTTCCCTCTATTTTTTTGGCATCCACAAGGACTTTGCGATAGAGCCCAGGTGTAAAGCTCGGTTTTGGGAGGAGGGAATGTGAGCAACACATAAGTTACCCTATGTCTCCTTGAAGGAGGGGTCAAGTTGGAGAAAAATATGGGTAGTATTCTGGCTAGCAGGTCAGATATATGAATATATTGGCATGTCCTTGAAAAAAAATACAAGTCGTGCAGGCTTTTTTGGTTCCTCATGAGAAGCCACATTTGATTGTTAGAAGGTCAGAGATATAGATGCAAAACTTGCATTGTGTCATGCAGTATTCCAGCATGTGAGCTTTATTTTTTGGAAGATTAAGAAAAAGGCGTAATTAGAAATCATCTTATATTTATTTAGCTAAAATGACCAGTAGCTTATTTAGAGGTGAAATCAGCTGTAGTTCTTTGCCTTCAAACAAACAGAAGATAATCTGAATGCATTTGAATGTTTCATGGCTGAAGCTTTTAAAGGTTGATAATGCCCATGTTATAGTCCTACAAATGACTGTTGCTCAGAAATACTGTCAAAATATTTAAGAAAAATAAAAATAGTTTTTGAGTACTGCAGAGGCGCATATGGGATATAGTTCTTCTGGAAAGCATATAGCTGAATTTCATTAATCTTGTTCATTCAACCATACCTTTCTAGGAAAAAGACACACTGTCACTGTGAGTGCCCAGTTTTTTTGATCTCAGTTTTTATAACTACATGTACAAAGGGTTGCAAACAGACTATGAGTCAGCTTTAACAATATTTTATAATAGCCTTTAATTTGGTGGTCAGTAAATTATAGGAAATGCTCTTCTGCTAATCTTGCCAATACATTTCCCCAAACTTTTTCCCAGTAACCACATTACTTCTGCTGCCCAAATCACTGTTGTTTGCCGGACTGCATTTCCAAGAGGGTGACTGATGTGTTTTGAAGAATCTCTTGAAATTTAGAGTAACCGAATTGATGAATGAGTGTCAACAATGTGACTAGTCACTAAGAGAATATTATACCTGAAAAATTTGGTGGCCTTCTATGACAGTATTACAGTGTTGGTGAATAAGGGAAGAGCAACTGATGTCATCTATGTGGACTTGTGCAAAGTTTTTGATACTATCTCACCCAACATCCTCATCTCTAAATTGGAGAGACACAGATTTGACAGATGGACTGCTCGGCGGATAAGGAATTGGCTGAATGGCCACACTCAGTGAGTTGTAATCTACGGCTCGATCTCTAAGTGGCTACCAGTGATGAGTGGCATTCCTCAGGGGTCAGTACTAGAACCAGTGCTTTTTAACATCTTTGTTGGTCACATGGACAGTGGGATTGAGCACACCCTCNCCAGGGAGACCTTATACCAGCCTTCCAGTACCTAAAGGGGAGCTACAAGAAAGACGAGGAGGGACTCTTTATCAGGGAGTATAGTGATAGGACAAGGGGTAATGTTTTTAAACTGAAAGAGAGTAGATTTAGATTAGATAGTAGACAGAAATTCTTTACTGTGAGGGTGGTGAGGCACTGCAACAGGTTGCCCAGGGCAGTTGTGGCTGCCCCATCCCTGGAAGTGTTCAAGGCCAGGCTGGATGGGGCTTTGAGCAGCCTGGGGTAGTGGGAGGTGCCCTGTCCATGGCAGGGGGGTTGGAACTAGATGGTATTGAAGGTCCCTTCCAACTCTAACCATTCCATGATTCTGATTCTAATCCTTGGTGGCAGAAAGGCCACGTGAAGTGCTTGAACTTAGATATACGCATAAAAAGGCAATGGTAAACACTATTATGTTGGCTTTTTCTAGTGCAATTGCTATAATATAAGCATGCAGAATGTGTGGCTTGCATCTTTCTGTTTGAATGATAACAATAATTGTTTTTGCTTTTAAATGAAGGTGTACCTTTAGACTTGTATTTCCTGGTGCTTCCATGGAATGTGGATTTTGGGTGGTTTAAAGAACATCTGAGATACAATTTACAAGTATGCTGGTATCATGAAAAATGAGAAGCCTTATGAATATTACACTTGGATCTAGTAAGTAACCTTGAACTCTTGTAGCTGTCTTAGCTCAACTGGAATGCAAAATTATACATTATCCAAGGGAAATTGTTTTCTTGTAACATGTCTGTCACAAAGACAGCATAGTTGAGCTTCTGAATACAAATAATAAATATGAATAGCTGGACCTCAGGGGAATTCCACTGATTTGTTTAGGCTACCATCTCAGCATCTGAAGTTTGAAGGAGATGCCAATACAATCTGATGCAAGGTGAAAGAGCTGAGTTTTGTACACTGCTTCTCAAGTAACTGTGTGGCTCCAATGAAGCAATGATAGCTGTAGTGAAACACTTCAAAAAGCAGCCTTGAGCTAGTCTAGCTACTTTTCAGTTTGTGGCACATGTGAAAAAACATCTTTGGATAGGTTCAGTAGTATTCTTTGGCACACTGACTTTTTAAAAAATTATGTCTTTTGCATTTAATATTTGTGTGGAAGCTGTTTGTATGTTAGTGTTTGTGATGGGCCAGCTTCAAAAGGTTTGGAATTCCAGCTTCAGCTAAGCATTTAAAAGTTCAGAGGCTTGTCCAAGGCTTATCCAACCTCTCAAGTATGAAAACCCAGAGTGGAAGCAGTCTAATGGGAATAGCATATTGCTCTCAAATGGAGCCAGTCTTGTAACCCCTTTTGGTTTTTTTTTTCTCGCTTCCACCTCCTGCTTTCTGTACTGTTCCTGAAGTAGGATCATCTCTTAGACCAGGCCTTAATGCCCTTATCAGTCATATATTTTCTAAGGACCGGTCACTTCTACAAATCCCACAAGCACTAAATCAAGTCTGCTATACTGAAGTTTCTATCCTTCTCCCCAGGACTGTTTTATATCTGCTGCATTATGTGATTTTTCTGCTGTTTTATTATTTTTTACATAAATATGTGATTGAAGGAGTATATCTTACTCCTGGAGTGGAAAGCCAATAAGGCTGGTGGCTCTTGCATCCAACAGAGCTTTTTTGTAGTTCTGTAGAGGCTGCAAAGGAAATTGTGTCTCTTATCCAAGAAAGTTTGCCCTTACCATAGGCAACTCTATCATTCCTCTGGGAACACACTGGGAAAGCACTCTCTACTCTCCGGTGTTATTTTGGTGTGGAAGTGAGAAAGAGCGAGAGAAGAAATTGAATTAAAAAGAAAAAAAATCATTTTCTCAGGCTTCTTATTTTGTTTTTTCTGGTATTTTATTCTTACAGTTAAGGTGGAAATAATGCTAACGGAATTTCCTTGGTGACATTTTGGTGCTCTCATCTGGAGCCACTTGTAGTAGAGGAAAAAATTAACACAACTCTATAAAGGCTCAGTTAGGCTCAGTTCAGGATTTATACAAGTTTTGGATTAATTTGAAATCCATATCTGAATACTCTGTCTTTTGTGAAGTTGAAGTCTCTCTTTGAAAACCAAATTACTGGCAACCATTTTTCTTCATTTAAAAAAAATGGCTGACACAAAGTGCCTGAGAACAGCAAGGCATTTAAACCCTGATTCATCAGTTTACCATCTAAAATTGCACCCAGGGAGGTCCAAGGCTGCCCTGGTGCAATGCGGGATGGCACCTCCTCCTCTGCTTCTCTGCCTGATGGGGGCAAAGCACCCTGTTACCTGCTCTCCTCTGGCTAGCCCTGTTTCCTTTCTCCTTAACTGTCCTGGCAGAGCTATGATGATGATGGGTAGATTTTTAATGCTGATTATTTTCTAGTTGCTTTTTGCCTATTTGTTCTTTTTGTCACCCCGAAACTCATGAGAATCCAGATTGCTGAAGGCTGAGCCGCTTTGCCTGCCGTGCGGAGTCAGCAAGGAAAGCAAAGACAGCCGCTTTGTGAAACCGTGGGCACCGTGAGAAAGCAGCACCCGAGTGGAAACAGCCACCATACCTATTTTCTTTACTGACATGCTTTATTCTATGAGAGCACATAAAAAAAAAAAAAAAAAGACACAAGTTTCATGACTAAGTTCACACAGAAAGTGTAAACAATTAGGAAAACTGTTCCTTCACTTATATTTGTTTTTCTCTTTCTGTCTGAGTGGTAGCCTTAAGCTTATGTGAGCTACCGTGACGGGGAAGGCCTGCCAAGCTCTCTTTCTAAATAGTACTAAAATGTCTCTGGAATCCGCTCTGTGTGAGGAAAGCACAGATGGTACCTTTCCTCCAACTCTCACAAACTAGTTTGGTAAATAAAATATGTGACCGCAAAAGGGAAAGAAATAAAAAAGGAAAAGGGAATACAGCCATCAGGCAGACTAATTTAAGGAATGGACACACACCAACAAGTCCATGGTCATCCACAAATGATATCATATTTTAAAAAGGCCACTTCACTAAAATATTTGTGACAGAAATGTGACCGCCCGTAATAAATGTGGTATGCTGTCAAAAGAATGCATATTCTAAAAAAATGCACCAAGTAAAAGGGAATTTGTGACCATTTATCTTATAAACCTGTTTCCTGTTTTAGACACAGTGGGTCAGAAATTCACTGCTGTAAAATGCACAGATCCATTGACTTCTAATTTATAACAACTGAAAAAAGGTACTAGAAGGAGCCCAAGCAGGGTTCAAAAACCTTACTTCTGTTTGTAGTGTTTTTCATCTTTCTATACAGGACAAATAACAAAACTGTATCTGAAATACAGAATTACCTATGCTAGAGGGCATGGGATTGACTTAAACTAATTTTCTCCTTCTTACACGTGTATGTTCTGGAAAGATTGTTTTGAAAGGTTATGGGGTTTTTTTTGAGGCAGAGGTGAGAAATCTTTTTGGAGATTATATGACTGTGTTTCCAGATTCAACAGTTCCAGCTTTAGCCTCAGGTGGGGGAGTTTTCCATTCCTCTCTCAGCTTATATTAAATTACATTGCTTTCTTGTCATAGGCATAATCCTTTGATGATAAAACCTTGACGGTATTTCAGAAGAGGAAGAAAATCCGTCCACTGCAGAGTCACCAGAGACTTTGGCTATTACTAATTGATTCTACATGGAGAGCACGCGGTGGTGACAGCCATCAGTCTGAAACGGTGAGACAAAGAGTTTCTACCTTTTTTGAAGTGCTGTGTGCAGGAGCTCTTGGAAAAGTAAAAAGTTTCCCTTTGCCTGCTGAGGTCTTCTGTGCCACAGGCCACGTCAGGTCGATTTGTTCTGTGTCTGATGGGAGAGATAAGGATGGGGACCTTGGGGGACACCCTTTGGGTGTAGCACTAAACTCACTGCTTAAGCAGAGGGGAGGTGGCCTCTTGACCCCAAGACTTTTTCTGTTTTAGAGAGATCCTTGTAAGGATTTGCAATGCCTTGATTTCACTTGGAAATTTGTCTAGCAGAACAATCTGCTGCAAGCCACAAAGATGATCAGAGGGCTGGAGCACCTCTGCTATGAGGACAGGCTGAGAGAGCTGGGGTTTTTCAGCCTGGAGAAGGGAAGGCTCCGGGGAGACCTTACAGCAGCCTTCCAGTACCTGAAGCGGACCTACAGGAGAGATGGGGAGGGACTCTTTGTCAGGGAGTGGTGTGATAGGACATGGGGTAACAGTTTCAAACTGAAAGAGGGGAGATTTAGATTGGATATCAGGAAGAAATTCTTTTCTGAGGGGGTGGTGAGACACAGATTCTGAGGGGGAGGAGGCGAGCACACTGGCAAGGCTGGTGGGGCAGATGCTCCCCAGCACCAGCAGCCTCAGCAGCAGCAGCTGGCCCAGACAGCCCAGTCCACGGCAGAGGTTGCCCCACGATTCAGCAGATGTAACTCAGACTTTGCAGCCTGCTCTTCCCAAACCAAGTCCAACTGTCTCTGCTGGCACTTGCAAGTGGGTCCTCTGCTGACCCTTACTGCAGCAGTGAGAGGAACGCCTTCCCCAGCCTGAGTTTGCAGGGTCCCTTTGGTCTGCTCCTGCCCTTTTTTTGTAATGCAAAGTGAAGGGAGGAAGAGTTCAATTTTTTTTACAAGGCAATGAAGTCATCCTCCTCTGGGAAAAACATTGCTGACCTGCCTGCTTTTTGCTGCAGCCTGGTACAGGGCAGCAGCAAACTATTTGTCCTCAGGGTGAGCACCGTCCCTGAAAGCAGTGGTTTGCCAGAGGGGAGAGATGAAGCCTACACGTGCCATGGAAGGTGGTACCACATCTTTCCAGCCCTCCTCTAGGTGAGGCAGCCATCCAGCCCTCCGTAGGATTCCACCAGGGTGTGGGAGGCTGGGGGGCAGCCGAGCCGTCTTGCTGCTCCCGCTGGCCTGTTTGCTGCTGTAATCCAATGTGCTGTGACAGCCCTTTGCTGGGCTAGCAAAGGAAATAAATACTTCTAAGAAACTTCTGCTGATCCAAGAGATGAAACTGAGAAGCTGATAATAGTGAGCGGTTATGAAAGGCGTATGATGGTAATGCAGTACCTTGGCAGGCTCTTCTCAAAAGAAAACAGGACATTCCTGGCACACCAGGTAACACTTCGCTTTACAGTTACTGCCACAAAAGGCTGATTAACTTTTAAAACACAAATCCCCCCGTGTCCCCTTGAGGACCAGATAGCAAAATATACAAGTGTCCCATACTTTTTAAGAGGGGTTCTTGTAGGTATGAAGAGTGATATGTTTAATGAGGTCTGACCCTTAGCTTTGGGGTTTGCATTTGTTCCTTGTACCTGGGTTCTTCCATATAGTTAAACTTGAATGAAGCGATAAATTCTATGCTTGTGTTCATATAACCTAAATGTATAATTCGAGAGAAATGCCACTGAATCTTGGCAGGCTTATCAAATGGACTCGTGCTTGAAAATGGAGTTTGTGAGGAAGTAATAACTGATTGGATTCAACAGTCTTGCACGATTTCAAAATCTAGATTTGAGCCTGTATATAAAAAATATTTGTCTTGGACTCCTTTCGAGTAGATTTTTATGTCTTACGAATGGCATGATTTAAGAAGTTCTTTTCCAATCAGTAGACTTGAAATTAACCACGGCCGTCACATCTTAGGAATTTCAGAGTTCAACTGAAAGGTGTTTTCAACAGTGGTATTTTAAATTAGCCTTGTTTTGTGATAGCCTCTTCTGAGCTCTGCAAGAACTATTAAAAATAGGACAGGTTGTGGAAGCTGTGCCATAGATAGAGCAGCTCAATACCCAAGGTTTTCAATAAATAGTAAATTCTGATGATTTATGGTTTTATCTCCTGAAAAGAAGTGCAATAAATAAATAAGTAAATAAACTTAGCGAGATTGAAAATTAATTATTGTTTTTATTCCTACTAATATTTGACTTCTATACCAAAAAACTCCAATCATTTACACAGCTCTAATTCTGATGATGTGAGATTTCTTTTGCAAAGGTATTTGCTTTTTATAGTATTTTATTTATTTATGTTAGTCAAAAAAGTTAAAATACCTTGCCTGAAAGGGAAAATATTTGGATTGGAATTGAAGTCCTCTGCTACTCTGTAGGCATGAGAGTTGCCTCTGTGGGTAGGCCTTCCAGCCAGATGGCATTCAATGTGCTCTTTAGCCAGAGATTTTCCAAAGAGCCCCTCTGATAAAGGGGAAACTATTGTACAAGAACTTGTCACGTGAAGCTCCCCATGTATTAAGGAAGTGTGTTTTCCACGGTGTGTTGGACTTTGCTTGAATATTGAAATTGGTTCTGAAATACTTAGATTTTTTTCTAAAATAGCAGTTTGGGAAAGATAACATTTTTTTATAACAAGCTGTAGTGGAAAACTTCCAACATTCTGTTTGAATTATTTGCAGTTAAGTAGGAAAAGACAACGTGACAGTCTTAATAAACCCATAAAATATGTTAACAGTAGAAATAGATATCTTAGGAGTAAAACGTAATAATAGGCATGAGTAAAAATCTATCTATCTCAGCTAATCAAGTGTGGTTTTAAAACATACATTTTGTTTTCTTAATTGTTCCACTATGGAAAGCAACTACTTTTTAGTGTAAATGAGGATACACTTTATATTGCAAACCTCCACCTATTCAAGTGTGTTCGACTGTTATGTTTCTGAAAATAACTCAACTTCAAGAACTCAGTAGCAATATTTGAGAGCAGGCTAAAGCTCCACAGTCCTTGCAGAGCTCTTGCAACCAGTTCAGTACAAACTCTATTTACTTTTTGAGATTCATCTCTTACAGCATTTATACATGACAACATCATTATGTCTGGTTTCTCTATAGCGTCAATAAAAAAAGTCTCGCTGCTCTGGAGCGGCTTTGCCTTTTTGAAGCTTGCAGACTTCCAGGGCTTTGTTACCCTTCTTTAGTGGATGGGAGGGCTGGTGGACCTCACCATGCTTTAGGGAGGTCACATTCAGCCTTCAGTCTCATGGCGAGCTTCCTGGTCCGGCCCGTGACACACAAATACGGGAGGTGGGAACTTGCCACATCCTCTGACATATATGTTTTGACATGTACTTCAGGCAGGCTGGGGGACGATGGGGAACCATCTGCCTCAGCTTGACAAGGCATGAGCAGCCGCCGAGTGCTGGACTGGGCTGGGCAATATGTTGGAGATCTGCCTTTTTCTCCCCAACTCGCTTATTTTATCTCTTTGTGCTCTTTTTGTGATCTCTTGGGAAAGCAGGCAGAGGGAAGAAGGTCAAGAAAGCACCCCTTTAAAAAATCCCTGTATTTCATGTCGGTTTTATTGCATGCATGCTACAGGGGACTTTGACATGAGGGACATGTCATTCTCTGTCATCTTCTGCCCAGCAGGAGAGTACGAACAAACCATTGAAAAAAAACTCTTGTAAAAAAAATATTATTGTTGCCTTAATTTTATGAAGGATTGTGTTGCTCTGGCATGCTTCCTTGTTCTCCCTCTGGGAAACAAGAAAGAAATCAGTATTTTTGAGTGTTTTAGCTGGAAATGGGGCATAGAGTACTGCCTGTGAGATGAAAATTGCCACTATCAGGACACAGGATACCCATGTCTTCATCAAAATCAACAAATTATGGCAAGCCCTGGAGAACCATTGCTCTAGTTCCTGGTTTGGGAGACAGTCATGGCTGGTAGTTGTTTTATAGACTGGGCAAACTGCTACTTTCATTACTAAAAGCTGAGCCCCTGAGTAGATTCAAGAGCAGCAGCCTACAAAGGGACTGCAGATAGGATGATATTGGAGCTGCAGTTCTGTGCTTCGTTCCTTTGAACTAATAATGACTCGTTGCTTCCTGAAGTCCAGCTTGGGCCTGGCTCCATCCTCTGTTTCTAATTCACTGATTTAATTCAAATAGCCTTTTGGCTCCTCAGCAAATGCCTGCTGCTGTTAATGAAAATCTTCCCCTTGGCCTAAAGGGACTTTGTGTTGGACTCCTGAGGCACATGGGCTAAAATGATTCCTGATGCCCTTAGGAGAAAGTGTGTTCAAGGGAAAGATCTTCCCATCCCACCTGCATTGCTTTGGCAACCTGTTTTTCTGTGGTGCTGGGGAAAAAAAAAAGAAAGCCTTTGGAGGCATCTTGTTGTCACACATAAAAGGATTTCTACCATCTTGAAGACATCAGCTCTTTTATACCCCATGTGGACCCAAAAGAGAACTTCTGTCAATGCATATATTATAAATTGAGTTTGATTATGGGATGCAGTTTAGTAAAAAAAAATAAGCCAATCCCGATGATGCAGAAATTTTCACTGAGCGATCATGAAAAACCGAAGTTGTATATAATTTCACACTAACTAAGCTTCCCTCAACAATTTATAATCAAGATCATAGCATAATATTATTTAAATAATACTGGATGAGCTCTGACATACATTTCCCCTCCAAAAATTTTAATAAGCAATGCTCCACAGAAAAAATAGCTTGCATATTTTCCTGCTTTATCAACTAATTTGAAGTGACTTTTTTAACACTGTTTATTGTTGATGGTTTATAAATGATGGGTAGCTGCCCCCTCTTTCGCTGCAGAAAATTTTGAAACCGTGAAAAATAAAAAAAAATCCAAAGGTGTGCACCCAAGGCCTCATTTCTCTGTGTGATTGATGGTGAAATAACCCAGAATGGCAAATTTCACTCTAGATTTTTTATTAAAGCAAGAAAAGTACAAAAACCAGGCTAATTTGCAGATCTGAGCACTTAAACTGCCCTAATGCTGTACAAGTCTTACGTTACCCAAATCTCAACTGACACGCTTTTGATTTCTACCTGTAGGCTACCAACAGTTTCTCCGGGTAAGAACTAGCAAGTCAGTTCTGCTCTAGTCACTTCCAGAAAGCCAGAGGCATTTGTACCTGTGAACGGAGAGGAAAGACTGAACTAGAGTTAAAAATCTGAGGGTGGAGGCAACTACACTGGCAATGCACGTGTCAGTTCTGTTATGAACTTCAGTCCAGTAATTACACAAGCTCATTGCT
This sequence comes from Rhinoptilus africanus, assembly GCA_013400135.1. Lineage (NCBI taxonomy): Eukaryota > Metazoa > Chordata > Aves > Charadriiformes > Glareolidae > Rhinoptilus > Rhinoptilus africanus. The sequence goes on along the minus strand of VXBO01008766.1, from coordinate 120,750 downwards.
CCCTTGTAAAAATCTCATACAGCAAAGCTCCTGATCTCTGTCATTCTCACTCCCACATCTCTTCTGCGTAAAGCAATAATCCTTTTACAGCACTGATTTTAGGAGACTGGACTTGCTCGTCCTCTCCTTGTTACCTGGCTTATGCATGTGGTATCTCCATCGGCAATAAACAGTGGGAAATTGCTTCTGTCAGGTCTTAGTTGCCCTCTTGGTTTGGGAAGTGGGTTTGTGTCTACCCCTGTCTCACCTCAACAGCTGTTTCTTTCAGGTATCACCGAAAGCATCAGTGGTCGGAGGGGGGTTCACCTCTGCTGCCTCTGTGCCCTGTCCTGACCGCTGGGTGATGGAGTCAGTGGGACTTTGCACGGCACAGCTGGTGCCCCCTCCAAGAGCCCCTCTGAGCGGCCACCCATGGCCACTGGCTCTGGACCTGGGCTACCCCTTTCTGGAGAGGATCTCCAGGTGGGTTCAGGAGGAAAGAGGGGGAACACTAGGACCATACCACCTCCTTTGGTTTGGGGTTATGTTGTACGGCCTCAGATCTCCAGTTGCTGCCCAGCTTCCTTCCAGATTCAAGCCTCTGCCCCTTGTGCGCTGGCCCATATGAGGAGGTGCTTTGGTGACGGCAGCCACCATGAACCAGCACGGCTCCTGAGCTGTCACCCAGCCACACATCTCCTCTGCCTGAATGATTTGTTAGTGTTGCTTCTGCTGATCTAAATTACAGCAAGATTTCATTCTGTTTTAGCAGCAACAAAAAATGCAGAAAACATCCCTCAAATTACCCAGCCCTTGCCTATTAGCATGCCTGTGTCCTTGCAAAGCACAAAGCCAAACCAAGGCTGACGAAACTACTCGTTAGAGCTGTCTGTGCCGCATTGCACGGCAGCTGCAGTATTTACGGTGAAGTAACTAAGTGGCTTTTGGAGCTTGGTAATGGGATGCAGATACTTTGACCTATAGGCTATTTTCAAGTAGTTTTGGTCAAGAGTAACCAGAGGTTTGTGATTTACAGACGTAGTTGTCCACTTGAAACAAATAGGCAGTCACGGTTCCGTTCCTAATAGTTCAGCTGTCTCATCTGAAAAGCACAATAGTTCAGGTAAGTGGTACCCTTGTGGTCTCTCTCAATAGAGCCTTAAGATACACTTTATTTATCTTTTTGTTTGTTTGTTTATGTTCTATTTCTGTTGTGCTGTGGAGCAGGATTCCTCAGAAATGTATGTGAACCTAAAAAAGGCTGCAGGGAATGGGGTGGTGCTTTTTCAAATGAACGTAACAAATCACATCCCAGGTGTCCACTGCTTGACTTGAGGGACCATTTATTATTAGATTTTTAACTGAGGAGTATCCTCAAGCAGCCTGAGGCAGGTCCGGCTGCTAAATGGGGAGCCTTTGGCAGGAGTAGGAGGACTGCTTATCTGCCCTTCTAGGTCTGACCAACAAAAAACTTTCAAGAAGTGAAGCAGGTATGAGTCCTAAATCAGGAAGAGGGATTTAGTGGGACTGGGTCTGATGCACTTCCAGTGTTTCGATGTCCCAGCGAGAGGAGAGGATCCTGGCGCAGGGGTGGGCTTGGCCTCAGCACAAGGACCATGCCAGGCTCTTACTGCTGGGAGTCAGTCTGAGTCTTGCTGTAGAAAAAGGCGGTGGGTATGTGATTTAGCGTGGCCTCAAGGTCAGCCCTTATTCTAAATATGCCCTGCATCTTTGAGGACCAAAGTATTTTTGAAAATCTGAGCATTATTCATTTCCTCCCTAAGTTTACAATGCAAAGGATTGGTAGATGCTTGAGGGTTATCAAAAATTGCCAGTGTAGAGGGGACTATGGCTAGGCTGACTTCGCTTAAACACGTCTTTCAACCAAAGATACGGTCTTTCACGGACAGGGCTGATCTGGACTGACAGAGCAATGCTGAGCTTTACTCTTGTGTGGATAAACAGAGACTGGCAGGCTTAAAGCTGTCAGTGCAGCTCTTTTAATCAACAAAAAATTTATTCAGAAGTTTTAGAATGGGTAAAATAATCAAAGGAAGATAAACATCATCTATTTGATCCTAGGTGGTAAAGATATTCTCTTTTAATCGGTTACATCTGGGATATTGAGTTCAATTGTAAGACCCACTTCACCTGAAAAATATTTAAATGCTCGCCAGAGCTCAGAAAACAGTTCTGAAATTAATCATCAGGAGGACAGGTAAGACATCTATGAGCAGATAACTGCCTGCAAATATTACAAAAGGGCACACTTCATGGACAGAGGAAAATGATTTAATCTGTGAGAGGAAAAAATGAAAAAAAAAAAAGGATTTTAGGCTGAGCAGCAGAGTATCAAAGCAAGTGCTTTCATGAACAGAAATGTTGTAAAGAACAAACTTGAACTGAAACAAAACTGCAAATTTGAATAGCTCTTTCTTCTTTCTATTCTCTCTGATTTATATCAACCATCCACTACAGTAATGACAATATCTGCTCCCCCTAAAAGTCAAAGGTGAAATATGGGTGGATTTTCAAACTGCAAAATATGAAGCCTGTTAAAAAAGAGTAGTTGAATGTGTCTTTATACAACCTGAGTAGAATTTCACAGGCCCCTAATAAACTAATATTTTAGGTACAAATTTGGGACTTGGTAAATCTTGCACTGAAAAAACACTGATCAGTGTGTTTCAACAGCTGATGAATAAAAAACCTGTAAGAATCTGGAATCCAGGTGTAAGGAGCAAGCATATAGAGATGAGTGATTGGCTCCATTGTGTTTAGTCATTTGGGGGTCTGTCTCTATTCACCAGAGATGGTCCTAAGGCTGAGATCACCAATCTAATTTCACTTGTCTAGGCATCAGTCTGGAAGGAAGTATGGTCCCTAACGTAAAGACCACTGCTTTATTTAGTAAGCCATGTAATCCTCTTGTGTAACATGAGCAATAATATCACATTACATACACTGTAACTAACAAATTACCAAGATTGATCTTGTAAATCCATAGAGAGAATGACAATTTACTACCCTCCTGTAAAGCATTTGTATAATCCAAGCTACAGTTCCTAGCACAGAAGTAGAAAAAACCATCATTAGGCACTTATTGCAAACATCGTTTTCATTTCTGCAGAGGCTGCTCTTTTTTTAACGTAGTTTTTCAGTTGCAATTTAGCCAAAGACCACTAATAAACACAGACAGCCTCTTAGAAAAACTGAAGTGTTAACTTGCTATACAGCTGCTGGGAAGAAAAAAAACTTTGTGATTTCCAATACATTATTTAATCTTTTTCATTTTTAACATCTATGTCTTTTAAATGGACAATAATGCCTCACAGCCTAGAAAGAAGAGGGTTAAACAAAGCCAGCTATATTCTCCGTTCTGTATTTAAAAGGGATGTGCTTCTGACTCATATGGTGGAAAGATGATTCAGGTTTTATATTTTTCCTATTTGTAGGGTAGAAACTGGTGTTAGTACAACAGTGTTTGGGAAGATATGCTCCAATAGTATGTTTGAATTCTCAGCTGGGCCCAACATCAAGATCAAAACAGAACACGCAGTGGGTAAGAGAAGAAACATTAGTAACCAAAATAAATCTTTTAGACAGAGATGTGTGCAAGTGTGTTTGCAGTTTCACAGTCCTTGGATTGCCACAACCCAACCCTCAACTGTGTCACCTACCAGCAGTGCATACAGTAAGAAAATGTGGGCTATTGAGTAAGAATCAACTCAACGTGCCATGTTGCTTCCTCAGACTCTTCAATTCCCTCTTTCTTCTCCCTCACATGGGCAACAAAGTGAGTCTCTGCACATTTGGAGACAAAACATCCCAGAGCTGAGCACTGCAGAAAGAGATTTGTGTGTTTGGAGACGGATAGAAGTTCACAGGTTGATAGAACCACGGCATGTTGTAGCTGGGGTGTCCCACCTTTGTCAGGCAGAGCCTTGCTGAGAGGTTATTGCACATGCCCTGGTCCTTGTCCTGCAACTCTGTGGGCTGTGAGACAGGGCAGGTGATAGGAACAACCATACTCCCTAAATTTCTGCGGGAAACAGTAAGGACAGGACTGCCTTTTACTGTTATTTCCCACCCAGAAAGCATCAGGAATGGCCGAGATGATAAGATACCACATCACCTTACACTCATTGCTTTTATCAGCAGTCTCTAGTGTGCATTTGCCCTAGTTCTCTTGTTCAAACCGACCTAATGCTGCTTATAGGGCAGAACGGGTCTTTGGGATAAAAACGTAGAAATTTAGGCTATTCTTTTCTTATGGAAAATAGTGACTCTGATCTTGATTATTTCCCAGCAGCACCTTTGCAAGTACACAGGTAAGGATAAACTCATATGCTATTCAAGTTAATGTAAAACTTACTAATGTATTTTTTATAGTAAACCAAAACAACTCTAGAGCTGTAATTTTATTCACGGTTAATTTTCAACTTTTTCCCTTATCTCTGGGTTAGGGACAGCTCCTCTGCAGAGTTCAGTTACAGCACTTGAATGGCTGTATGGGAGAACGGCATAGTTTAGATGAGCGAATGCTGGAGAAGAGAAATCTGGGGTTTGTTTCTGACTCTGCTACTGAACTCAGGCCAATTAATTTGGCCTTGGTTCTTTCCCAATCCTTTTTCTTTTAAAACTTCCATTCTTTAGGATATGGGTTTCTATTTTGCTATGCATTCATGTGGCCCCTGGTGCAACAGTTCCTCACATCTACTAGTAACAAGCAGGTAGGATTAAATCCTGATGCTATTACAACCCAATTCCCAGTGGCGTGAAGAAGCCACTTTCTTTGCCACCCCAGAGTTTTAGCTGCTATAAACACCTCTCCTGTACCTACATCTCAGCATGCAGATGGCAAGTGGTTTCTGTTTTTCTTGCAAGACACAATATATTTTCTAATCCTGTCATTACTTTTCTGGAATTATCCAAATGGATAAAAGTTTACAAACCTCAAGTGAAGCATGTATGGTATGAAAAAAAAAAGAAGAAATTGCTCTTAAGAGAATTTGTGCAGAAGTTCAGACAGAAAGTGCTGATTTGACAAGTCAGATCTCTGTGTGAATTTGCTGTCTAACACCATCCTAGCAACATTGTCACTCCTGTCACTGATAATATAACTAAGGAGAAGATCTGGAAAGGTAAAGCGCACGTTTACTAGGTCTCTAGGCTTATATAGTTTGTTGGCGGCTGTGCGATCCTGTTAAACTCTGAGATGCAAAATACAGTTGTTTTCAAAATTCATTGCCAGTGGCGGTGACAGATGCTTTTTGGAATGACACCCAGTGAGCTGTGAAACTCATGTAGTCAAGTACTTGTCCACTTGTCCCTACTTCATGTGTTATGGGAATATGTTTACACTCACTCTGCTGTCTCGACTTTTTTCTTTTTTTTTTTCCAGCCGGATGAAGTGTTTTACAGACGCAGCATTGCACACATTGCAGGAGGTGGTATGTCGGAGTTTGTGCCCACACAGTGGGCAGCTCTTCCTTGTTTTCTGAGAGGGATTCTTCTCCAAGGTTAACTCTTTGTGGGGCACCATGGCTTTAGGTGTTATTTTGTCAGACAGTAGTGAGGTAAACACTGCGGAGCTGACATGCCCAGCCTTGCTCTTCAGACTGGGCAGAGTGGTCATTTTAACCACAAAGAAGCTGAAGCTGAGGGTGTAGTTAGTTACTTCACTGCAGCTGGGTGCATCTTTCCCATCCCCTGCAGACAGAGCGTCCACTTCTTCTGGCTGAGCTCTGGGCCCTAAGGTGGCCTGATGTGACAAGGTTCACATTTTTTATCCAGGCTAAGCAGCTGGTCTTAACTACACCTAGGTTTTGTGCAAAGGCACAGGTGGCCATGGGTGGTGTCTGCAATGGATCAGCATCCCAGTACTCCCCCTTCCTGGTAGCTTTTTCCCTGAGTACTAGCAGAGAAAATGTTTTTCCTACCATGGTAACTCTTCCCATTTTTCTACTCTACTTTAACAATTATTATGATTATTGTATCTGTTTCCATATTGTGCTAAAACAGATTGTTTTTCCTCTGAGTGAAGAATTAGATCCTAAGGTGTCCTGTTACTGCAGACACATGCACGTTATATACTTGCTTGTGCTCAGCATCATTTTATTATGCTATGTTTCCTTTAAGAGGCTGAAAAAAAATCTTTGCGACATTTCTTCTCTGGATTTTCTCATTCTGTATTGCTTCTCACATTGCATTTAGGAAAAACAGTAAAGAACATTGTAGGGCAGAAGAAAGTGAGTTGTAGAACAGGGTATGTCAGTCCATGAAAAGGCGTGCTCTACTTCAGTGTACTTTGAGTTACTGCAATGACTCTCAATAAGGGGTTTAGTTTTCTGTCGTGTGTCTTGAATAAGGATTGAACTCAGGAACTATGATACCACAGGGAGTATCCAAATTTAGGACAACAGAAGCTGCTCCTCCTGTAAATCTGGGATAACTCCTATTCCAAATCTCTTTTGAGCTGACAAAGATAAAAGATAGTCAAGGGAGCCTGGTGCAGCCTCGGACTTTTCTGTAGACTTCCAGATCTGGGAAAATCATAGAATCTCATTTTACCTGCTTTCTCTCTTCATCTGTAAAATGGGAATGAGATTTCACTACCCCACAGGTGCACCATAAGTTTGTGTTAAAGTTTGTGAGAAGTTCAGATACTAGAAATAGAAAATTTGCAAATCCCTAAAACAGGCAGATGTTTGTGCCTAGGAATATTAGGAAAAAAATATATGTAGACTTTCAAAAGGAAAACTTCTGTACCTTTTCATTATAGACATGACTAACAAAAGGTTTGTCTAGACAGGGTTTTATTTGGAATGGTTCAGAAAAATTGGGGAATGGACTAAATTGCCCCATTCCAGAGAAATTATTTTGTGTTAATAACACACAGTCCAGTTATTCTCCAGCTGTCTTTCATCTCACACTTCCAGGCAACCATTTTGTTAGCTTGAAAACCTCAAATAGTCCACAAAGATGAAACCTCTGCAGGCAACACTTTTCAGAAGAGGCATTTGTTTTGATTCCTTGTTTGCATTTTGCAGGTCTCTTTTGCAGCATACTGTGCTACAGTCTCCTTTTCAGCAGCCTTTCAAGTTAATATTTAAACAGCTCTTGGCAACTTCTTATATCAAAGTACAAAAAAAAACCCCAAACAACCCAAGGCGACTGTTGCTGCAGGATGTACTCAGGAGCTACCAAATGGGAGAGCTGAGCCCACCAGCCTCTCCCTGGGGCTGAACCCAAGGGAAAGAGGAGGATGGTGTTGGTGGGCGGTTTTATGATGTGAGACGCGATGCTCCAGAGTGGCTCCAACACGCGGCGCGTTCCCTAACCTCCAGGGAAGATCCCTGCGGCAACCTGGCACTGGCTTTCCCTCAGGCCTCATCCTCCACACATATTTTAGCAGAATTTGTTTCCCTCGTTGGCTCCCTTTCAACTAGATTTCAACTCAGAAACTAGACACGTGGATGAGTTGGTTCCCACTTTTTTGTGGTTTTTTTTTTCTTCCACCCTGGTATATGCATTTATGATAACAGGACAGAAATGCAACTCTAAGTAATTTCCTAGGTTTTGAGACTATTTTATGTGCCAGTTCTCTTAGTGAACTGGAGAGAGAGAAAACTTATCTGATTAAGGAATGTAAAATCCAGGTGCAAAGAATACCCTAATTCAGGCATGAAACATCCCCCTTGGACTGTGCTGCGCTCTTATCAGCCCTCTCCTTTGTGCCCAGTGGTGTTTGTGAAAGGGCACAGTGTCTGCTTCCTTACAGACCTTTCCTAAAAACAAAATAGACTCAGATGCAGAGCAGGTGATATGTTACCTCCGCTTGGAGCATCAGTGACTCCAGCACCTTCCCTGTGCCAGGATATAGGGTGGGATGCCCGGGCAGGATGGGAACGTGTTGGAGGAGCCCTCCCAGGTGAGGGAGGCTGGTACCTGTCTGGACAGGGCTGACAGTGTTTTTGCTGGGCTGTTTTCTCTGGCGTGACCCGTGGTGCTGCAGTGTGGGGTGCGGGTGAGAAGGTTCATGCGTGCCTCTCATTGCTGAGGAATGTGCCGCACTGGTTGGCACTTCTGCTGGAAGAGAGAAGGGATGCACGGGTAAAGATAAATAAAGGCTTTAAAAGTCAACAGAAAAATCCAGGGTATTCCTCTTTAACGTAAACTCAGAAAAAGTGAAAACAGGTGTTTTTATGGAAATGATCTAAAAAAAGGTGTGTGCTTATTTGTTAATTCAGTTAATGAAAGGCAATGCTACTGAACATGCCATGATAATCTTGGCTAGGATGGGAAGGCATTATGTGAAGTATTATGACTGTATGAAATACCTTTATAACCATTAATAGCATCTGTTTCCATACTTGCTTAAGGCAGGGCGTGATCAAACTCATGTGTAAGGCTGTCCGGGATGTGGGGAGGACCCCATCTCCTCCTCCTCCCACCCCTACACACACACACATTGGTGGCTTGGGCACAGGACAGGAGTGAGGAGGAAGCATTACGTTAGACAGAGCCACTCTCCTTGTAGCAAACATCGTGTCGCTTCCTCTCCGTGGTTCAGTTTTGCAGTTTTGCCCATGAACAGCAGCGGTCTCTCTGGATGCCATCCATCCCAGGGTGCTGCCAACATGCACATCTCCCTGCTCTGGGATCTTCAGCTGGGTGGACTACATGAGTGTATGTCTGCAAGAAATTGCGGGCAGATATCTCAGACAGGGGATAAAAAAAAAGCACTTTAAATTGACAAATCAGTCCAAACCACTAAGGTTATAACTCCTTTTTTTCTTCTTCAGGCAGAACAGTAAAACAGACCTGTTATTGGCAGCTCATTAGTAGTGAGACAGAGGCAATATGTACCATGACATCAGAGTGCTGCTTGACCCACATCTATCATTTCGTTAGAGATCCATATTCTTGGGCCTTTCCAAATGCCTATAAGACATGTAGAGCGTAGAACTCTGTGGCATAAATAAGATACAGATTTTCTACTTTTTGATGTGTTTAGCACATTTTTGTTACTTCCTTTAATACCGCAGACCTTACATTCTTCAAGCATTAGGAGAACAAAAGGCTAACATGAGCAAAAAAGGGAAAAAAACCTATTCAATAAAAAATATCGTTCTGTTCACCTACTTAGCATTCAAAATTTAACCTCTTTCTTAAAGGAAGAGAGAATGAATACCACAGCTGAGTAACTTCAGATATAAAAAGTTCCTTCATTAAATCAGTTGTTCTTTAATTCATAATAGAACTTAAATAAAGAATGACTTATAGGCAGCTGTTTCTAATATTGAGTCCCCACCACACATGAAAGGAACATTATTCTTACAGCAGCCTCTCTACCCTTGGGTGTTATCAGCCGAACATGTTTTGAACCCACCTAATGCATTTGAGGTAGCTTGGGTTTATTTTTCTTTCAATAAAATAAATGGTTTTGTAATTAAATTTCTGCACTGACTGTGCTTAATGGCTACATTGACAAGTGCTAATGTATGGGAAGAGAATGAGTTTGAAATGAAACATGCTGTTTTCCAATCTGCAAGCAATTTTGCACTGGGGCAATCAAAATCTTGTGCCAGTGAAACATTTTCATTAATCTGCTAACTTAGCGCACACTGCCCACTCAGCAGCACAAGGACACTTTTTTTTAAAAAACAAAAATATCATGAAGTGAGCCGTTGTTTGAAACCATTTTGTGGTCTCTGGCAGCAGGGCCTGTGGAAATTCGCTGACTTTACACCATGAAATGTTGCAGCTGTCTCAAAAGGGACTGGCTGCTTCAATGTTTGAGTTCTTGGCAATAATTCAGCTTTCAAATCTGTCTCTTTTTTCCCCTTAGCTAAATTTATTTTTGAATAAATCTTCTCATAGAAAATTGAGAGCAGCTATTACATATTTGGACTTCATTTATGAAAACCACTTCAAGTCATCAAGAAGTGCATCAATCCAGCTCTAATGTTTACAATACTTTCATGACTGGGAAACTAAACAATACTGTATTTCCCCCATTATCTTAATTTAGGTAGCACTGCATTTAAACACGAATGTGACTTTTTTTTATATAGCCAGACAAACAAAACAAAAAAAAAAAAACCCAAACCCCAACCCTGCAGAGATTTGCTTTTGTGTAACTTGCTGGAAGGTCCGTGCAGGATCTGGCCACTAGAGGGTTGACTTCCCAACAGCTGAGCTTCGCAGCCAGAATCACAGCGCTCTTTTGTCAGGGAAAAGGCTTAGCAAAAAGCAAGAAGAAGTTGTAACACCTTAGGTAGGCATAGAGGATTCCAGCTTTTAAAAAAAAAATAATACCCTAAAGCCCAAACTACCCAGAAAAATGGGGATTATTTTATTATTATTATTATTAGGTTGTTATAATGTGACACGGACACACTTATTTTCTCTCCCTGATGAAAATGTTCTAGAAGTAACCCAGAACAAATTAACGGCCAGATAGTCTTTAATAGCATGTACTTTAAGTCAGCAGGTATCTGGGATCAGAGTGTTATTTCCTTCACTGTGTGATACTTTCTTTGGGATGAATCACTGTTCAGTATTTTAGTCCTTTTGCTGTGTGCAGTGCTTGGAGTAAAACAGCTAAAATGAACTAAAATGTTCTTCTTTTGAACAGAGTAATGGAGAATGCAATACTGTCCCAGCACAGACTTCTCCCATCCAGCAGGAAATTGTACCTCGGGGGATGAATTGCTACGAGATGGGACTGTGCCAACAAAATGTCACGCGGAGAGAGGTGCATGATGAAATGACAAGGATCAACCAATATCGGTGATGTTATAGCTTGTAATAATTATTCTCATGAGGCCCACTCCATCCATGCCAAATAAACTGAAGTTTTTTAGTTGAGAGGTGCATTTTGTGTCAGAATCCATTAATCAAGCCCTAAAGCCAGGACAACATATAATATGGGAACTTAGTGCATCTTTTCTATTTAAAGGGTGGTTATATTTAAATAGGTTCAGATTAGTTGGCTACTCTTTCATTCCTGTGTCTGCAGCATGGCATCTGTACTGTGGGATTGGGAAGTGGCACGGAGGACAGATTATTGTCTTACATTTTATGGCAGCTGAATTCTTTGGACAAGGCACTAGGCAGAATCACAGTCAGAAACCTCTTTCACTCTAAAGTTTCTAGCGGAGGTGAAAAGGAGACTCCACTGGACTGTGCAATTTAAATACATGTCTACACAAAACAGGCATTGAAGTAACCTAAGATACCACATTTTACTGCTGCAACTCAGCTAACTGGTGAATTCTAAGGTAATTCAAAATTAATATCTAGCTGATGGAGGATGGATTGATACGTAGGTAGAGGAAGGATGAAATGCTTATTAAAAGTAGCAATATTCTAGGGTGGGACAAACTGTAAGAGGAGACTTTTAGAGATTTGTAGAAGCAGTTTTGCAATCAGACTGCAGACTCGAGCGGGAAAGTGGGACAGTTGTCCGATAGCACGAGAATGCCCTCAGTGACCACAGCATGTGTGTTGCACCTGGAGCAAGCATGAAGGAGGAGGAGGAACTGAGGACAAGCATAGGGACTGAGCATAAGGACTGAGCATGAACCCCAGAGAACACCTTTTTGAAGTGTTTGCTGACACCAAAGGGGATGGACATCCTCCCCAACAGTAAATTGAGCAGGCTAAGATAAGTGAGGTGTGAAGAACAAGGACATCAGCAGGGCTGAAGGGTTGCTCCAGAGGAGAGGAGGGGCAGTGAAGGCCAGAAGAGATACCTCTACATGGACAGGGAAGTGTGAAGGGAATTACAGATTCTCCGCAGAGGAAACTGTTTCCAGACAGGATGGTTCCCATGCCTGTGATGAAGGACAACTTGGTCTCTTCTGCTACAACTCAAGAAGGGCATACCCATATTGGTGGTAGAAGTATAGCAGCTTTCAAGCATCAGGTTTACTTTAGCCCAAAATGACACAGAACATATGTGTTGGTTAGGATATAAAACAAAAGAATACAACACACCCTCACACCATTAGGAAGGAGTATATTCTTGGCAACATAGAGTACATCTCAACAGATACTTTGAACTTCTTTGTATACACAGTTCAGAGTTTTCATACAACCAATTGTTTCAATATAGTCTCCCTGTGAATTATCAATTAGGACGAAAGCACAAGAGATCTACAGGAGTATCTTAAGGTTGTGCACATTGAGATTTGTTGACAATGATATTACCATGAAGAGACAATAAATTTTGAAATACAATACTTTTGAAGTGGCTTAGACAGAAGCAAAGGATTTCTTTTTCATGACAAAGCTTTGATTTTATTGTTTTTAATACTAATGTGATTGTTCTTTCAGACTTCATTTCATGCACCTGAGCACTGCATCTAAGCCGCAGTGTGAAGCATCTACAGTTACAAAGGGGATTGTGCAAAGGAAGTGCTAATTTCTAACAGTCCAGCTCTTGAACTGGTTGAAAACAAGACTTGGAAACAGTTGTCCAAGAAAACTAAAGTTCTCATGTAATAATGCCTGCAGGGGTTCCACAACTGTTGCATAGTTTAGAACAAATTTGGCACTTCTTGAGGTAAGTCCCAGTAAAGAACATAAAGTGATCACATCTGCCAATCTGCATGCCTGAGTGAGTGCTGTGGTGTGCTCTGGATTGGCTTTATGCCTCCCTTTAAGATCACAGGTCCCCCAAAAGAAAATTTTGTCCATCATAGTATAGCCCTTGGCAAAATTTAGTTTCATATCAGGCATATCTATGTACCACAGCAGACGTCTTAAGTAATCTTTATACTGGGTTGGTGTCTCTCCTGTGGGTATTATAATGTGTTGCAATTATCGATGAATCTTAGACTGGCTTTCCAGATTTATGACATCATCTTATATCACAAAACAGAAGTCCATAACGTGAAAAATGTGTTCCCATTGATTGTGAGGAATTTAACACTCTGGAGATTTTTACACAGGATCTGAAGGATCTGTGTTTGTGAACAGTCATGTTTCACGTACTTTTTCTCTGCACGTAATAGTGTTATATGTTCATAATTAAGCTCTTGAAAATCCAGATATGTACAAGTAGTGTGCCCTCCACCTTTGTATTTGCATAGTAACAGTTTGAAGATAACTATTCCTTTTAGAGATTCATTCTTCAGTAACTCTTGATTCCATCTGATTGAAGGAAATAGTTTGTCATGTTGCAGAGAGAGAGAGAGACAGAATTTTTTCTACTTTCCTCTGTTCACACAACCTGGTGCGACAGCCTGATGCACTGATGTTAATCCAACAACAAAGTTAATTAATTAAGGTTTAAGCTCTAGGTTTTTGTCACATCCAGGAGAGCTCTGTGAGATGCAAGGTCACTCGTGCTTTCTCTGTATAAGTTACCAAAAGTAGACTAGATTTACACTCTTTTTAAAAAGTAGATACCGGCTAGTTTCTTCAGCCTACCAACATGTCATTATTTCATAATAATGCAGTATATGGACTGGCAGGATCATATCAGTAGTGTGCCAAATAATGACTTCATTGATTAGATTTCAGCTTTGTTACAGTATAATTACATACAGGATCATTTAAGTTAATTTCCTCCTTGATCACTTTCATAAATCGTGATTTTTCGCAGGTGTTTATCTCATATGTTTTATTGTCTGTATGAGTTTTCTCATTAACTTGAGGAGGTAGCTTTGCAGAAGCACCTCTGCAGAAACTTATGGATTGAGTCCTCCAAGTTGGAGGGACAGCTTGGGAAAAACCAGAGATGCTTATTCAAAGTCTGAAGAACAAAAGATTGGCATTGTGGGCTGGAGGCAAGAATTGACCTCTACATATTGAATGAAGGAGGTATGGGGTGAGATTGTAAACAGTCTCGAAAATGATTACAGCTGGGGAAACCCAGAGAGGAATGTGAAGGCAGAAACAATATAGCTAGTCAGACCCTTAAAAGAGCTTCATGAAGGAAGCCTGTCTTTGGCAAAACTATAGGAAAGGATTTTACAATGTTCAAAATACAGAACCTGGGGGCATGGAGGAGTATAGCCATGTGGGTGCACCATACAAAGCTGTACCCAAACGCACATACCAAAATATTCAAATAATTACCTTGCTGCTATTTTACTAGCATTTTCTCTCCTCATTTTGAGGTCAGATTATGCTGTTGTCAAGTTACTTTTTTTGAGAAATTTCCTGTGCTCTCATGTCATGTGTCACAGTGGGCACATCACTTCCTAAGGGTCCTCAGAGCACTGCTCAGCAATGGCCTCAAAGTCAGGGAGCGAGAGGAGGCTCTGGGATACCACATGGATGGTAGCCACTGAGACCTGAATATGCAATAGCTAGAATGTCAACAAGTGTCTTGTTTCCAAACCGCTGTTACCCAAATACTGTGGCTCAATAGACCAAGCAGCTGTGCTTCCCTTCGGCAGCAGGAAGCTGGCAGCTGAACTTATTTCCTCCTCCATCTCCCACTCAGGCATATTCTTAATGCAAAATCACTCCATTCGTTTTGGGGTATATCCCATAGAATTGTAATTCCAACCTCCTTAAAATTCAGTTTAGTTCTGGTGTATGGGAACCGTGCAAATGCTATTTTGGGGAGTAGAAAGTGAATTATTTTGCAGGCCTGTCTGAGGATTCCTCTTGAATGTAGTTTTCCATGCAGTTAGATCTGCGTTCAGCAGTAATCACTCATGTAGGCTATGCTATAACTGTTTTCTCCACACGTTGAATTTGAATGATGACTTATTGCTATTATATACTCAAGTATATTCCTCTAATTCCCAGAGGCACTAGTCAGGACAAAGTTTAGCAAATGCTGTACTAATGCATACAAAGGCAATCCCTTTCTCTGGGTCACAGAAGTGACAGAGGGATAAGTGAGAAACACCCAGCATGAGTAGTACCATTGCATGCAGATATTATACACGTTCTCATCTTCTCCCTGGCCATGATAGGTACATGAAATTAGTGCCAACTATTCTAATTAGTCCCTTAAGACATCATTACTAGCTCCTACAGTGGCACAGTAAAGTTTTAGTTAATAGATTCACTGTCTCTGAACTGGGGAAATCTGTTCCTTTCTAGTATGGGAGAGGTTTGGGCTGTAGAGAGAATTAATATTTTTTAGATATTACTGTGAAAAAACTCACTGCTATTCCTAGAAAAAAAGTGGGAAACTTTTGAGTACTCACTATTGCCTTCTGATATGTATACAACAGCACAGAGCCAATGGTGCTATGCTGCCTACTCTCGGATTTACTTCCGGTGTGGAAAAATGATACAGAGCCAAAACTTGCAGAGTGTGTTGGTTTTTCAAAAATGTATGAAATCTATAGAAACCATCAGCACCTAAGCAGTGAGCTTGTAATATTTGAGTAGCTGATTTCTTTCCTCCTGTAGCAAACATCCAGCTCACAAACCGGCGAGCCCAGGGTGAAAAGCTAAAGGAGAATTAGGTCTGAGTGTCTTTCTTCCTTAACAATGCGGTGCAATAATTAGTACAGAGCAATAGCACCATCAAGCTCCTGCTGAACAATTACAGCCCAGGAAATTCAACCAACAAGTATCGTGTTATAAACAGTCGCATCTGTGCGGTAACACAGCAGTATGCACCAGTGCCACCTAGCCACTCCCCAGCATACGTCACTTCTAGTGCCAGGCAAACCATGAAACCAATATTTAGCAAATAACATGTTTTACACACTTGGAGAAATTTGTAGACCCAGTTAATAAAGAAATTATGTATTTGTGACAAGCTTATTGTGATCAACAAACTGAGAAAAATTAGTACGGAAATATATTATTTTGATGTTATTACATTGGCTATATAAACTGTACAGAGGTAGCTGTTTACCCAGTGGCCCTGTCATCATCCAAGCTGCCCTGATGTGATGGCCAGAGAATGTTAGAGAATCCAACTGTCTGTGGAATAACTTTCAGAGACAAAAACCATAGAAATTCAAGGACTTTCCATTGAACCAAGCCAAATATTAAGTACTAAAAAAGCTATTATCTCTAACTAGGGGCACTATGCGTTCTGAGAAAGCTGCAGTCTCAAAGTTACAAATATGCAGACCTCCATCCAAGCAAGAGTACTTTGCATGTCTCAGTTTGACGAGAAAGAGAGTCCAGTAAAAGAAACAGGCTTCCTAGTTTAAAACTTGTATTGCTTCTAATATAATGGCCAGGGTAAAATGAACTGTAGTTAATGAGCCTTGGATCTCCCAAAACAAAACGTAGGGTCCAAGTAACCATAATTTTAGGAAGGTTATAATTTCCATCAGGAATTTGTGCTTCAACCTCATTTCTGCACAGAATGGTCATACTATGGCCAGAAAGACAACACGTAAGAATTACTGGAATTAGGAGAACTTTTTCTTCCTCCAGCATTACCAGAAGTGTTTTGGGAGCACTAATGACATCCTCAGCCCATTGAGGATAACAGGAAGTCCCCTGTGACCTCAAAGGCACTGGGATATCACTCTTTGTAACTAATGAGAGATAAAGCTGGAGGAAAGGGGTAATATTTTAATTAGATCAGCTGTCTGAAGTACAGTTCTCATTGTCACTAGATGGTGCAGCAGAGTAGCTTTACTTTGGATCAGTTGAACTAGAACTTTGGAAAATATGCTGAGGTGGGCTTTTTGCAGGCAGAGCCCTCCATAAAATAGGTCTTTCTCTCAGGACTATTTCTTTTGCAGTTTGAGTACTATGGTTTTCTCTAACACTATTTGAAGTTGAAAGAAGATGAGTGCTGCCAGTGAGGAGTAGCCTAATATTGCTTAGTTTTGGCTAGCTGTGCCATAACCAGAAACATGCGACATCCTGTTTATTTAGAAAAGCCAAGTGGTATAGTTAAGAACAAGAGCCTGAAATGTTACATTCATCATGGGAAAGGTTAAAGAAAACTTGTGCAGATGACTTGATGGGTTCACCAAATTCCACTTTTGAGCTATATAGAGGGAAGAAAACCAAGAATGATTTTAAGTATTTTTTGTGATTCAATCAAAAGTTTACATGTCGTGTCAAGAGCTGTCTTTTTCCTCCTGTTTTCTTGTTTCTTCCTCTCCTCTTCATCATCACAGGTGGAATAAAAAGCAAAGAGGGTGATGGAATCCAGTGCTGAGATGGATCATCTAGGAGTCTTTTTCAAACTGCTCCTTATTCATAATATCAAATGGTAAATTTCTTTTGAAGTTCTCCCAGCAGCAGTTCCGTCCCTATCAGCAGCCCATTACCTGTCTAAAATCCATGACTGACAATTTCCAGCCTGTGCTTCACGTACTTATTGGTAAAGCCTATTCCACACAATAACAGGATGCTTCTCCTGCTGCTTTATACCTAGCAGTTTTACAGTGTATACCACTAAAAGTGTCTTTCTGCTTTCAGGAAGAGGCCAATTCTAATATTAAATCAACATTTGATGTGGTCTTGACAAGGGAGGCTCATCAAAACATCCAGTATTGGAGTTCAGGTTTGAATCAAAACGATCAGATTGTCCTTATTGACTTGGACTGCAGCTTGGGAACTAAATTGTCTAAGTTGACAATACAGACAATTCTGGGATTTACAATATGTTTGAGCCTATCTCAACAAGAAAAAAGGACTATGTTTTGAAATGTTAATGGCACACGTTCATCTCAGCTATGATTCTGAGAAGAACCTCATCAAATCATTTTATTTTTAGTTTGCAACTAATGAGAAAATTGCAATTTGAAGAACAGTATGACAACTATGTGGCTGTGTACTGACTTGTACCGGGCTAAGATTAAAAATGTGTGCTTCGTTTTTTTCCTCTAGGAGATTTCCTGCCAGCTCTACGACAGGATATGATTTTGGAGAGAGAGAAGTCAGATTCTTCTGCAGTCCATACAGACATTATTTAAAACCCTTGAGAGAGAACAGTAAGAAGCAGAAGTAACCATAATAAGTGTAAGTGCTAGTTCTCAAATTGCTAAGTCTTCATATAGTAGAACTGATTATATACCACATTTTCATTACCTCGGTACATTCTATAGTCTGTTCTGTGAGTTGAGCACATCAAAAGAAGGATATGGAAATTCACTGATGATGAGATGACTGGCAGCAGGCATGAAGCAAGACTCTCTCAGAGACTTGACATATCAGTTGAAGGGGTGAAATTTTCAACCTGTGTTGACATCCGTTACAATTTGTGTCTTGTTGATTATTGACTGAAAAACAAATGAATGACAAAAGACAATTACTCCGGAGCTCATACTTGGGTCAAATATTCTTGTGAACTGTGTCTGTCAGACTGTATAAGTGAACACTGATGCATATTTGGGCATGCAAGAGCACATTCTTTGAGGAAAATTACATCTTGTTCAGAAAATGCACTGCAGTTAGGTATAAATGACAATGTTAGGGTAGCAAGTGGGGTGGCTACATTTTTCTGTTTATTTTCTAGAAGAAAATAATTTCATTTTGAGTAACTCAAAAGAGCTCTGTAAAACTATAGGAAGCCAGTTTTTGCTAATAATAAAATAAGAGAAAGTGTCTCAAATGACAATTTTAAATCCACACCACTAAATCCGCTCTTGTGGATTATGTAAGAAATTAGGTAATTTTTGAGATTTTTTTCTCTCTGTCTCTGTGTTTATATGTGTGTATATTTACTATACACACTCATATGTATGTTCTTTTATATGTATACATAAAAATATGTATTCCACTTGGGGGGAAAAGAGAGCAGGACATGGGAGGGCAACTGTTGAATACAGCTAGGCATACTGAGCTGAGAGCTGAGTGATGGTGTGTATTTCATTTTTAGAGTGCAAGTGGGGGAATTAATGCATTTGGGATAGGAAATACAGTCCTGGCAAACAGAAGAGAATCTGATATGTTTTTTAAGGGTTTTGAAAACTTGTTTTATAGACTGTTTTGTCTTCATTTGGATCCAGTTCTGCAGTGGTGAAGTGAGAAGAGGCTGAGCAGATCTGAGGATGTTTGTACGTGGGTATTTTGGTCGTTGTCATTCTCATGTGTCTTCTTGAAATGTGAAGAAAAACTTTGGAAAGGCAGCTTGAGGAGGAAGGGAGATGCTAAGCTGTGCACCTGGGCTAGGAAGAAGAAACAAGAGTTGTTAGCAAAAGATGTAACTTGCTGAGGATGGATGGCATGGGATGAAGGTGGTGTCCTGGACATTTTGGGTGAGTTGCAAGAAAGCTTAACTGTGTGAAAGATTGTGTGCTTCAAGTGAACAATTTAAATATGTGCTTGGGGGCCCATTCAGATGTCACTGTGCTCCAGATGATATTATTAAAGGTCTCAGTCATCAGAGAGCTGAGAGAAGATGCGTATCACAATGGAAAATTAGCATAGGCATTTGCAAAATAAAATCCACTAATCCAATCATAACTACACAATTGCTACATTCTGCTACAGCCTGGAAAATAAGATGTCTATCCCATGAGTCACAGTCCCAGTCACAGAGGGCAATATTTTAAAGTAAATTCCATCACTCTTTATGTTAGAATGCCTAATTATGAGCAACTTTACATTCTAGATGTCACATTTTATCTCAGGAAATTAAAGGAGACACGTTTAAAAAAAGCAAAGGAAGGAAAAGGTTTTGAGCAATTAGTTCCATTTTACTTAAGATCTTTTAAAATGCAGAATGTGTGCTAATAAATACTACACATCATCAGTTTTGAAGGGTTTCATTACCTTCGTTTATCATTTAAGACACGTTCCTTTGCAGTTAACCCCAAAGAAATTTTGTTTAGCATGGTGGAGGCTGTTAGAAATGGTAGTAAACCAATACCACATCCGCTACAACATCTTGCCATGGCAGGATTGCTCTGGGGTACATGCTTTCAGATTTAAATTTCCAAAGTGAATTATGTTGTGTGCTTTTCTTGTGAGGCTTTTCCATAGCCTAATAAGTGATCTCAGCCACAAAAAGTTTTGCTCACATTCGGCCCTTTCTTAGTGCCGTCTCGCTGCTCTCAGGTCCATCCAACATTAACGTCATCCTTCCCTTCTGCTTGGGTGGCTCTTTAGAAGTGTGTTTGGATATCCCTGGTCGCTGGCCCACTTCATCATTGACCCCACCACCATCAGGGTGAAAACCTGTTAAAGCCACGAGTGTGTGACCTGCATAAGGTGTTGGGGAGGGCTCCTATGGGTTTGGTTGTGCTTTAAAGCTTCAGATCTCATGCAGGCTCCATGAAGGGCTGCTTTCTCTCTTGGGTCATGCTCACGCTCTGCAAAAGATTGTTTCCTGCTTTCCCACCCAAACCACAATTATCAGTTGAAGGACAATATTTGACATGCCTGAGAGCAATTTTTTTGCTCCTCCTCCAGCTCTGCCCTGCACACTTCCAGCTTTCATCCACTTTGGAAGGAATCAGGACAATGGCAATCAATGGCTTCTACCATTACCTGAAACATTTGGAATATTAAAAACAATCAGTATTGTAAGAGATAGAGAAGATGAAAAATGATACATGCTAGAGATAACCATTACCACGATTGTTATTATGTGTTAGGTATGACTCTTTGGGCGAAGGCATTTGATCCCAATATCAATAGCTTCTCTGTCCCTGGGGCAAAAACTTAATGTTTTTGCTTTCTGAACTAGCTGCTATTTGTAATATGCGTACCCTTTATTACAATCATTTATTTTTTTCAACATTTTATGAAGTGTGCTTATTAAATGAAATGGTAAGTCTGGCACTGGCAAGTCTCTTGTGCACTTTTTTTTTCACGTTTCCTTTCTTTTGGCAGGTCCATGAAAAGGGAGTAAGTTTCTGTGGGCTGTGCATGCTTTTCCACCCTTTTTCAGGATTTGTCACATCTCCTGGAAGGCCTTATAACTCACAAAACATGAATTTATATCCCAGCAATTTGCCAAGTCTTGTCAAATCCTAACATTTTTGTTGGCAACTATTTGCATCTCTCGGCTGAAAGGGAGTAACTTAGATCATCCAGTCACAATGCTGTTCTCTGGATACCTTTTGATGGTTGATGTGTTAGTTTTGATACATGGTTTAATCTCTACTTGCAAGGGGCCGCCCACTATATTTCATGTCCTCACTCAGTGAATCTTTTGCAAAGTGGACATTCTGCTTCATCAGCTGATTTTCCAGTTTTACACGTCTGCACTTGCAGTCCCGCTTCTCTCCAAAGAAAAATGATCTGAGGAAAAAAAATCTTAAAAACTAAATAGACGTAATGCTTCTTGCTTCTTTCAGATACAGTTCCTTTGTTAGGTACAGTTGCAGTGACCTCTGCCATGCTGTAAGGGAGAATATACAATGAGTTGATCATGTATTTATTTTTTTGGAAGGTGCTTTTCCATCCCATTTATTTTTAACTCATGCCTGCCACCTTAGTGCAACAACCACAAAACTTTGGCTCTTGGAGTGTGGAGTAGGAGTCATTTAAACTTGTATAACAGGAATAAGTTTAAAGACAAATTATTGTTCATTATATCTTATTCAAACAGCTCTGAGTGAAAGAATTGTTGATGGTTTAAATGCCTAAAGAATAAAATAATTCTCATTTTTGTACTGAACAGTCAGTGGTGACAAAACCAAGAGGATATGGGATTTCCTCAGGTAGGATCTGTGAAGACAATATTTATTGGTTTTGGTTACTAACTCCAATAGAAGTGAGAAATTTTAATAATAAGCAGTGCAACAGATGTTAGATCGCTACATCTAGTCCTGCCATATGCTCTTTGTTATGAGTCATTCTGGATGCCATCCATCCCTGTACCAGCGCTCGCTGGAAGCATCAATCTGCAGCAGGAAGAGTGAACAGAGGCATATGCACAGGAACAGCTGGGGGGGCGGGGGGGAGTCTGCCTGTCTCCTCAGCTAGTTCAGAAGGGGGAAATGCAAGAGTCGGGCTGCGTTTGCATCCACCACCATCTATACATGACCTAGGCCCTGCTGGCTCCCACTTAATTGGTACACAGCAAATGAGGAAACCACTTCTGGTAGTTATTTTTAGTTGTTCCTTGTGACATCTCAGGATAGCAGTAAAGTCTGACCTACCCCTGCGACGAAGCACTCTTTGCCCTTTAGCACAGCGTTGCTTAAATTCATTTCAAGCATGAATGTATTCACCGGCCTCTGTCCGTGTCATATTTTCAAGGGAAAATTAGGATGGTACATAGTCACACTTACTCATACAAGGAACCTGTGGTTAAATTTGTACCCCAGATGGACTCTGTCCTTTTTTCTTCCTGTTTGAAAGCAAACACCCTGCCGTCTCATGCACTAGTGCAGTCTTGTATATCAGCGGTGGGGGAGAGGAACAGATGCCAGAGGAGCTGGATGAATAGAAAGGACAGGCTTCTGCTACCTCTGACAAGAATCACCTCAGGAGATCATGGGTAAGGGACCGCGAAACCAACTTTTGCTGGAAGACAACCGCGAGTTTTTCCTTCAGTTGGAGGAAAACCTCACTAACTGTTAAAAAACCCAAGCTATGCACTTTAAAATTGGGAGTTCTTTCAGGGATGAATCCCTGCCTGATGATAAGCGCAAACATTGAGCTGCCTCTCTGTCTCTCTCTCCTTTCCTTATGCTTCCTCCCACTCTAGAGGGGAAAAAAAAGAAAAAAAAAAGTCCATTTTCAGCTGTAGATACATGTGTCTCTAGCTGCTCAGTGAGAATTAGTAATTGAGATGTTCATCTGCTCAGAGCGAGCAAATTGGCAAATCCCCGCGCACCTTTGCCATGTGAGGGCAGAGCCGGCCGGGCACGCAGCGGGAGGCAGGCAGCCCCAGTTGTCCCCGGGACTCCCACATTCCAGGGCACAAGAAGAAGGAAGCTGTTGTGCAACAGAAGGGAAATGGGAAGCGATTTACTTTAAAGGATTTCATGCTTTGCTCCAGAAAACTGGCTAAAATTCTGCTTTTGAGAGAAAAGTCTCAAGATATTGCCACGGTAGCAATATTTTTGGTTGTTTAAACTAGCTTACTGAGGACCCAACTGGCTTTGGTTCCTTCACGTATGTCCCAACTTCAGCGAAAATGAGGAGTCATGCCTAGCTTTTTTTTATTTTTTTAGGGGGTTTTTTTGGTGGCAAATCTAATTTTTACTGCCTTGCACCCCGCTGCGTTGGTTGCACCGAGTTGCAACCCGATCCCTGGAGGTGCTGAGTGGTTCTCTCAGCACCTACACATCAGCAAGGCCTCCGCTCTCCATCCTGCGCGGTGCTCGGCTGGGTACGGCCTCTGGGGTTTAAGTACAAGAGTAACACCATCACATCACGGGACTCTTTACATATTGACATACAGTCCCTGGTTCTGAGCCTCTTTCAGAAGGATGCAGGGTACCTGTGCACCTCCGGAAGCCAGAAATGGCTCAATCCACATAAATATTTCTAATTAATTTAATAGAATACGTATTATAAGCGTGGTGAGTGTGGGGTTTTTTTCAATAGAATACGTATTATAAGCGTGGTGAGTGTGGGTTTTTTTCCTAACAGATTCAGTTGTACCAAATTTTATATTAGGTTAGGGAATGTTACACTTTAGCTATTCTCTCTCTCTCTCTCTGTGTATATTAGATTTGAAATGTTTATTTTGGTATATGATCCCGAGATTTCACCCTCTGCATCCCTGTCACACTGTGCTGAAGCCAAACAATGAAACTCATTCTTTTAAAGTCACAATCTCCTTAGTGTTATTTGCAGTGTAGATTTGTAATAGAGGGACATCAGTCTCCGAAACAGTCACCCTTTTTTTTTTCACAGGCACCCAATGGGGTATTTTTCAATGTGAGGTACTTTTGCAAAAGACCCTTTTGCCAGAAAATGCCTGTCTGTTAAAACAAGGGGTTTTTCCTATGAATAAGCTGCATTTGGAAGCAATGTTTACCAAGTCCAAGACACTGGTTAGTTTTTTTTGAGAAAAACTATATAATAGCAAACACACATGGCTTTATTAATGTAAATTAAACTGCCATTTGAGTGAGTTGTTGCAAATATCAATCCAAAGGTAAAATCTCCTCTGGATGATTATGTATGTATGTATTTACACACTGCACTCTCCTTTCTCCTTTTGGCAACTGTAGGCTGGACGGTTAATCTGGATATTTCCCACCCTGGCACTGGGATGTGTTCCCCCCTTGTGGCAATAACACATATGGAATTTTACGAGTCTGCTCTGTCTCTTCACTAATGGGCTTCACCTTTTACCTCCAGGATCTGAGGATCTTGATTTTAAATCCAGGGTTTACAGGTTCAGACCTTGCAGGCAACCTAGCCAGAGGTGTTCTCATACGGGCCCAAAACCAGTAACAGAAAAGCCAAGTAAAGATTCATGGTTTTATCCTTCCACACTGTAATTCCTCTTCCATCTTTACTGGATATCAGAATGTCTTTTCAGTTTTTGTGACAATTGGTGAATCAAAATAATTCATAAAGAGAAATGTGCTATTTCCCAGAGATGGTGGTGCATTTAAGCATATTTTTATGGTAGCTGAGGTTTTGGTGTGTCATCTTTGAAAATATGGGCAAATGGATGATTTCTTTGATCCAAAAAAAACAGCCACAGAAAAAAAAGGATGCAAAATTCAGGGTGTTGCAAGTTCACTCTCAGAGCTAAGCTGTGGTCTCTCTGTTTTACTGTTGCCAAGAATGCTCGCCAAGTCATTGAGGTTGACCACGTTTTATTACCTCTGTTTTTGCTATTCTACCTTATTCCTGAGACAAGTGGGAAAATTGTGTCTGAAAACTGTCTTTAAACCCTGGACTTCTAGATTGTACATCTTTAATGAATACTGGACTTGTTCCACTACTGTGCGCTGCTGTCTGGGCCTCGGCTTATTAGATACTGTTTTGAAATCCATAATTATAACCAGGTTTGTGATGGGTCACATGCCTCTGTAGACAAAAATTTCTGTCATCCTGATCGAACTGCTATTCCAGAGGAAATCAACTAATTCAAATCTAGTATTCAAATGCTTTTAGTTTTACTTGGTTTGGCCTTCCCTATCCAAGGTGTTAAAAATGGCAATTTCTATATTTCTGGGAAATTAATTTTCAAGGTTGACTTTGGGCCAGTAACCCGAAGTGCTAACATAGTCCATATGTCTGACCAGTAAAGGCTGAATGAAAAGTATGAAAACTCCAGTGAAAGTCCATTTTTCCTCCTCCTTTTGGTAAATTGCAGGATTCCATTATACTGACGATAATCCATGGTTATTCACATCTGAACGCTGATCCCCAGTGAAGCTGGGGTGAAGGTAAAATGCATGGAATTTGTTCTCTATAGGTGCTGCTTTTCATGCTGAGCAAAAACTCCGTATTTATAATGTGCTCTTCCACAGTATTTGTCATCTGTCTGCCCCTCTCTTAAGATTATAATTCCCGTCCGCTATTTTCTTTTTAAACTACTTCTCATTTTAATACCCGTTTTGTGTTTTCTTAAAATAAATGCTGTCACGCTGCTCTTCTACTTCCTTTATTGAGAAAACAGTAATACTCATACGATGGTGGAAAAAACTTGAGAGGGAGGGAGAGACAGAGAAAGGAAACTGAAATCATAACCGAAAAGTTCGCACTGATTATTGAAATAGTCAGTGTTCCCTTGGGCTGTGGGGAAGGGAAAGGCGCTTTTAACAGTGTCTTGGAATATTTCTCTTCTACACAATTCTGACTTTTCACCACGTATCCATGCTACAGTGAGAGAGGGGAAGAAAAGAAAAAGAACTCGGAGGTTTTGCAGTAAGTTTTTTCGTTATCTTTCATAGCGACACTTGCTAGTAACAAGTCCCAGGAAATACTAATGTTAAGATTTGTCAAACTATGATTCTTGATTCTCTAGTGTAAAATTATTTAATAAGCACATTATTTTAGTACTAATGGTTTCTATTCCTCTGCGAAAATTTTGTAGCTTAAAACATGCGGTGTCAGAGTGACACTTTTAATGTAGTGTCATTACAATATTTAGTGCTGTGTTACTACTAGTGGGAAATATTTATGTATTTGTTGAAGGCTTCAGTAAGCCTCGGATTCAGTGAGGGATGCAGTGAGGGATTTAAAGGCAGAAAAGAGACAAATAAAGACAGTGAAAGACTTCAGTGAATAGCTTCTCTATGCTCAGGAGGGACTTCGTGCAAGTATGAAGCATTTCCCTGGGCTAGAAACCCAAATCATGATCAGATAACTGCAATATTTTAAGAAATTCTGCCTATCAGAGGTTGCTTTTTTTCTTTCTGAGCAGACTCGGGTTCAAATTAAATTGAAATCGGTTGTAAGAATCCTATTTATTTCATCAGACTTTGGATTTTCTGAAGACAAGTCACTGGCAAAAATTCTTTCAGATATCAGAGTCCATAAAGGGGGTGACGCCGCTGCGGAGGTGAACTGTGGAGAATCGGCTGGTCAGAATCAGGCCCAAGGTGGAGATGGGAAGGATGGAGTGGCTTTCTCATCCGCAGGAAGGTATTGGGTACTGTTTGAAAAATCGACTGTATTTCTCTTACAGGCTAAAAAATATGCCATAAAATGTTGCTCAATATTAAGGTATAAGTAACAGTAAATTACTGAGCTCCTTTTATAAAAAAAAAAAATAGAAAGGCTTCCCCCTGCGACTGCCAGATGACTACCTGAATTTGCAATTGTAGCATATTTCTCCTCTAAAACTGCTACCAATCTTCCAAATACAAGCAATAACTACATATGGACATGTTTAGCAAATCAGAGAGAAAAGACTGATTGCTGGGAAATGTTTTGTTTCCAATTATTTTCTCTGTAAAAGCTAGAATTCCAGATAAACAGAGTAACAAAATCCCACTGGTTTATCTGTAAGTATACACTGATTCAGAAATGCTATTAAAACTGCTTATTTGAAAATCACCTAGCAGAGAAGACTGAAAACAATAATCTTTTCATATTGATCTGCTTTAGGGTTACATTTAAGCATTTTGGAGGGGAGTGCCATTGTGAGTAAAATATTTAGTGCTGCTTCCATCACAACTCTGCATTTTAGCTCTATTTCTTTTATCTTCTTTCCTATTAAACAAACCTGATTTTTCATGCTGACAATATGCAAGACATATTTCTCATATCCAGTATACATAGAACTTGTTAAATCAACTTCTGACACACCAGCTAATTTCAATGGGGAAGGCGAAGAGATACACCATTACTTATTATTTCGAAAGTGTTTCTTAATATGAAACTTGTCATTTCAGCTGTGATGCTGACTCAGCAGTAGGTTTATTTCCAGAATTACTAAAACAACTTTCCTTTCGGAGTAGCAAGGGACACATGATTCATTGGTACAGAACAGCGAAACAGAGAGAGGCCTTTTTCCATCTTTTAATATTAAAAAATAAACTCGTGAGAGTTCATAAAACAGTCCTGGAGAACTTCTGAGTCACAAAAAAAGTGGCAGTAGATCTCATATTTCAGGGATGGATTGAATGCAACCATATTTAATTTGGGTTGCATCTGAAATATATAGCTTGCATTATTTTACACATTTGACGGATGCTGCAAAGCAAGATTTAGAAGGATGACTTTTTATTTGCTTATACCTACTTCACATATGTCAGAATCAATCACTTTTTTGGACAGATGTTTTCTTATTCATATGCTGCAGTAAAGTGACATTTTGCACATGTAAACTTTCTTTTGGTTCACGGCATTTAATTACTGCCATTTGCCATACCCAAGTTTTGGGGAACATTTAGGTGCTAAGAACAGGATCCAGAGATTTAGAGAGGGCTCTTTTAAAAAATACTAGAGCACCATTTAATTCAAAAGGGGACCTTTTTACTTAGGATGTTTTTTCAGGTGGTTTTTTTTTTTTTCTTCCTTTTTCTGAAAATGAAATATCTTCCTTTCCATCATCATCGACAATATTTTAATAAAGGGCACAGGAACGCGTGTTAGTTACTCCTCAGCTAATAAATCAGCTGAAGAGTTTTGCTCTTTTAATAAGCTTTTGATAAGCTTTTATGCAGACTTGAAGAGGTATATGTACATAGACTGTACGTATAAAAACCCCAAATTCATAATCTGTCATAAGAAAGGACTTTGTGTTTTCTGCTGTCATGATTCTCATCTAAGAGTAACCACATCACCTTTTCTGGGCACCCTAAACCCTTTCTGCACCAAGGAGAAAGCTATAAAGAGAATCTCTCTCTCTTGAAAGGGGTAAAATCCTGTGGAACAGCATCTCCATCAGCAGCTTTTCATAGACAGACACAAATCGCTATTCTGAGCCAGAGGAAGGTCATAGAAGACTGCCTTTGCTAATGCTTTTAGATATCACCAGCATCTCTCACAAATTATTCCCAAATTGCACTGATGGATTAGCTCTTCCTTACTCAATGTCCATATTGGAGCTCCCTGATGCCTGTGGCATGGCACACTGAGGACATATGCTGTCCTTGAGCTAGGGTTGGAGTGAGGGGTGCATGCTTCATTGCTTCAGCCATTCCTCTCAGATCACACACAGTTCATGCCTGTGAAGTCCCAGAGAGGTGTCTGCTCTCAGGGCTGCCCCATTCAGGATGGGCACGAAGCCCCTTAATGATGTGGATCATCAGAAAGTTACATTCTTGTCGTGCTCTCCTTCAGCTCTCTCACTAGTTGGAGGATGCAACTGGAGACAGCTGATCTCGGAGGAGAGAAAAATCCCTGGTGAATGCTGAACTTCACAATACCCTCTCATTTGCCATCCCTTCTCCCTGACTCCTCACCTCTTGTTTCTCTGCTTGTGCTCCAAGTGTTCCCGAGCATCCAAATAGGGCTCACAGGAAATGTGTTTAACATTTACAGTGAGCACCTCTCCTTCCTGGCAGATATGGATTTATTAACAAGAAGCAAAACTTTGGATTTTTTTTTTAAGTTTTCTCTTGGTAGATATGAAAATGCTAGATTTTGGGAGAGGAAAAAAACCAGTTGTTCA
Organism: Rhinoptilus africanus; assembly: GCA_013400135.1. Classification (NCBI taxonomy): domain Eukaryota; kingdom Metazoa; phylum Chordata; class Aves; order Charadriiformes; family Glareolidae; genus Rhinoptilus; species Rhinoptilus africanus. The sequence goes on along the minus strand of VXBO01008766.1, from coordinate 91,880 downwards.
GGGTTGAGCATCCTCTTTATCAGTACTATTGCCTCTTGCTGCCTCTGTGCTCCTTATTATATGGTGAGCCGTGGAAAATACCATCCCAATAGAAGGTCGGAAGTCCCATACCAAAACCGATTCAAGCAATTTGCCCAAGCTACCCCCTGGCTTTTCTTCGCCCACTTTCAGCAGGGCTTTGTTGTGACTTTCTATAGCACCAGTCAGCTGGAATGTTTCCAAATATAGTAGCTCCAGCCCTCACAATCAGAAAAGACCTTTAGACTTCTGCGAATCTCTTCGCATCCAAAGCAAAATGCAGTACCCAATTTGGACTCGACCAACATGCTTCAGACCTTTCTCATCCTCAAAATCACTTTATAGAATTATGTCCAGCCCTTAACCGCTGTAGAAAAAAAAGGAGTGTAATGTATCTTGAATATTAAGGAGCTGTCAGAGCAAAGGGGGAGACATATAACTTCACAGATGTTCTTTGTAGTGTGTTTCTGCATTCCCCGTCCAAAGCAGCAGACCATCACTGGTGCATCTTCACTAGGGAAGGATGTTTTCTGGACCCATATTAACAAACTACTGGGGTCAGGATAATCTGCAGCCCTCATGTTTATGCAGGACAAGTTGAAAATGATGGAGTAATCAAGCATTAGGATTTGATCTATAATTTGAGCAAACACTTCAAACCACCTTCCTTAATTGGGACTTGGCCCAATGTTAATTTACTTAAGATAAGTGACCGTATTGAGAAACACATGTTGCTAATGCACAAAAGACAACGGGATTGCAGGCAGGCAGGGTGTAGTACCTTAAGAAATTACTAACCACTGACTGATTGCTTTTATTGGCCAGACACTTGGGGAAGATGACCATCATGCTGTACACTCTCCTCTACAGCTATTTATGTCAGATATAAATTACTCAGTGCTAATGTACACTGCCCATGTCAAGGAAAGAAATAGCCCAGACATAATTTTGTTCATATGACTAATTTGGATTTGTAATCAGTGCTTTTTTTTTTTTCCAAATGTGTGGCTTTATTAGCTCCTCCTCCTCATTGCAGAGTAAGGGTTCAATTTTGGTTTTACTACAAGAATGTTATGTGATGTAGACAAGATATTTCATCCTGCCATAGTTTTACTTGTACAAATATGCATTTCTGCACAAATTTTATGTTGTACTTATTTAGCTTATAAGATTTTAGTGGCAGGACATGGTTTTACTGTGCATACACAGAAAAGAAAGTGCTTAGTGTAACAGATACTGCGCCCATTTCTTACATGTTTATCGACTGCATGATTTGCATACAGAGTTTTATATTATACATTCACACAGTGTTCTTCTCCATCATCTTCCCATTTTGACAGTCAATTGTTTATATGCTTAAACAATACATTAACAGAGGTTCAGAAAGAAAGCAGTTAGATGTTCATTGTTATCCCAGGATATTGTGTTCATTTTCTAATAAGAGCCTCCAGTGCACTGGGGTCCCTAATCAATGTAAATATTGTTTAAGATGAACATTGCAGTGGGCATACCATGGAGCCAGACCACCAGCAGAGCATTAAACAAGGACAGATGTGAATGCCAGGATAAAAATGAAGACATTCCTGAAGTGTGTTACTTATAATATATCTGTTTATAGGAAATGGTCATGAGTAGGAAAAAAAAAAAAGGCAAAACAAAAACTTCTGGAAAATAAGAATGCCAAATAAACTCATTACATTGAGATACTGCAGTTGTACATTTGCTAAAATAGCTAACTTAAAGTACATGATATTCTGGTATCTTGGATAATTACGATCTTACAAACTTAATGTGGTATGAATGTTGTTAATGATTTTACAAAGGTTTAATCACTTTGGTGGTTATCTGTACAGGAGGAAAATGCATGTTTTTATTTCATATGAGTGGTTTTCTCTCAGAGTTGGTATCTTTTATAAGACTGGAGGATCTGATTTGAATAATACAAATAGACGTACACTGTCTCACAAGTCATTCAAAGAGAAGTAAAGATAGAGATAAATCACTTCTAGTTCTAATAATTTATAAAGATCATCTGACTCCTATTTCTTGCTTGATGGATTCACGTTGATTAATTCACTAGCTGCCAATTTCCATGAGCAATCATACAGTATGTTTCCTACTGATATTTAAACACCAGCTTGTTCCTTGCTGGCTTTGTAGTCAGGCTGCTGTGTGCATGGCCCTGATTTGGAGATTATTGGTGACATTTGCAAGGGATTTGGAACCCCCATCCCACTCACTATTAATGGCACTTGTACACATGCTGCCTGCCACTGCCAAGGCAGGGAAGGCAGTGATGCCTGCTGCTCTGGAGCTGGCAATGGCACAGGCTGACCTGTGTGGGGCAAGCAGGGGCAGGGATCTCCTCTGGGGAAGTTAGGCAGGATGGGGATTCCTTCTGGGGTAGGTAGGCAGGGTGGGGGATCCCCTCTGGAGGAGGGCAGATCCAGGGAGGCAAGTCCCCAAGTGGGGAGGGGCAACATGGCAACCGATGGGGTGGTTTGGAAATAGGACCGCCACTATTTCTCAGGGATGCCAGGGAGGACACAGTCCTCTCCATTTGCTATGGATAAGAGGATCTCAGAGGTTCTCATATGACCTAGACATATTTTCAGAGTGCTCAGGTCTCAGTGACACCCAGAGCTGGAAGGTCTCAGGCCCTAACTGGGCACTGAGGGCTGAAACACCTATTAAACAGGAGTCTCTAAAAAGTCGTTGGCCCAAAAGCTGCAGCTTTGATTGATATAACTCTGAACGCAGCAGATTAATTTAAAGCAAGCCACGACGTTTGATAGCTGAGTAGATATCATGTTGTCATTATTGCAGAGGTATTGGTAGGAGTCTGATTAAGCTTCAATATTCATTTCTCAAATACTGATGGCAGAGAATCTGTTGGAACTAGCATATTGGATTACTGTCTAAGCCAACAATGATTTAGAACTGAGTTGATTAAACAGTACAGTTCGGGATAGGTCAGCAGACTTTATTGTTCATTGTTTTCCATTTTGTAGTAAAATCAACTACGATAGCAGTCTTCTAAAATGTGATTAGCACAAACACTATTGTTGTTTGACATGGTGTATCAGATATAATGATTTCCATCCCAGATCTACGGCTTTGCTTTTTTACATTCTTGATTGCATAATTGAAAGCAGCAGCTTTATCTTTCTTCTACCTTTGGTGGAAGTCATTCAATAAATAGTACCAATTACATTAGAGCTTAGAAACAGTCTGATGTAAAAGGCACTGCATTTCACTAGCTCTTGCCTGATGCAAGGATACCCTGTCCTGAACCAAGGCGTTACATTAACTTTTAAGAAAACAACTGGAAGTATGCAGAGCGTGTGGCAATATTGAAAGCACCATGTAGGCTGCAGAAAAATCACTTAATACCTGAGTTATCCTGTATTCTCTGTCACCCTGCTGGGTGGTTATTCATCTCAAGTATAGGGTTTAATATTAAGAGCAGTCACTGCACTAAAAGGAAAAATATATTTACTGCTTTCAGAATTTATTTTGCAATTGCCCAAATATCTACTCCTACTGACATGGGTTGTCTTGCCAAAAATTTTGAGAAAGCTGTACCGAACCCTAAAAATGACTCGCTGTTAGAAAAATACACCCCTTTCTTGAAAAACACATACTTATGATTGACCATATGCATGCGGATATTTCCATGACAACAGAGGATATTGATTGGTCCCTGTGGGACTACTCGTGTGTATAAATGCTTGAAGGATCAAGTTCTAATTTTGCTCAATATGAGAGCTAATTGCTGTAGATACTATTGACAAAAACTGGAGGCTGTCTTCTAGTTCTGGTAACTGAGGACGCTCCATGATTTTTTTTCATGAGGTGATTTATTACACATTCACTTTTTTAAAACAGTCCAAATACAGTCAGTAACTATTTATACAATTAAATTTAACAACTATGAAATATGTGTTATACTGCCAGTTTAAAACATATTCCTAATAGCTAGTTTTATATATGATGGACCACCAGGAAGCTGTCATCAGAATAATACTGTGCCTTTTTATACATTCTCTACATTTCTTTTTACTTAATAGACTGTTTAATAATACTGTAGTCAAAACTGAACAATAGAGATTAATGATTTGATGTAAGAATACTTCAAGGTAAAAATTAAACGTGTATAACATTCCAGCTGGTGATATACTATGGAAAGCTCTCAAGCATATAAAGAAGAGTTTAAGAACTGTTTTAGAAAATCAACACATATAGAGAAAATGTGAAGGGTGTGTATTTGTGCTGTGAAGTATATCACCAGGCAAGTTTTTTCTTTTGTGGGAAAGGTACTATAGAGATCACATAAAACCAAACCAAACCAAAGCAAAACCAAACAAACAAAAAAACCAAAAAACAACTAAACCCCCCTAAACCTAAAACTGTTATTTCAAGGAACTCCTCAGAGCTGAAAGAGAGATTAAAAAGAGACCTAACCATAAAATAGTAAATGGTGTGAGGGGAAGATAGATACATTTTACTTATCTTTTGTCTTTGTTATTCTTGCGAGTGAAGATTTCTGTGTTGCAGACACTGCATGAAACAGCAATGCCATATTTTTCCTTAATGCTCTTGATTTACTGGGCTCATAAAATGTAAGACCAGAAGCTATTCTTACTGTGGACTCATTCTTCCACTAACGCATGCAGGCTGCTTTTTGTCTTAGTGTTAATGTGAGAGAACTTCGCTCGGTCTATTTGTAAAACACTAGAAATGTTGCCAGTGAAAGGGAAAAATAATTGTGTAAGAGTTTTCAGCATCGGTTCCTAGATTAACAGCTCTCAACTTGCGCTAGTTTTTTCAGCATGATCCCTTGAAAACACTTTCGCAAGGAAAAAACAAGGAACCAGAGAAAGTCTATTTTAAAAGCACCCCTGTGGAGGTGGGGGAACAATACCAGCTCCTGCACAAGTGCCATTGCTGCTCTTTTCAGCATCAGCCAAAGCTTCATTTCTACCCTGTGGCAAACAGCTCCAGCTCAGTGGGCACCAGCAGTGTGGGTATTGTTCTGTTTCCCCGGTCTCTCCCAGTTGGGACGTACCAGGCCAGCAGCTGCTGACTGTGTCTTGCACCAGTCCTGGGCTTCCTCACCCAGCACTGCCCAAAGATGCTTCCCACCACCCACAGGCAACCCAAAAAATAGCCAAGCAAACTCTCTTCCTCTTAAATCAACAGCAAAAGGCCACTGAGCTCCACAGGGATGGAAATGGCCCTTATTGTGGCTTTTGGCTCTGCAGCCACTTCCAGTAGGCAGCACGGGTCCCCTGGCAGCAGAAGCCAGCTGATACACTAAACTATGCTAAAGTAGTGTTTAGAGAAATAGTAATTACTAACATCCTCTCTCAGTCAAGCCGACACTAACCAGGCCTACTGCTAGGTGTGTGTATATACATACTCACACTCAATAGATAAATAGATACGTGCATATACCCCAGGAAAAATATCACTCAGTAAGGTGACGAGGTCTTACTTTAAATCAAGCACTTGACACTAATAAAAACAATGTATTCAGCCATAAGATCTTGCACACTGACTGGCTATGAGGTAAGTCGGTATTAAGCAATCCTTTATTTTCTACAATCTCTTGGGTTTTTGTATCTCACATATTCTTTGCATCTTTCCAGTCCTTTGTAAACGGACCCTTAAAAAAGTAAGATTCTTATATTATTTGCTTGAAAATGATATAATCAGAGGAAATGCAATGGAAATTTGGCAAGAATTCTATGCGTTCATATTCTGTGGTTTTAAAGTGACCTAAAATGCCGACAATTTTACTAAAAGACTATCTATCATTACTTCCTCCTTTCTCATAAGGGATTTTACTATGCAAACTATTTTGTCTGATTTTTTTTAAAGAATTACAATTGGGAGGTAAAATCATCAAAGGTATCCACATGACTTGGGAGATTATAAACTGAATAGAATGTCAAAGTACCTTTTGCAGAGGGGCAAAGACCCATTAACAATTTAGATGTTTTGAAAATTTTGTTTAATGCTTTTACTCAACAAATTTGCCTATGATTTTTGAAAGACTATAAATCAAATCAGCAGCAAATAATGACTCACTATCTCCTAACACTAGTTTATGATAAACAGATGTGTATAACAAAATACTGTTTGATGATTTGATGAAGTAGTCGAGTAATAATCAGGAAAAAAGTCATACTAGGCCATCTTTTTGCCTACAGCTATTTGTTGTTATTCTTATTAGCAGAAAAATCAAATATTGGCAGTTATAGTATAGACCATGCACAAAGAAGTGCTGATGGCTCTCTTAGAGATAATATCAATAGAATTATGTACCTAATATTTGTTTCTGGCAGCATTTGTTAGAATATTGATTTCTGTAGAGGAAAAAGAGTGAATGATTTTACAGAGAAAGAATTAATTTTAAAACAGATCTGACTGAAAATATCTTGTTTTCTGTGAACTTGATTTTGCTCTCGCTCAATATTCAATCCTGAAAGATGCTGAACAGCAATCTCCACTTCAGAAAAATGGTTAAATACAGATTTGACTTCAATCCTACTGATTTTACTGAAACCACAAGTTTACCAATGTCAAAGAGAAACTTCAGCAGAACAAGAAACTCAGTATTCAGTGCAATCTGCTCAGAGGAGAATAGGAGCCCAGCTTCATAATTAGCATCTGAGTTAATTTGGTCAAAAAGAACTAAAGAGCAATATTTTCTTCCTGTCTTTCTTTGGATGTTTCTTTGTGTTTCCAGAAACATTTTTAGGGCCTATTCCTGCAAATATTTTTCTACATGAGTAATTCAACTCCTCTGATAAATACTATTGAATTCACTAGGGCTAGATTCAAAAGCAAAGTTACTTATCTGGGCAAGCGAATGCAAGACAAGTCTGTTAGGCAGCTCCCCATGACAGTAGAGAAGAGAAAAATATGCCTGGGGGACTAAGGTCTGGAGGATTGGGCCCATAGCCAGTGACATTATAATTTTTTTTTTAATAACGAGGAAAACCCACGCATGAGTGAAACCATATGGAAAACTGAGTTAAGGTGAGGAGGTTTTAAATAATGCTTATTTATCATTTTGAAAGAAAAAAAATCCTGTTCCTGCCTATTGCATTTTATACTTTAAATGTAGGGACAGATTCTTTGGCCAAAATTCCTCTTCTTGTCAGGGGGAAAATTATCTGCTTAGACTGCTGCAGGATCAGGCCCTGAAAAGTCGTTACAAGCTTGTTGGCAAAGCTTGTTCACTTCCACCTCTCTCTGTTTTTCTGTTTTTCCTATCCCTGTGCATGAAGAAAATGAAAAGTTAAGCTAAAATACATTAACTAATATCAGTTTATTAATTGGAGAATTCAACTTATCCTTTTTGCCGTTCATCTGAAATTAATTAAGTGTGTAGAATTACAAGGTGGGTGTACCACAGGCAGCAGTCCAGGCTCAAGTTAATCAAAAGAGCACATGTTGAATGCATACAATTTAGTTAAGGTTAATCCAGTGAAGATGATCCCTCGCTGGTCCTAATTACTCCAGGTGATAGATTGTGGAATGAGAAAATAGGAAGGAAGGGAAATTTTGTCCTGCTGGTCTACCAGGATTTTCTAATTAAATTTAGTAGGCTATGCACAGGAGCAAATAGTTTCAATTTAAAGAGAAGACCACACTCCAAGGGTGCTTGTCTGAAATTAATGTAAGGGACTTTGAACTAACATAGTTAGGTATTATGTCTTAAAAATAGTATAGTTAAAGCTGGTCACTGTGCCTGTACAAGCTTTCGCACTATCGAGAGCACCGTGTCCCTCTGAGTGCTTCAGACTTAATGTGGATGTTTTGTTGAAATCGTGATGCTACTATTTAGCTCTTAGGTGAAGGTAATGACACATGAAAACAGGCCTAGTCTGTTACTTCATTACCTTCACCCAGGGACTAAATAGCAGTAGGACACAGCTAATTTGCCATAGAAATATATTGGTGTTATATTAGCTAAAGCCTTTTCATTTAATCTTCTTTTATTATGTCAATCCCAAAGAAAAAGAAGGTGCTTTTAGGACTCTTTGATTTCACGTTCTATGTTCATTACCTCATTAAGTTACTTTTTCTCCATGCTTGTCCTTTGTTTCAGCTTTCAAGAAATCTTACGAAAAGCTTTCCTTCTCTCCAGGCACAGGCATATAAAAGTTGTCAAATAATTTGCCCTATTTTTCAGGTTGGTGATATATTTCTGCTCAAGTGGAGGTATCTGTTTCTGATTTATTAACATTTGATCCCCTGGTTTCCTGCCATTGATCAAGACTAATACTCAGCTCAGCTGATGAGTTTTATATGAAATCTGATATTGCAGGAAAAGGGAAAAGTTAGTACCATTTTTAATATTTTTCTATTGCAAGTTTTCCAGGACCACGACATGCACACAAGCCACCTAACAGTATTGGGCGGCATTTATTTTTAACTGTGTTTCCCTGGGATAAAAATTTTGGGAAGTAAAACAAGTATTTATCAATAGAACAGATGTTTGCTCGGTGTCATTCACATCCTGTAAACTGTATATACATTTACACCCTACCGCCAAAACATGGTTTCACCCTACTACTGACCGTCTGTCTGCCATTCAATCTCTAGTTAAGTCACGGTCAATAAGGTCAACTCTTTGGCAACATCTGTATTTGATCAGTTCACACAAAATAGGAGCCTTCCTAATGCCTGACTACCCTGAAGTATTTTAAGAGGCAGCGTATTACAATAGTTGATTCACCGCTGCTGCAGACTCTGCACTTGGAAGATTTTTCCTCCTCTGAGGAACTGAAATGTGAAGATTAAAATCCTTTCTAGCAAAATAAATCTCTGAAATGAGCAGGTTTAGCAGTGGCGTGGTCTCTAGACTGACAAGAAGCATTTAGCAGTTTCTCTCCCCAAGTCGCCGGTCCCTCGGTGTAGGGATTTGAGTTTGTGATATTTTATAGTTTAACCTGTGTTCTGCACACAGATTAGGTTTAAAGCATGTTTACATTGCTGCAAAGATGAGAAATAAAGTCAGAGGAAAAAACTATCCGCAATTTTACTTCAAAAACCAGCAACAAGGATTAACGCAGCCAATTGTTTCTCGTTGTCGTTTCCACGCTCAGCACAGGCAGTACTTTCAGCAAGTCCATGTACTTTCCTCCAGATGGGTGAACGCAAATTCTTCCCTCAAAGAAAGCAAAATATTCTGGGTGGAATCCTGGCACCACTGAAAGTGATGGAAAATACACTGGTGAAATGGAGAGAGACAGGATTTAAGCTAATGTTACCACTGCGTTATTTCAATGTTGAGAGTTATCTTAAAGTACAAGGTTAGAGATTTGATTCTAAGTGCAGTCAGACTGGTGCCACTTTATTGATGTTCCTGGTTTTAGAGCAAATGAAAATAAAATCTGACTTCTGGGAATGGGATCATAAGATGTGTTCTTTTTTTTTCTTTTTTTATGTTTGCTTTAGGAACAAAACATTTGACTCTTGGGAAACTCAGGCAATTGAAATAGTAAGTGGTCTCTGACGCCCTTTTGTCTTGGCATGGTGAGATTTGGAACTGACTCCAGATGATCACGCATTGATAAATAATGCCACCAATGCTCCTATTATACTGCTGGTCTTCCTGGTTATGTTCAACAAGGAGGAAAGTCTGAACACTAAAATTGTTTCTCTCTTCTGGATGTTGACAAAACTTGGGTAGCTTAGCGAGAACACAGCAGCATCCCACAGCCAGCCATGAGGTTTAGAAAGGAGCAGTCCTTAAAATGGGACTGGGATGAGGAGTGCCATGGCCAAGGGGTCACCGGGAGCTATTTAAATGGTTTTTATGTTGGGAGTTTGGTTCACAAAAGTGGCTGTTGAGAAATTAATGTTTTTGTTTGTTCCTTTTTCAAAAATAATCCCTTTTTGTTTAATTTCTGTCATGATGCATTTCCGATGGAAACTTTTACTGAAAAATAGAGAAAGGAGTAGTTCAACTAGTTCAAATTAAAGGGATTGGAAATAGTTGGGATAAAATTTGAAAGCACCTTGAAGCAGTGAAATCAATGCATTACCAGAGTATGTTTTCTGTGTAATTTTAGTTCTCTCAAGAGCCCTGGAAACCTCAGAAGAAGCTTGCCCTAGGTGCATGTGTTTGTTTTAGGGACTGTTCACAAACAGCAAATTCAAAACCAAACTAAATATTGGGCATGGTGGAACAGGTGGTATGAGCTGCTGGCACAGAGAAAACGTATTTGAGGTCTTATCCCTTCCTTTAGTACTACTTGTATAACACTGGTAGACTTCTCCATCTAATGCTTATTACAGTGTGTTAAATATACCTTAGGTTTCCTCAACCTATGGTTTTGTCCTGTAAAGCTGCCTTAATAGTTCTGTTTTAAGAACACAATATTACCTCTGTTCTGAATTTCTCTATCAGGAGTAATTGGAAAATCATTCTACCATGCCCATGAGTTTCAGTAGCACATTTTGATCGTTTAAAAGATCAGGAGGAAGTAGCTTGATATCCTCTTCTGATCAGTCAGAAAAAAAAAAAAAAAGACAAACAAACAAAGGCTTACAAATATTTCAGAATTGTCTTATCGGAGTAAAAACAACATGCTTTTCTTGACTTGGATGATGGACTGCTACTGGAATATAAATATTAAATGAAATCAGAATTGTAACGAAAACTATAGGAGAAAGCCTAATGACAAATTATCTGCAGTCAAGGTAATTGCCTTCAAAGCCAACAGCAATCTAGACTTTTACTTCACTAAAGCCTTCATCCAGTTCTGGTCAGGTTCAGCCAGTTGTTGTCTCTGCAACTGATTGCTGCATCAGGGTCCGGGCCTCAGGGGACATACCTCTGAGCTGGGAATGTGTGGAAACCAGATGAGTCATCACAAAGGAGATTTCCTTTACAAAATAACCCAAAATCGGTAGTCAAAGAAAATAAGGCAGTTTTCAGTATATAAAATCCATTGAGATATTGATGGATTGTCTTCTGAGGTCTCTTTCTTCAAATACTTTCAAATTGGCCTGACTGATTGGTTAAAACTGACTCTATAAGTCGGAGATGCCAATGGAGGCTGGTATATGGACAAACTAACAGTTTGTGTCACATAAAGGGTATTTCCTGGGTTTCTTGAATGTTTTCAGTAAAGCGGAGAGGGAGAGAAAGTGTGCTGGACAATTTTAATAACAAAGAAAGAAGACACAGGTAGTACTACAGCCCTATTTTCAGTGTCCTTATTCCCAAACATCTAAAAGCTGGAAGCATCAATGAAAACAGAGGTAATAAAAGTGGAAGTAGAGTGATTAAAAATATAGAGCTGGAAAATAACAGTGACATTCATGGGAAAATGTAACCCAGTACACCCAGGGAAGCGTAATTTGAAACACAGACATTCAAAGGGAGGGAGAATCCTAGAAAGCAGCAATGCTGAAAGAGACCTCAGGGTCAAATTAGACATGAATTTGCAATACGATCTAACAGCATGACCAGCCAGCGCAGTTGTGCTGTACTGAGAGAGCCGTATCTGGGAACGTGGAGGTCATCCTCTTTCCCGATGTGGCTCTGACCACACCAGGAGCTGGGTCTCTGGTCACCGGGCAGGAACTGAAAACCGGAGAGAACTGAAAAAGGAGGAGAGAGTGGACTGAAGCAAAGAGTCTCTGGGCAGAAATGCAATAAAAACAACCGCTCAGCACTTTCCTAAGGCTTCAGGTGCCGAGTAAGTACCTTTGCATTGGTTCTGAAAGGTTTGTGGGTGACTGCAGTGTGCTTTCTCCCCGTGCTTCTTCCCACCCTGACGTGAGCCCCAAGGCTGCCCAAGACTTAGGAAGTCAGCAGATTTGTGTCTCGGTGCTTTCAGCTGGCTGCTCAAGCTGGCTGGGAGCCCACGGAGACCCCATGCTGTGGGGAGGCTTGGCAAGGACCCGCAGAAGGTGGTACCAACAAAGCAAAGGTGCAAATTGCATCTTGGTAGTGGTTACAGGCTGGTGGGAGGAGGTGCTGCTGGTCTCCTTGCAGGGGATGCCCTCCCAGTCCGAGCAGTCATCAGGAGGATGTAGGCCATATGCTGCTCGGGCAGGGGGAGATGAGATCTCCTGCCTCTCAGGACCATCATGCTGGGCTAAGGGCATGGGCCACCTCCCACACCCCTTCTCTGCTGGTATTGCTCCTGCAGAGGTGGCAGGAACTGGGAGCAGCGAGGGACCGTGTGGGAAGGGGGACAGAGACTCAGCCTGGGCACCGGGGAGGCAGCCCAGCTCCCGGCCCCCACGTCATGGCTGACATGCATTTCACATTGACAATCTGATTAAACATCATGACCTCGGGGAGCAGAAACCAAAATTCAAGTCTGCTCCCTCCCACGCTCCCCCAGTAATTGTTCCATGAATAAGCGAGGGAGGAAAACGTCTAAATTCTTGGGTGGGCATGCAAACTTGTACCTCTCGGGACAACCTGTGGAAGGCAGGTGCACCAGGAAAGCGAGTGTGGAGAACTACCACCTTCACACCCCCCTTGCCCTGTGTCTCTCCGATCACTGATTTGCTCTTCTAGAGGGAAGCAGAGAAGCCCTCTGACTGCAGTTGCTCTTCCTAGATTGATCCAGCAGCGGCAACATAACACCTTGTCACATCGCCTTCCTGCGGACAGGCTGCCCCGGCCAGGGTGAGGGACACCACACGTTTCCCCAGGAGCAACAAAGCTGTCTCAAAGGCTCGGTGTGGTTGTCTCAAGGGCCGGGACACGGTTCGTAGCATGCTGCATGAGGAAAAAACACAGTTTTCAAACGAATGTGGGGTTTTTATGTTACCGGAAGTTTTAAAATGTCTGTTTTTCAAAATCATTCCGTCAAAGAACCTAAAATAGAATAAAGCCACTCAGTATTTTTAATCTGGTTTTGCTTCTTGCTTTCTAGTGTCTTTATTGCTACCAGTAGCAGACTTTTGGCTTTTATGCCCAAAAAAATTGAAATTCAACTGGAATGCTTTTTACTAACTAAAGCCCATGTATGAAACTGCAAATGACAGTTTATAAAGTCAAAAATGCTTTTTTTCCAATGTGACTACAGAGGTCAAAAATGTAAGTTTAGACATGTACAATATAAAATTCTAATACTGTCTATCAAAAATTTTCCATATAGATGAGTGGATGATGTTTACATATATGGAAGCATAAATAATATCCATAAGAAACCACTGAGGTTAACAGAATTCCAAAGGAGGCTACATATTTTAGGTCGCTGAGGTCTGGTGAGAGGAATTATTGTGGGTTGACTTTCATTTCATTGCTGTTATTAAGGAAAAAGTTATCAGTTTGAAGCCAAGCTGCAGCATGAAAAGATTTTTTTTATGTGTAGCCAAGTTATTAAGATGGTGAAGTAATATTTTGTCCAGTAGATGGCCAATTATCAGCGCAAACTGAAAAAAAAGAGTTAGAAAAATCTTTTCCCTGCCTTGCCTTGCCTCCCCTCCCCAAAAAATGCTTTGTTCCAGGTCCTCCCTCCAGGCAAATGCATTCACGTACAACTCTGGGTGTGACCAACAGCATAATTTGGCAAACACTCTGTAAATTACAACTGTTTCTCCCCTTTCCATCTTTCTCCAAGCTTAAGAAAAAGTTAATTAGGTGATTGTGCATCAAATTCAATGTTTTGAATGCTGTTTTTTTCCAGTGGCAGATGATTTTTATCTAGATAATATAATAGCTAGTAGATGGGAGATGAACGGCCAGCTATTATCAGTTTCTACACAAATGGTATATCCTCTGATTGTCTGACAAATTTAATTAGGATAATTCACTAGAAGACTAATTAAAAACCCAAAATAGTTTGCACTAGTCCACCAGTTTTAATCTCTGCTTTAGAGATCACATTTCATTCTGTCAAGCAACAGTATTTAACTAAATTAAATGAAATCCCACTCCATTACTGCTGAACTGAAGAAACCTTAGCCCAGTTTATTTTTCTGCTGTGCAGGCACACTCAGCTCTGCAATGCCTGTTCTGGAAAGCAATGTCCAAAACCCCTCCAACTAACATTTTGCACTGAGTCTGAGTAGCTGAAGGACAACGAAGCTGCTGAAAGGAACAAGAGGATTGCAGGCACCTGGTCTTTCCCAAGGGCTGTGCAAACACAAGCTCGTTCCTCGTCCCCAGAAATGATGCAAAGATGTAAATGAGCACAGCCGCGAAAAATGGTGATACTGGTAGTTCTGTATGCTTTTCCTTTCACCTAAGGCCTAGATCTGCAGATTAAGTGGTCCTTTTGGCTCAGTCCCCCTTGCAATCATGGCTCTTGCCCCACTGTGTCATGTTTGGATTGGCACAGGGGTGTCTGCCTCTCCTGGGGACTCTGCAGTTTGTGCTGACTTGAATTAGCAATCTGTGCTCTGGGTTTTGGGGGTCTCTGGGCAAAATGTGTCCTATTACCCAGGGAGACACATCTCTGGGTGATAACTGAATGCTTTTGTCCCTCCAGGTCCAATGAATTGCTTTTCATGGACCTGGACTTTGAGAGGAGGTACAGTGACCCACCTGCGGTGGCCAAGGGAGCCCGGTGCTGCCCACTCTGGGGGTGGTGGGGACAGTCAGGGTGGGCTCCTGCCACTTACCCAGTGCTGGAGGCACAGCCCAGCCCAGCACCCAAGCAGAGTCCTGCTGGGTTTCCAGTGGCTGATGTGCGGAATGGGGCAGCCGGTTCCTCCTGCAGAAGATCCACAGGGGGAAGACACTTCCTAAGCTAAAAATTCAATGAGCGCACACCGAGTTTCTGAAGCTAGTTAATTTTAGCTGCTATCCTAACTGGCGAGTCTCCTGCTAATTCCCATGGTATTCCCAATGCCATCTTCTGCAAATTACCCTGTGTGAACTTCTCTGCCTATGCCCTTTTGACTTTAATGAGATGCTGCACAGGCAGAAAGGTCATGCTTCACAGAGCAGTTGCAAGCCAGGGCGCAAGGGACAGCTCAAGAGTGTCATTTTTTTCCCTTTCTTTATTTGCAGAGAAGCAGGAGACAGTTACTGTGGAGCCCACGTGATTGACTGAATGTGACGTATCATCATGCACCAAATGAGTCAAGGGAAAAAAGGTAACATAGAAACATAACATTAATTAAAGACAGCATCTTTCTCATTTGTTTTCACCCTCCATAAAATGGGAATAAGATATCCACTGTACGATTGGTGATATAAAGGTTATTTCCCTAATATTTGCAAAGGTCTTTCTGAGCCTCAATTAGAAAGTTTGGAAGATGCTGCTGTTGTCTTACTTCAACTTTCTGTTTGTAACCTAGAGTACTTTTCTTCTTTCTGGCATCATCCTGGACACAAACAACATGTTAAGGAAAAGAACCCTGAAGCTTTGAGCTGTTGTCAAGGCTTTCAAGGCCCAAACTGACGAACCAGGGGTTTTAATATATTCCCTTAAAATATGTATTTTTATTTTTATATATAGATGTTATTAAGTCACTCCTTCTGCAATAAACACCCTGCTGTCCTTGAAGTAAAACTCATGTAGACCACCGTTGGAGCGTGGCCACCCCACCACCTCCATATCCAGCTCCTTTCAGCCTCTAACTGTGAGGAACGGGAAGGGTTTCCCCATCCCTGGTCTTGCTTTGGGCCCCTGGGTGGCTCTAGAGAGGAATGTGGCTTCAGGCACAGATTCAATGCCTTTTCTCCACCAAAGAACCAAACCTCAACTCCAAGCCCCTTTACAAAGAGGAGCCTGTGTTTTTATTTATAGTATTTTGCTGGAAAATAATCTCTGAAGTAAAGGACTTTGTGAGAAACACATGGTCAGACAAGATCAGGATCACAAGTCAGATACGCTGTACAGTGGGGCCAAGGGTCAGGGTTTGAAGGTGGACTCTCATTAGCTCACTGAGGGATAAGATACTTGCGTATTTTTAAAGGTCTGTCTCCAAATACTTTACTGGTACTTCTGAACCTTTTCCATACTCTGAGGCATTTTGCAATAGAGAGGAATTTGTAATCTTCCTTCCTACCAGCCGTGACCAAAAGAGGAGTCTGCCATGGTCTGTTTAGAGCCCCGGTGGGGTGACTGCCGTTTAACGTGAATTACAGCATCAAATACCTGCTTGCCAGAGGACACTGTAAGAGGAGAGAGCCTGTCTCCACAGCCAACTTGGGAATGTAAGGACTTTCACATTTTCTGTTGTTGCTTTTGAACCTGTATTTGTTTGTCAGTATTTTGCGGTGATGTCATTTTAACTTCAGCATGGAAATGAGTCTTTTCCCAAAATACTGGTGACAGCATTAGTTGGTAGATGGTTATTACGGGTATTGTCGCAGGACCAATCGCCAGATTTTATCAAATGTTAGAAAAAGTTACGTCGGGGGTGATTAATCTGCCTAGGTTGTTTTGTCTTCTTAGCAGCCTGTTTTCCTTTGATTCACTTTTCATGCTGAAGTTCCTCTTTCCTGTGCAAATCCTTCATTTGGGTTGTTTAAAGCATTTCACTTATTTGTTTTTTCCCTGTACATTAGTTCAGGAAACACTGCAGTTCTTGATAGACTGTTTTTTCTGTCTCTGGAGGCTTCTTTTGAGAATCAGGAGGAAAATAATCTCCTGCCTTCCTGGTATATTCTGAAAGTACTGACTTTTGAGAGATTACTTAGGATATGCTTTTTATTAATAGGATCAGGAGAGGCAGCTTCCTAATGATTAGAATTTGTGGTTTTATCTGAAAGTATTGTTCTCACTAAAATCTCTCTAATAGCATACTAAATTATAAAAACATTAATTAGATCATTAGATAAATGGACATTAATCCTCCAGCTATGTGTAATGCACCCTTTGATGTACCCTGCTTATGAGATTTAGGTCTGTCCAGCATTTCCTTTTCCCCAAGTATATTATTTTTTCAATAATTAATGCAAGTATTCTGCTGTGTTTCTTCAGTGTTACTGTAGGAGAATAAGGTTCTGGTTGAGTGGAAGTCACTAAAAGAGCCGGTTTCCAGGGCATGAAACCCTTTCATTTAAAGGGGCAAAGGTTGACTCAACAAGAAGTTGAGTCATGCCAAAAGCAGGACAAGTGTGTCCCCCGGGAGAGAGCAAGCAAGAGTGAGCAGGAGAATGTCGCAGGGAGGAATTCCCTGCCTTGGGAAGGTGTTTCAGTCTGGAGCGGGTTGTGGAGCAGTGATGGACTGCCAGACCCTACTGGATTTTCTTAATCAATGCTAATCTTTTTCAAGTATGGAAATAGTTGTTATATCATCTTATAGCCATAAAGCAGTTCATATCCAGCTTCTGGACTTTCTAGTGTATGTTCTCTAATTAAAACCAGGGAAATTTGTAATGCTAGTTGCCACAACATATCATTACTGTATTTTTTCAGATGTCTCCAATCAATAGCAGTATCGGAGGTCACACAGATTGCAGTGTGTGTATTTTGCAATCACTCATATTTTGTGTTGGTTTGCAGTATTAAAGAAAGAACATGTGCAGTGCTTAGCACAGAATTATTAAATGATCTGGAGAGAGAGAGGAAGGATGAAATTAATGGGATTTGTTTTTATAAAAACTTTTGAGGGATTTCTGTTTGTTCACCTGGTGTTACTTTGCCTTCAACCTGTTGGCATCATCTGAAAGAAAGTGCATAAGCATGCATGCATGCATGTGTTTGTATGTATACATGTGATCAGGAGAAAAGCAACAAGAAGATGACAGTACTCCATCGTGCTGCATCCTCCAAAGTGCTTGCACTAGAAAAGAAAAATTTCAGAGGTTTCACCCACTTTTTTTCTAATGAACACAGCACTGTAAATATATTGTGAATTGAAAAAGCAGAAAACTCTACAGTACTGTGTGTTATTT
This sequence comes from Rhinoptilus africanus, assembly GCA_013400135.1. NCBI lineage: Eukaryota > Metazoa > Chordata > Aves > Charadriiformes > Glareolidae > Rhinoptilus > Rhinoptilus africanus. The sequence continues at coordinate 74,020 of VXBO01008766.1, read as the reverse complement.
TTATGACCTTTACACTGCATTTGCACTTAATATTCAGAGTCACAGAATCACAGAATGACAGGGGTGGGAAGGGATCTCTGGAGATCATCTAGTCCAACCCCCCTGCCAGAGCAGGGCCACCTTAGAGCAGGTTGCACAGGAACGCGTCTAGGTGGGTTTTGAATGTCTCCAGAGACGGAGACTCCGACACCTCCCTGGGCAGCCTGTGCCAGTGCTCTGCCACCCTCAAGGGAAAGAAGTTCCTCCTCATATTTAGATGGAACTTCCTATGTTCAAGTTTCAGCCTGTTATCTCTTGTCCTGTCACTTTGCTTATGAGGCTATGTATTTTGGAACATTATGTGCCCATAGTCTGCAGTTCCAATGGATAGACGATCACAGCCTTGACTATACCTACTTTTGTTTTTAGTTCTACTTTAGGACTTGCAAGATGTTGACCCACAGCATACCAAATTACTAGTATACTCCTTAGGTAAGTCTCCCTAACAAAATGCCATTTACTTGATTATGCAAAGCTGAACTATAAAAACCTCCATACAATGTCAGCTATGGCAACATGGTTCTTACAAAGGTGTTACAAAGGCTTTAAAAAGTGGTGACTGCAGATTGCAAATGTGATTGATGGTTGTGGGTGCAAGACACATACTCGCAGATAACGTGAGTAGCTGATTACATGTTCTCATTTCCTACTGAGTGCAGGCTGCTTTCCTGGGGCACGCTCCTTTCGGCTGTTTGAGAGGTTTCTCTTGAGGAAAGACCTCCAGGATAGCCCAGAAAACTGGATCAGAGCTTAGTGATAGATAATCTTAGACTATGACTTTAAGATTTTACAGTATCTTGAGACATTTTAAGCCACAACCAAGTGTTTAGAGGTTTATTTCATTTTCGTTAGCCACCCAAAAGAGTGAATGCTCATTCCGCAGTTTATACAACCAGACCTATACTGCCTTGGTGTGGATGTTGGTCCGAAAACACCATAGAAACAGATTTGCTCATGAGACTTTTTTGTTATAACCCATTCTGCCTCAAATTTTCTCATCTCACAACCAGCCATCAACCAGCCAGTCAGTTGTTATTAAAACAAAAAGCTCTCCTCTTTTAGTCCGAACACCAACAGTATCGCCTGGTAACATTCAGCAGACTTCAAGCTATAACCTGCCAGTGCATTCCTGTTGTGTAATGCGTTCACACATTCCCAGCAGATTTTAATTTACTCTAGCAATGCCTCAACTAATTCACACACAGCACATTGTAATGCAAATGGAATGGTTAAAATAGATCACACGTCTCTCTTCCATCTCAATTTCGGTCTAATGTATCATTGCAGCTTATTCTGTAAACTGTTGAAGCCATCTTCATTCAACTGTAAACTAAAGAGACTAGATGTCTATCAGACGAAACCAAAACAGTTCTTGATTAATCACAACCTCTTGACCTAATGAGTGATAGCTGTGTTAAAAATGTTGTCATTATCTAAATGGAGTACCCAAACGTCCTGCAGATCCTAAGCAAATTGACTCTCTTCTATTTATAAACAACACTGGAAGATGAACTCCTGGGTTTATACTGGAAAAGGGACATCATTCATTTTTATCCAACATACCTGCTTTTAGTGATATTACCCACACACGTGGGTTTTAGAAAATCTTAACAACTGAAGTGGTTTATATGCTTTTAAGACTAATTTTGAGGTTTATGTGTACATTCATCACACTGGAGTTGGGTGCTCAGTATCTACCTAAAATGCATCGCATTAATAGTACATGTTAAAGTTCCTTCTTAGGCTTTCTGTTAGGTGCTAAACATCATTAGCACTAGATATGGAATTCTACCTTTCTAGAGTTTGTATAAATGTTATTTGCTGTGCTGAGTGCATTTTTCCAACAGGTAAGATGTGCATCTCTGTGTGTGCACGGCAAAGTGATGAATCTTTGAAAAGCCAGTTTTATAGCTACATATTGCCAGTTTTTTGATTAATGATCTGGTCACATGCAAGTAAAGATGCTGTTATAGAAAAAAAGATCAAATTATGTACAGATTTTTTTTACCGTTGCTTTTAATATATTGGCTGTTTCTTTCTACATGTTGTTCCAATGAAGGCTTGAGAGAAAAGAGGCCTGGATTGCACATGTCCCTAATGATTTACAATTCTTTTATTCCAACAGATGCCTATTTGTTATGTTATGATATTACTTTTAATTCCAAGCAGGTATAGTAGTTCTTATTCCTATCTAAAAATAAATTTAAAAAAAAAAAAGAAATTAGTGTGTACCTAGTTCTTGTACTGAGAATAAACATGAGGTCAGTCGCAAGTTTCTCTTTTGGAAAATAATTGCGATTTAATGTAACTAAAAGATCCCTGTCAGTAGAATGAATAGCAAAATCAATTCTACATTTGTAAATCATAGCCACTATTCGTTGTGCAGTGGAAGAAAAGCATTAAATAGCAAAGGCAGAGAGCCTTTCTCGACCTGCGCGGACCTCACAGGTAGATCTGCCGGTGCACACAGTGTCCCAGAGTGGCACAGTTGGGTGAGTTGTGTCCCCCCTGTGGCTGCCATGGCTTGTTGTACCAAACCTGGGGGTAATCCCACTGTACAGCCTGGACTTGGGATCAGCTTTCTTGGGGAAGGTGCTCTGAAGCACGAGCTACAGCACCCTCCCTCCCACCAGCAGGAGTGTGCAGCCCAGAGTCAGCAGGAGCACCAGGATTTAAAGACTGCCTCACACCTGGCAGTGGGTTTAGAGATTAACACCTCACCAGGAGCCCCTCCACAGGCTGCAGAAGACTTCCCTATTTCTCCCTGATACTTTTCTTTTTAAGATGCTAAGGGTTGCATTAGCTTTTTTGACAAGGCTTGCCCTGAGGCCGCCTGTTGAGGCAAATATCCACAATGACCCCATAATCCTCCTTCGAGTTGTTGCTTTACAGGATAAAATCTCTCATCCTTTAAGAAAAGACTATTCATCAGTCTCCCATTTAATACCTGGCATTTAGATGTATGAAAACGCATCCTGTCAGATCATGACCATTTAATCAAATGATCCATGGCACCCTGCAACAGTATTCTTTCCTTCTCGGTACTTTTGCCTCACAGATCTCTAAATCCTGTGTAGATTTTGGCAGCTCGGACTCTACAACACTGTCCAGACCTTTCCTATAAATACCAAATAATGCTGAACCAAGAGCTAGTCCCACTGGAATCTCACTGGGAACATTGTCTGATATTTCCTTATTATCAGCCACACTTCAGAGATATCTGCAATCCTGTTATTAATTAATGTAACCTGTGCTTTTTAATCTTAATGTCATGTGACACTAAATCAAATGCCTTGGAGAAGTCAAGCAGTGCAGTTATCTTTCGTAAATAGAAATAATTTTATGGGGAAAGGAAAAAGAAATAACTTCATCTGATGGGGTTACATTTCCATGAGATTATATTAAATAACGTTAGTCTTATTTTTGTCTTTAATTCTTCATTGAACCACAGTGGACCATTCCACTCTTTCACTAATGATAACTCATCTAAAATTCCTCAGGCCTAAAAGCATCTGTCTGTAGTTGTTCTAATATTTAAATTGTTCTAATATTGAATATTTCCAGTCTTCTGGACTCCTGAAATACTTACCGCTTCCAAGTCCTTTAGGTGGTTATAAGGAATTTAGTTAGTGCTTCCTGGCTGGTGGTGTACCAGGAAGTTCGACTGAATGATATGAAAGTCCCTTCCGACCATAATTTCTATGAAATCTTTGAAGCTGACTTTGGCAATATTACAAAGGAAATCTGTAAGGAATGATGAACCGTTCTTGACCAAGACTTTTCACTGCGGTTGTGCCTGCAGTATGAGGGAGCAAGACTTTTTTCCTTAGGATTTTACCTTCACCATAGAAATTTCTTCTGACCAAATCTATTCTTTATAACCTTCCACAGCGTCACTAGAATTACAAGGCAAGAGTGGATTTTATGTGATTCGTTATGCTAGCCTTCACAGACAAAATTGTTTCATAGAAAATTAGTTTCTTGAAGTACATTTTTTTATGCTATCAACATAATATCATGCTCAGACTGATCATACTCTAATGGTGCTAGTTTCGTATTACAGTATTGCTCCCTTATGTTTACCATTGTAACATACTAATTAGCAACAAAAGAGAGTCATCTACTTGTGCATAAATTAAATTAACTACTCCTATTTTTTTTGTTATTTATATAATAATATATAAACTATCAATATAATAATATTATATATGTTGTATGCAACATAATGTATCTCTTATGGTAATATATATGTGCGAATATGCAGAATATATATATTATACACATATAACACATAATATATCTATTACTTTTGCTAAGAATATATTGATGTTGCTGCTTATAATGTTGCTTAGTCTTCCAGACCAAGCTTTGATCAGTTAGGTAAGGCAAGGGCAGAAGCATCTGCATGGACTTTGCAAGAGTTCTCCGCAGAATTGTTCCGCTACTGATGCACGTACTGGTATGAATGCAGTAGTGCTTAGTTTATATGGGACAAGCTGTTGGAGTATAGAAGTGTGAGGTTGTTTTGCCAGGGTCCGTTGTCAGGGTCAGGGGACTGCTTCTCCACACTGGTTTAACCAACCCTCATGGCCTGATGCTTTCATGAGCTGCCCTTGCCCCCAGGAAAGGTCCTCCTGAAACCCAGCTCAGGTTCTAATGTTTCAGGCTAATAGATGGGCTGACATCTGGTCCCCATTTTTATATTCTGCTATTAACCAAGCCAACAGAAAGCTTCCTGGATCAGTGGATTTCATGTTGAATCCATAGTAGTTAATTTCTATAGGTGCCATGGGCATGTTTAGATGATCACACCTCACACGGTGTAATGTGTCTAGTATTTATTATACCTATTGCAACGCACTGAAAAATATGTTGCTTTGCATTTTTTGGCTGAATCTACATGTACACTGAGTTAACTAGACCAAGATGAAGGAGTATTAATATTGTGTTGCAGAAAAATTCCCCGGATAATGTAAAAACTCGACTTACTGGGAATACACGGAGTATGTTGCTGAGAGAGCTGCAAAGCAACTTCAGCTGAGTCCCTGAGCACTGCTCTCTGCTCAGACCCTGTCTCTGGTAGCACAGGTGGGTCAGCAGCTCAAAGCAGGCTCCATGGAGTCCCTCACTGACATGTAATAACCCAGAGTCACCCTAAAACTGCACAGAGTCCAGTGCTGAGATACCCCTGCACTCCATGTGACTCCTACGGGCTAGGTAAATGAAAGTGGCCATGGCCTGCTTGCTTGCTGTCCTTGAAGGAAGCAGCCTGGTTTGGCTTGAACTCATGCCACTGAGCTCCAGCTCCCGGCTGCACAAGCCGTGTTTCTTCAGAGGGACCCCATCTCCAGAAAACACCTCTCACCAAAACACTCCCTTGTACCAAGCCTGGGCATTGCCTGGGCACTGGCCCAGAAAGACTGGAAGGATCCTGTGCTGTTAGAGCATGCTAATAATTAAACACATGGACCATTTGGTGAAAAATGGTTGAGCCCTAAATCTAATAGCTGAGCTGTAAGATCTAACCAGGCTTATTAGCCTTGTCTCACAGTTGGCCATGTTGGGCTTGTGTTGATGCTGAAGTTAATCTGGTTTCGGCATTGTGCTCCTTGAGTGTCCAAGCTGAAGGAGCCCTGGTTCTCTCAGGTGTTGTGCCAGACCTAAGTTAGCTCTTCAAGAAGCCCATTCAGGATATGAAGTGCTTGGAAATGTCTGAATCTGAATTGATTTTTCAGGAGCTGTCTTTGATCCAGCAGAGCCAGTGATGGGTTAAATTAACATGCTCACAGGCTGAATATGTTCAGGAATGTAGAAAGCATAATGTTGTCCAGGCCTCTGGGATACAAGAGTGTTGTGCGGAAATCTTGATGGCTTCTGCGCAAAGTTGTCTTGAGACTCTTCAGTCTAATTGAAAAAGGCTACATTGCTGGGGCATCTGTGCAGGGCTGTGCCCTGGTGGATGGCTTTGCCACAGATAAGCTAGCTTCACACAGAACCATCTCTGGATCTCCTCCATACGTGATGCAGTTTATCTGCAGCCTAGATAAACCACTGAAAAATAATCAAGAGTCAATCATACTCTGATTCTTTGGAGCTGACGTTTAATCAGTGCAAGAATATAAGGCAATATTACTCCCTCTTGCCCATGTATAAATCTGGAGGAAATTCACCTCTTTAAGTGGTGTTAGAAGGCAGCTTATATCCTCTTCACAGAAGCAGAGTTGGGAGAGTTGATCCTTTAGGCATTTAGCTCCACTTTGGCTCCATGATTTGTCTGATCGAAATAACCATTCAGGTGCAGACAGTGGGGTTGGAAGGAAATCATGCTCTCTATTACCTACACATCTCTAATTTCAAGCTCCAATTTTTGGAAGTAAAATAATTTGCCCTCCCACATGGTATCTGTTTCTGGAACTTATTATCTGCTTTGTTAAGTTCAGATGGCATTCAGATAAGGATAATTTAATTAGACATCTTAGTAATCATACATGCATACTTACTGCCACAGCAGGGGGTGGCTTCTTCAAAACAAAACCCTTCACATATTACTTAGGACAGCATATTTTCCCTGAAAGATTTCACATTGTGTGCATGTATGCATATATCACCTCCTTTTTCTCATATCACATGGTGTTTCCCCTTTGAAGATTTTCATGTTGTTTGGGAATATCCCTACCTAGAAAAACTTCCTGTGCTTAGGAGGTGTTCCTTTGAGAAAAACGTTCATTTTACACTGATGCTCCACTTTGAAGAGAGAGATAACATCACAGAGGGGGGTGCCTCCAAACTAAATTTTCTCAAGCTTGGGAGGACATTTCCCTGAGCTTGCAAGGCATTCATGCAGATGATATTTCTTTGGGAGTCTGCCCATTGCAGAGGTGTCCTCACTCACTCTGCATTGCTTTGCAGTTTACAGTGTCACCATATTTTCCATTTGAAAATCCAGTGAGAAGACTATGTTTACAATGGTTCCATTAGGAATAGCTTGAGAAAGTGTTTAGTGGGAGTGGTCCAAAAGTAAGCAGGAAATGGGTTTATGCCTTGTGCTGCTGCTTAGTATTTTCTCTGTTTTCATATTTGCAGAACTGCTTCAAGCTCTGCCTGGCAATTAGAATTAAGCTGATGTCCAGTAGATGAACTAATTAAAACAAAAGAAAATTTGCATTGCTTAGTTCTGCTGAACTCTGGGGAGACTAAAAATTTTAAACTGAAAGTGAAATCCAGCTTCTGCAAATAGCCCGTACTTTGGAAAACAGCCAAACTAAAACCTTTCTGTAAGCTTTCCTTACATTTTGAGTGCTCAAAATCTGTATTTGAATTTGAAGCTGCAGTCAACATTTGGGTGAAAGAGCAAACGTGTTGCACTGTAAACTTCATAAAAACAATTGTATAAACTTGAAACAACTTATTCTGGAGAAAATGGCTTGCAAAAGAAGCACAAGTGAAAATATTTAGGCTTGGCTGAAGTAGCTATGAACTTGATCATTATATGTATGCCATGCAAGTAAATAGCTTGTGGGTGGGTCTAAAGCCAACGTGAACCTTTATGTGGAAAATACTGCCTCTGTGGGTATGGAAAATAGCCCACTTAAACTATAATTATACTGGATATGTGCAAATAAAACATGAATAAAACACCCATGTAGAACATATATTCCTTTTATACTTCTCTGGGTATTTTCTATGTTATTCTCATGGGTTTAGGACAGACAGGATTATACTGTATTGATATTTATAGCTTGGAAGTAAACAGTATACAAAGAAGTAAAATGTCTTCTTAAAATACGCATACAAAATAAGAGTGGAAGAAAAAAAGATGTGCAACTGAAGGTAGATCAGATCTAAGAGACTGTTACAACTTGTTGATTCACTTTGCTGAGTAGACTTGGCTGGAATTACTGACTCCTTTTTTTAAAAACGTCAGCAAGATACTGTTTGAAAGAGAGACAGTGGCGCATTGGGAAATCTGTTCACTTCACTTATGACTGTTTTCGGGATGGTGTTACAACCTGTTGATTAAGTTTCTCTGCAGTAGCCAGTTGGGGTAATGGAGCTGAACTCAAGAAATGCTGGAATTGGGGAGGTTTCATCTTTGACTCTCTCTTCTCACATCCCTCCTGCTCCTAGCACTCCCACGGCAGGATGAGAAAAGGCCTGGTGGAGTACTCTCTGTCCTGACTCTGCTTTGGCTTTAGCATCTCTCGTGATGTGGAAATCCACATCTGTGATCTATCTTATAGCAATTTCTGGCTGTGACACACAGTGGCTCGAATAGGTGGTGTGTGCTTGTTTTGTTAGCTTTGGTAATGCGGGATCAGGTCCTTACCTGTGGTTCAATGCTAATGCTGACTCTCGACTTGTGCTAGGATTGGCATGAGCTTTACAGAGAACAGAAAAATGGTGTAATGAATTTGGTGCAAACTCGTTGGGTTATAGGTCAGACCTCTCAGCTGTACTGCCAGGCTGTGCTTTTCCAAGGGATGCAAGCCTCACATGTGGCATGAGCAGTGTTAACTAGCTGCTACTACATAGCAAGCATGGAAACCAGGGATGGGAAACCTCCCTGAAGTAACTAGTTTTACAACATTGCTTCCAATTTACTCTTACTTTTTGGTTTTGCACTAACTTCTGAAGGTACAGCTGTTAAGCATGCAGGAGCAGAAGTTAGTACTTGCAGGACTCAGCCCATACGATTTTAAAGAAATAATATTCTCATGTCCACTGCAGCACAACCCGGTCAGTCCCCAGTTTCATCCTTGTTCTGCAACAAAGCAAAGGTGTTATCTTCCACGTGAATGATAAAAATAAAACACACAATGTATCTGAGCAATTATAATAGTGACAAATTGTGGCACGACCAAGAAGGAGGCAGGCTGTGAATGAATAATATCTTACGAAGTGCACTACTTGACTGACTAATAAAGAGACCCTAGAGCCGTTAGCACCCATAATGGCATTGGTTTTATGGCACTTGAGCCCTGTGTATGCGGCTGGAAAGCTGGTTGGCAGAAAAGGACCTGGGGGTTCTAATTGACAAGCAGCTGAATATGAGCCAGCAGTGTGCCCAGGTGGCCAAGAAAGCCAATGGCATCCTGGCTTGTATTAGAAATAGTGTGACCAGCAGAAGTAAGGAGATGATTGTCCCCCCGTACTCAGCACTGGTGAGGTCACACCTTGAGTATTGTGTCCAGTTTTGGGCACCCCAATACAAGAGAGATATCGAGGTGCTGGAGCGAGTGCAGAGGAGGGCAACGAAGCTGGTGAAGGGCCTGGAGAATAAATCTTATGAAGAGCAATTGAAGGAGCTGGGACTGTTTAGTTTGAGGAAGAGGAGGCTGAGGGGAGAACTCATCACTCTCTGCAACTACTTGAAAGGACATTGTAGAGAGGTTGGTGCTGGTCTCTTCTCACAGGTAATTAGCGATAGAACAAGAAGGAATGGCTTCAAGCTGCAACAGGGTAGGTTTAGACTGGACATTAGGAAAAACTTCTTCACAGAAAGAGTGGTCAGACACTGGAATAGGCTGCTCAGGGAGACGGTTGAGTCACCATCCCTGGATGTGTTTAAGGGTCATTTAGATGTGGTGTTGAGGGATATGGTTTAGGGGAGAACTTTGTAGAGTGGGGTTGGTGGTTGGAATCGATGATCCCAAGAGTCTTTTCCAACCTGAATGATTCTGGGATTCTAGGATTCTATGTGCTACTCCTTTCTTAGAAAAATATTGTAGTTCATTCAATGATTAGTTACCCATTTCAGTCAGTGGAATACTCCTTCTCACCTTCCTCAGATTTTGTGGAGGATGCTGACATATCATTGCCTGCTCTCTGCTGTCTGTGACACCTTTACTGGAACCATGTTTTCCTTGTATTGCTTTCAGAATCTTTTATTTCTTATGTTCATCTGAAACTTTTAAAAACACTTAGCACTACACGGTACATGGGGACTGTTAGTAGAGACATTTCACACTAATATTCATTTGTTGCATCTACTTTTTGCACCAGTCCTGAGAAGTTCTGTCTCACAGACCGAAGAGGATTTAGGCTCTTGTCTGCTGCCTGATGCAATAACCACACTTGCTTGTTGGACATGCTAAGCTTTTGTGCAGACATTGCAGATACAGTGGCTTCCATGTGTTTGAGGGATGCACACTTCATGCTAAGGAAACGGTAGTTTACAAGGTGAGAACCAGTGGGCAGATTTAGGGAAGAAGTTTGGATCAGGGCCCATGTCACTCACACTACATCACTGGATGAAGTTAAATATCTTACTTTTTGAAAAAGAGTCCACGTGTCATTCTTGTTCAGGAAAAAAAAAAAAAAAGAAAAGAAACAAACGAACTTGAATAGTTTACCTAGAGTGAATTCCACATTGAAATCTATAAAGTCTAGGTATCTTCTTCAGACATGCATATGACAAATAGCCTTTGACTGAGCTGACAAGGGGGCGACTGGGGCAAATATTCTGGCCTGTCCTACTCAGTAGGCAAAGGTAAGTTGTCCTAATGCTCATTTCAGACCTTAAAGTTTGATAATGTGCTTGCATTTATCACAGAGCAACATGTGGGATCAGTCAGAAGCTTAAAGGGGAAGAATTTAAAAGTGAATTCAAGAAAGCAGTAGCTCATAGAAAGAATCAAAACATCTCAGAGTGAGGATGACTTATGGCAAAACAGAAACCAGCGAGATATGTGTAGAACGCTGGAAGTGTGATGCAAAGAGCTTTCACATTGGTTTTGTAAATGGAGGATGGAAATATTAGTCTTGCCCAGAGGAGATAGAATGTTTCTTTTTCCCTTTACAGACCTTTTTCCCCTCAAAAAGCAGGAAACAAGTGCTTAGGAGAAAAAAGAAAGAACTGTGGTTGTAAAGAAAGTGATTAGGCAAGCACAGGGCACTGAATTCAGTGTGGAAGACTCCACTCAACTCTTTGAAGTTATACAGGCAAGGGGTAACACAGCGAATCAAACCCAAGCAGAGGCAGCCTTGTCAATATTGAAGTTTAACGTTCTCGGGTGGTTGCTACTGGTTCCAGATGGCAATTAGATATTGAAGCAGAGTAACAGGGCTTCTGCTTGTCCAATAGAAACGAACTGAAGGATTTTAATGGGAACTTGTATTTCTACTGAAGTAAGTATGAATTCTGGCAGTTAGAGCAACAGATGCATATTCTTTTCTAGTGTAAATTGGCAACACTCTGAAGGAGCTACAGCAATTCACACCAGCTGAGATTCTGACCTGTTATGGTAGATTTATACAATAACCACCTCCTTGTGCCAAAGATTTCAGTATTTCAGAGGTGGTAGGATTGTTGGCTGATCCATGGTCAAGAAAAATGAGGAAGAGAAACTACTACTTTCAACAAAAAATAATTGTCGCTAAGGTAAGTTCTCAGAAGCAAAGTAAACTTGCTTCCAAAAGAAAATCAAAGGCATGGGCCAAAAAAAGGACCTCTTCATCTGAACTTTCTGTCTTGCTTTTGGTCTTTCTTCAAAGGTAAAAAAGTTGATGTAAAAGCTGATACCTTCTTTTCTGGTTTGTTCTGGGTTTTCTGCCACACCCTTCATTAGCAGGGTCATATCGCTATCCAGTAGCACATTAAAGCAATGTATCACATGTGGTTCTTTCCCTCTTTCTCTCCCTAGGATGAAGTTGTGCACATATTGGCAAAAAAACACTTTTTTGATGTTTTATTATGTGTTTAGTAGAGAAGTAAGGTTGGGAGGGTTGCTTTTGCACTTGGAAGAGAAGTTAAAGAGGTATGTAGGATTTTCTGGTGTAATAAGCACTCCTTACAGTCTTAGATTGGTTTCAAAAGATCTATCCCCCACCAATAGCTTAATTCTCCTGTTGCTTCTTTTTGATACTGTCAAAAACCTAAAAA
>VXBO01008766.1:28878-62083 GCA_013400135.1 Rhinoptilus africanus | reverse complement strand
AAAAAAAAAAAAAGACAAAAATCCAAATACAGACTAAGCTATTCAAGATGCATGAGCTCAGAAGAAAGCCACCAGGAAAATGGACAGCTTTACAATGAGCGCTCTAGAAGCTGGATCCTGCCAGTTTCATTTGCAGAAAGGTGGTGGTCCTATAGGGAGTATCTCCACTGAAAGTGGTAACAGCAGTTAGGTAGGTAATAAATCCACAAAACAACTTGTGGACATTCTTCCCACTGTTGGTACCTAAGTCCTCAACACTCATGAATCTGCAGATCGCTATATTTCCAAAACAAAACTTCCAAAATGAAAGTCTAACCCAGAATGATCCAAGTCGTGCTGGCACTAAGCAGTCTGACACCCATCCCATCCTTCAGCCCTATCAGTATTTACTGAGGTTGCTATTCTCACCTGAAGGATGCTTTCAAATAGGCATCTGAATGCATTCTTACATCTGAATACATTCACATCATCATTTCACCAATGAAATAGTAGATTTAGAATTCAAATCCTTTCTCAGGTGCTTTGAACCTACAGGTTGCAGAGACATTCTCAAACATTAGGCAAGAAGGCGATCTCAGATTCAAAGTCTCATTCCACTGACTTTTTCACTTTGCCGCCAGAAACATTAATTAATCTACACACGGAGGCAGTGAAAAGGTACCTGTCACTTATTAGACAGGGTAAGCTTCAATGTGGGAAGAGTATCCTAACTAAACAGGAGCTCTAATTCAGGTCTCCTCACCTTTCTCAACGAGTGACCCAGACACCAGATTATAGAGTCATGTCATCTCTCTTCCTCAATCATTGATATTTAATATTTTAAATACATTGGAGCAGCCTTCTCCAGAAGAAATGACAGTATCCCACCTACATGTGCCTTACAGATCATACCAAGGGCAGTCTACTGGAAGTAAGGCTCATTTTAGAGAGACAAGTAATAATCTATATCTCCTATACTTAAGGAAGCTGTTTAAACTTCCTTTTAGGAAGGAAATAGAGGCTTTATTTCTGCCACTTCATCCAGCTGCATACCGGGAGCGAGGACCGTTATGATCACATCCCACCAGGGAAGGTTCACAACAGAGCACCCTCACCTGCGATGGAAGTCTGGATAGACTTGGTAGAGGCTTCAGATGGCCATCAGGCCATTCCCTACTCAAGAGGGTTACTTTTGTGAAATCTGTATAAGCATCTGGCTCTACATAGGCACTGTTGAGGAGTTTCAACTCCATTTTTCTAGATAGCAACATCCCTAGATACATGATCATACCAAGCTGGGGAAAAAAAGTCACAAGATAATATCTTTTCCCAGTGACAGCATTATCTAATAGACTGTTGCACAAACAACAAAAGACATTTTCAAACAAGCAAAAACTATCTCATGCCACTGAGATGCACTCCCACTTACAGTTTTTCAGCATCCTGTGGGTCCAAGTTCCACAGGTTAACTGTTTGTTATGCTTTTTTTTTTTTAAACATAGTGGAAATATTTCTGTTTTCCCAGTTCTTGTATTCCCAGGATGAGAAGGACCTTGAATTTAATGCTCACACAGACAGGTCCCCACCGCCTCAGCAGTGCATACTATTCAGGATTCAAGGTTTAGGCTTTTTTATAGATTTGTATACAGCATTTTCTAGTTTTTATTCTATTCCTTTCCTGATGATTTCTAATGTTCTGCTTGTTTCTCTATGGCTGCCTAGCACTGAGCTGATATTTTCATTGAACTACCCACAAGAACTACTAGATCTCTTTTTGAGTGGTAATAGCTAACCTAGAGCTCATAATTGAGTGTGTGCAATTAGGGTTCCTCGCCCCGTGAATATTACTTTGTATTTGTCTTTCATAAGCACTGCTATTACACCACTATCATCTATCAACCCTACAAAGCCTCTGGCAGAATTTCTGCATCGAGCGCTAACACGGTTGAAAAAAGATTTTATTACTACATTTTTATGCTTTTAGTGTGTTGTTCCTTACAATCCTTTTGGCTGGCTTTATTATGAGTTACTATTTGACTTGTGAAAGTTTATGTTCTTTTCTATTTTCCTCATTGCTCCACATGAGCTCCACTGTTTGAAGGATTTCTTTTTACCCCAATTAGCTGCCCTTACTATATTATATAGTCATGTTGCATTTTTTGTGTGGTCCTACAGGGTTTGGTTTCTGAGGGTTTTTTTGGATACGTAGTATGCGATTACCCTGAGACTTTAGTAGTGTATATAAACATGGGATCTGCAAATTTTTATTCTTTTGGTTGCTCCTTTTAAATTCCATTCTAACAAGATTTCTCATTTTTATGTACTTCCCCCTTCTGAAATTACAATTTTGGCTCTTTGCTCCTGTAGGAATGTTGATCTCAAGTGCTTTATGGTCACCCTTAAAGTGATCCTTCATCTCAAAGGAGGCCCCATGTATTGTTTAGGCCTAAATAAAAAATTACTTTTCCCCCCACAGATTAACCTGCTAGTTGCTGCAGGAAGCAGTCATTAATAGTAACTAAAGCTTTAGTCTTCTGCCGCAGACCTAGCTGAATATTTGTCCTATAGGCATGTCTGAAGAGTTTCTGAAGGGCATTCTGAAGAGGTGGTGTGCACCCTTACGGGTCTCCAAAGCAATAGGGAGAGTCCCGCTTGATGTATAAGGCTTTCCTTTGTGCATTTCCCACTTGTTCACAAGGCTGCTGCAGTGGCAAATATCCCTTCCCTATGGTATAGGTTGTCACCTCTCCTCTCACTTGACTTCCCTAAAATCAATCATGGTTGAATTAACAACACTCTTAGTTTTATGAGTCTCAGAAACCAGAAGATAGCGCAAGAGCCTTGGTTTCAAGTTGTCTGGTTAGTGTTGTCTGACTTGCTAGTTCTGCATTGGGACCTTCACCTTCGATCGATCCATGGATGGATGGATGGATGGATGGATGGATGGATGGATGGATGGGTGTACAACACACAGCATGTTTCACCAAAAGTGAGAAGTTTCTGCACCCCACCAAACCCTACCTATGAATTAATCCAGACTATTCTCAAACCTCCAGGACTTCAGAGGAAAGCCTGTGAAGTGCTTGAGGTAAAGAACAGTGTTTGGTTACTACCTTAAATAGATTGACTTTTTCCTGAAAAACATTTTAATCAAAATCAAAAGAATAATGGGTTGTTTTTTCTCTTAAGCCATTTTCATCCCGGATTAATGACTGCAATACTTGGGGGGGAAGAATGTCTGTATTGCATGATGTTGAGCAGACATCATGCAAATTAGTCTAAACAAAAGCACGGTGATGACATATTGCTTCTTTTACTTATTTGTGCTAACAGCAGTTATTCGTTTTAGGCCTAAGCAGACAATATGCATATTATGCATGTTTACTGTAAGTGCTTTATTTGATACACACAACTATTAAATTTGCAAACTTCTCAGAAACTACTGCCAAATAGCAATCAAGCAGTTGCAAGAACATGGTATAGCCAATTGGGCACCTGCAACAAAAAGAATGAATGTCTTCTCTGTTTGGCTATATGGTTAAAATGTGAGCATAGCAGCTCTGTGCAAACTCTCCTGTATCCCGTTTGCAAAAAGGCTCGGAAAATGAACCTTGAAATCTGGTGTCCAGGGGCTGTAAAGAGTTGGCCTCATTGATCCAATGGCTCTCCATACCAGCTTTTGATCTTTCAACATATAAACTGTGCTACTGCTACCCTGCAGAGTCCTGTGGAAATGTTCCTTGTAGCGTAAGAATTATTGAGGAACAGGGACAAGGAAGAATGAGGGAAAAGGCAGTTCCTCTGAAGGGGTGAGCGTACCACCTCTGTGGTTTTCTGACACAGTGGCAAGAAAATGCCACTTACCTTCTCTCAACCAGCAGAGCAAGGAGAGATGGACTGAATTCCCAGTGCATGAGCACTTATCCCAAAAACACAGGGATTTCTGAAGTGACTACATACTTAACATCCTTGGTAGGACTGCAGATGATGTACGTTTCCTCTGCCAGTTGTCACTAACTCATTACAAGTGCTGGCTGAAGCCTGGGAAAATTATCTGGACACAAGCTGTGGTAATGAAATCATGAAGAGGATTTATGTGTGTTGATGGCTCGTATTTTGCACAGTTCTCTGGTAGTGTCCTCTAGATTTAAAGATAGTCACTGTACTATTATTTTTCACGTTATTAATAATAATTTCAACCTTCTGACAACTTCCAGGGATAAAATAGGTCAGTGTGATACAGCAGGACACAGGTCTGATTCTGGCTTGGTGTAAGCAGACTCTTCCAGGCTGTTCATGGAGCTTCTTGTCTTTCTGTCTAAATTAATGTGCGGTACCTGTTCTCCTCAGTGTATTCTGATGGTGTAATCTTAGAGGCAGGAATGACTGTGAGGGGTGACACACTGCCCAGACAAGGGTTTACTTCAACTTGCATCCTTGTGAGAGGAGAAGGTGGGATTGAAAGTGGAAAAGAAAAGGTGCTGATGAAGACCTGGAGTCTGATGTCCCTTGCTATACCCCTATATAACCAGTGGTTTAGAACTGTGAGCTCATGGTTGGAGACTGGATTATTAGAAGTGACTTCTGTCTCTTGGGTTGAAACGGTTATCCTGCCTTAAAGCAGACTGTTCAGATATTTCTTTTTAAAATTGGAGCTTATCAATAGTACTGTCAATACCAAGAGGTCACAAAGAACTGTGGCTTCCAGCATTGGCATCATTTGGAAACTGGTGGATGGGCTTATTTTGTATTCATGGACTCATTTCTCTTGATTTGCTTGTACACATACACAAAAATGTCTAGAGAAGTTGAGAGAACCAAACTATGCCAAAGGTACAGAGAACTATCTGAAAACTATCAAAAAAATAACACATAATAAGTATGCATGTTCTTTGGAACTAACCATGATAATAAAACATAAAGAATTTCTGTAGCTTGCAGTTTTAAATGTATTTATTAGTTGGAATTAATACTATCCTGTCCTATTAAATGGCTATATCAAGATGTGTGATGGTTAAAATTATTCACAACTGGACTGTGATTTAACAACTGAATGAGTCATAACAATCAAATTTTATTATTTTGTCATTTTAAAACACAAATTGGGGTTATTATAATTAAAATGCTAATAATTTTCCATAGTTATGTGCCCAAGTATGGATATTAATTAAATCTTAATGGTTTCCTTCTGAGTTAGGATTTTATTAAGGGTGATACTTAGGTCTGAAGCCTGCACTCATTTTTCAGTCACAGTCCTCAGAGTTCAAAAGGAAACAGGAAAGAACTGATAGAAAAACTGAACAGCAAAGCAACTTGCCTGTGACTTTACTGCAGGTCCATTCTGACTCTCAGGTTGGCATCCAGCTCTCAGATCCTCCTTGTTACTTTTGTGAATGGCTTAAAAGGAAACTAATCATTGGACTCAGAGGTTCAGTTTCATGGGTCCCCGTGAGGAGCTCTGAACAATAAAGGGGTTTTTGTTATGCAGGAAGCCAGCGGCAGCAGTCAGAAGACAGCCTGAGCACCCCGAAACGCTGGGTCCCACGCTGTGTGAGTAATATACGAGCAGAGCACAAGCACAGATTTATGACTGAAGCTCTTGCATTCTCTTTTTAAAAATAGAGCATACTTTCCAGCAACTTTTACACATCCTTCAGTGGCACATTCAAGGACTCTGAGGAATGGATGAGCTCAGAAGCCACAGTGGAGACACTTACAAAAGTGGGCAGAAGAACAGGCCTGGGGCCATATAATTGTCATCCTCTGCAGCAGTTTAAGATCTGCGGCACCTCAAGCCTGGTGGGGGAGCGCAGCAGTTAAACCCTTTGAGGAGCCAAAAGCTGCGTGGGTTGCACCAGGAGACCAAACTGTCGTCTGCCAGTGGTGCAGCATCTCTGGCTTAGACACACTCAGTTGCAAAAATTACCAACATTAAAGCTGTTTTACTTAGGAATAGTATTAATAAAGAAAGAGATGCCAATAATGGCCCACAGCTGGAGAGAGAAGAGGTGGGAAAATTGAGATTTAGGTCAGTAAAATAAACACTGTTACCATGACAGACTAATCTCATCCAAGTAACTGCTCGGTTTTTTTCCTGTCTTTTTGTAACCATGGGGAAAAATGCCAACAGTTCTGTCTTACGGAGTTTGCAAACCATCTCCCTTCAGAATTCCCTCAACAAGGGGAAGAGATGATATCCCCTCACCTCATTTGAGTAACAGGGTTTTTTCTGACAATGATCTTTTCTTCAGTGGAAATAAATAAGTGTTTAGGTGCCATCCTGAAGGTAGGGCATTGCTCCCTGTGAAGCTCACAGGGAGTCAGGAACAAGGAGTGGTCACAACAGCACGGAAAGCACGAGCATCAGAAGAGCAGAGCTGGGTCTTTAGAGATGTGTAGAAATCTATAGCCCCTAAGGAGACCTGAGCATCCTCAGCTTCTGATTCACCCTTTGCAGGATTAGTCTTACAATATTTTTAATGGGTATCCATTCTATTGCAACGTATAGGAGTGCAGTGACCCTTAAATGTCAGCATCTAACATTACATTAATTCACTCTTAATGAAACTAAAGAGGGCTCAGAGAGTTTTGTGACCAAAGGCTGTTCACTAGAATTGCACCTTTCATTAACTGACTTTGGAGAGATGAAATAAAATTAACTTTTTGAAATATTTTGATATTGGATATGCTGATTTTGAGAGCAGCAAATCCCTCTGGTTCAGACCCCAAATAAGGGCTTCTGACTATTAGGATATAAAATGAACTGTGAAATCCTATATGCCTAATATCCCTTCCTAATGCAAATCAAATTTGCTGCCCTGCCAAGTAGTTTGATCCCACACAGCACAGAAGCAAGGGAGTCTGCAAGTAAAAGCTCACATTTAAAAGATGAAACATTAGCGGTTATACAGAATGGCCTTTCAATGCTGGACACTCATGTATAAAGGCAAATAGATAAAAGATTAAAACTTAAAATTGTCTCATTGTTTTCAAAGTGCAAAAGGAAAATACATCAATGGCCAAAATGTGTCAGAAAATAAGACCGACATACACCTTTCCTTTTCAGACTGACTTTTAGGTACAAACCCTGGTGAAACTGGGTCCAAATCTTGGGACCTATCATGGATATGTACCACCACAATGTGACAGGTGGTCTGTAACCTGAATAGACTCCAGTAGTTTAAAACATCTATTAATTTCTAGATACTCAAGTGCTGCCTGTGTCATTTGAACACTATGGGTCACTGAGGCAGTAACTTACACAATTCTTGTTGACCCTATGTACATTTAGGAAGGAGAGCCACTGTCCTACAGTTCTGCTTTATTCCTCAGTTACCTGCAGGAAAAAAAAAACAACACAGTATGATATGAAACCCCTACTGAGTGTGGTTTTTAGCACATAAAAAATAGCTAACTAAAATTAAAACCCTCTTGACCACTTTCTAAGATACAGACATAAACAGTTACAAAGCACACAATGTCTTAAATCCATAACCAATGAAGCAATATCTTTGCTGAAGATCAGATAGAATCAGAGAGGACTTTTGTGCCTAATAATAAAGGAGAGACTGTTCATGTTTGTAGACTAGAGAAACTGTACAAGAACAGTTTATCTATGTAAAAAAAAAAAAGCCCCCAGATCACCTCGAAGGACAGGAAGACCTATTTTGATCTGGTACATAAGTCCTAGTAACATATGCGAAGAGTAGCTTGGTGAAGGTATAAGTTACATATCCAATTTTTTGTAATTAAAAACTGCCTGAAGTTTGATGCAAAGTAGAGCATAATTTAGCCATGAAAACATTGTGTTAGTGACTAGTTATGATAATCAGACAGGAACTGCTAATGAAATGGGCAAAGAAAATAACGAACACTATCAAGACATAGAATTTTAAAACTTTTACAAAATCAAATGTACATTAACAGGAATTAATTATTGTAAAATTATTTAAAGTATTGTGAAAAATTTCTCCATGTGGCACTAACTTTTGTCAATGGCCTCGCTTGCTTGATATGTCACGGATGGGATTTCAGCAGGGCGCGAGCATCCCCATTTCCACTGTACTCCTTTGTGGGCAAATGTTTTCTTTCTTCAGACGTTTCGACAAACACTTCTAGAACAAGTGCTTGCTGTCAGTAAGAAGCTCCCTCTCATCCTTGTTTCCCAATTTTTCAGTTGCACTAATGAGAGCAAAAAGAATATAAAGAATGCCCTCTTGCCATTGTTATTTCTGTGTAGGTATTTGGGGTAGATGACAGAAGAATGCCCTCATAAGTGGGCATTCAGTTGCTGCTTTACAAGAAGAAAGGAAGTTTTTTGAGTCACTCTACTTCATCTCTGTCCTTAACTGTACATTGTATTTGCTTATGTTGATTTTCCTTGTCTTTGTTGGTTTGGTTGGAGGTTTTTTGTAAGGGAGAAGTATGAGAAGATGTATGCATGGACTGCATGTCTCAACCTACATACATCTACATAGCACTGTTGCGGTGAGCTATGTTGATGCTTTGGCATAAAGGGCATAACCTCATGGACTCCCCCTTCGCCTACTCAGTCCAGCATCAGTTGACTCCCAGTTTCGATGATCACTTTCCAGTTTGAGAGCAAAGAAAAAAAGAAAACTGGTGTAGGACAAGACAAGGGACTCTATAGACCCTGACTATGCTCAGTGCACTCGTCTGACCTCTCTCTCACGTGTTAGGAGAAATAGCTGTGCAAGGTATTTACCAAACTTATTGAAAATGGGTTGGTTGTATTTTGGTGAAAAAATTGTTGTCTTTTTCCTAGATTAGTGACATTGGAACAAAACGCCATGGATTTGAGGCTACAGCATGTACTCTGCTTTACTCTTGCTGAGCAGAAGAAATAAGAAAATAGTGGTCTGTAAGTACATTTCTACTCTTTTTGTTTTGTGGGTTGTTTATAAGCCTGCCATATTTTCTTCAGTAGTCCCGTGAAATCACCAGGCAAATAATTTATAGTTGGTAGGTTGTCAGTAAGCAGCAATCAAAATTTGAAATTGACTGGATAGGCACTATTCTTAGAACCATCCTTTTGGTAAAAATGCTTAAAATTAAGAATGTAGGAATTAATCTCTGGTAATGTCTTTTAAAATTTGCTTAACTTAAGTAGCGCCTGTGAGATTTCTTTGAGAGGACAAATGATTTGAACAGAACCATAGCAGATATGTTAAAAATGTGGACAAATATTCATAGACTTCTTTTCTTTTCTTTTCTTTTCTTTTCTTTTCTTTTCTTTTCTTTTCTTTTTTCTTTTCTTTTCTTTTCTGGAGCAATTGCCCTGTCCTGCTTTCCTAGATGGTGGTTAACTCTCCTTCCTCACAGAGAAACAACACTGGAAACCTGCTGATTCTCTTTTCACAGTTCTTAGATATGTAATTTCACACATAGAGAAGAAAAATTGTGTGAAATGTTGTAACTGACATTGTCAGTCAGCAGGAAGCCTGAAAAGAGATACTGAGATGGAGCTGTGAAAAGTGACAATCGTGGAGCAGTACATTTTCATGTGATAGATAGAGCTGTAGGGCGCAGGTCATTGCAGCTTGCAAGGGGCAATCTTTATGTTACTGATATCCCCAGGGCTGCAAAGGCTGAGTGCCACGCTTGGAGAACTGTCGGGCAATTTGCTAATGCAGCAACCTGAAAACAAGAAGAGGCAGCATAAACGTGAGGGCCAAAAGACATTAGTATATGTATTATACAGATATATTGCCCCTCTCATTTTTTTTCCCGAGTATTTTTTAAAATCAGGGGGTTTCTACACAAATATAAAAAGACATCATGAGGTATTGAATTCTAAAGTTTTACTACTGAAAACTAATGCTGTCATACAATAAACTACTCTCATTTGATCAATATCACTCCACAAATTTTAAATCCGTCTGCTTTCTTGGTTATTTTATGCACACTAGAAACTAATAGCTAAAAATTGAAATGAGTAAAGAGTACCTTCTCCAAAAGTACCTTCTGATTTCAAGAGCACCCCTCTGAGGCCTTCCTTTCTTTCCCTTGCTGTACTGCAACTTTGCGAGTCTCAAAATGGGAGGTACCTTTCCTAAACCTTCCATGTTGAACTTGTGACTCTCAAAGTTGAATTAAAAAATAAAATAAAGAAAAAAAAATTTTTAAAACCCCATACATTTAATTCATAAATAAAATTCTATTGAAAGTTAAAATTATTTTAAAATGTAATGCCGATTTACTTTTCTTTCTTTTTAAATCTTCCGTCCACATTTGAGGATATTGTTGGTAAATTCCATTTTGTCAGCTTTAGGGTAAAGTGCTTTAATATTTTCCTTTCCAAATTACTTTTCAGCTAGAATATTTTAATTACAGCATGCAATAATTACACTTTAAATACATTTTGTCAAACTGAAAACTTTTAGTTAATGTGCTGTTTTCTTAGCATTATTTTTACAGAGAATGTAGACGTTTTCTGATTTGACATGAAGCTAAATTTGGAAACCTCAGAAACATTTGGGGAATGAAATCAATTGTTCCCCAGCCAGTTTTACTGTCCAGGCTAGTCTGGGCCATTTCCACAGATGGTGATGCCAAGAGATTCTTTGGCCTTTTGCTCCGAAATTAGTGTTTCTATATGGCTCTTCAGCCTATAACCTATGTTGTTCCTGGCATTGCCTACTTCAATTTCTTCTGTATTCAATCAGTATATTAGTATGGAATTAAGATAATAAGAATAATTGCTCCTTTTTTAATAACACTTCATGTGTTTATGAACAACCATACACATAAGGGGTATTTTCCAAGTCATTTCTCATTTTTGTTGTTCTCTTCTGAGTTCTCCAATTAGTATGTATTTCTTTTTTTAATGTGGTGCTCACAACAGCATGCAGTGCTCCAACTGAGGCTTATCAAGTGAAGTAGAGCAGAATAATTACCTCATTTCTTTTACGCGTGACATTCTTATTAATGTGACTCAATGCAGAGCATTTGCCTTGTTTTGCCACAGTGTTGCATTGTTGATTCATATTCAAATAATTAGTCACTGTAAATCCACACGCTGCTCTGTAAATCTGTGTGCTAGCACGGGCTATCCCATAGCTATCAATGGAAGCGGACAGGAGCTGTGATCAGGGTGCCAGGCACTGTACAAAAAAGAAGTAGGCACTGCCTCTTCCTCACTAGACTGCCAACTTCTGTACTTGTATGTGATTACTGGCTTCTCAGGAGGTTTGCAGTATTTTAAGTATATCCCGATTGTGAGTGATTTCAGACTGGTGTCTCCAGAGTACAATACCTCATCACTTGTCATGTCTCTTCCAGAAATGAACATTCACCCTTCCCTTCCACAACATAGTGTCCAGAAGATGTAAGAAGAAGTGCTAGAATAATGGAAACTGTCCTTGTCCAAATACAAATATTAATGGAGCCATTGTAATAATAATCATTAAAAAATATTAATTTCTACTGTAATTCCTGTAGTGCCCTAGAGCCCTAACCGAGGCCATGAGCTGTGCCAATGCAAAAAACATGAATGCAATGACTGTAGCAATATTGGACATTGGAGAGGTGTCTCAAGAGAGATTTCTCATAAAGACTCATGGGGTCATTGGCATCATCGCCCCAACTCTGTTTGGAACCCGTTCTTCGCACCTGCATCTTGTCATTGTCTCCCTGAACTGGAAACAGGTGTTTTTCTGTTCATGTGGGTGGCAGAACATAATTTTCTTCAACCACAAACACAGAAGCTCCTAGAAAAGTCTTTAAATGGTATCAGAGAGCTCATGGCGCTCACTGTGTTGTGAAGCATTCGCCAGTTTAGAGAGCATCCTCCTGCCTGAGAGGCTGCAAAGCTTTTTCTTCACAATAACATACCACTTGTGAGAACAGTCCCACAGATACATTGATCGATGCACAGTTTTCTTCCAAAACGAGCCCCGGATTTGAGTTCTGTGTCTATGTGTCTTTGACAAGTGGCATTAAATCCACTTGTTTGCCCTGGCAGGATCCTTGTTGAGGCAATTCTGCCTCTCAGTGATATAAACATGTTTTTCATCCTCACCCTAAAGGCTCAGGTTTAATTGTGTTGCTTGAAAAGAACATATACACACAGAAATTAGCACAGGTTGTGCTTTGTTCACTCTTCTAGGAAGGGTGCTACTTCTCTGGAAGCAGTGGTGGGAGAGGGACGCTAAGGTCTGTCACGCAAGCTCACCTCCAAAAATGAGACTAAAGAATTGGTCTCCATGTTGCCCAGCTTTTCACGTCCTTCCTGGGTAGTTTCATCCATAAAAGAGACAGAGGCTGTTGTCACTCTCGTCACTGTACTCTCACTTGAAAAGGGCTGCTCTGCAGACATGCATTGCAGGAATTTGGCCATGACTTGAACATGGGTCTCCTGCACCCCAGTTGAGCACCCTGAAAAGAAGGCTGTTATTGTCCCTCTCCCACTGGTCAGCTAAATATTTAATTCTTTCTGTAAAAGGGAAGAAGCTCCAACAAAACAAACTGAACCTACAGGCCTAGGATGTGAAAACCCAGAAAGGGAACCCTCTCCCATACAAGCATTACAGGAACATGGTCTCACACACCTCCAAGGAGAATTGTATAGCCAGCAAGACATTTTTACTCTGTTTGAAGTCCTTTTCTCCCTGGTTCTTATGCAAAAATGAACAAAATTTCTTTTTTTCAAGGAAAATTACTTACTTTTCCAATAATCCTTCTGCGAACCTCAGTGAGACATGTAGTTACAGAGTTGGTATTACTAATCAAAGATATTCAAAACTAGTTCAAACTCTTCCCTCAAACAAGGGCTTGCTTTAAAAATGGAATCTGAGCACAGCATACTAGATTTTTTGTTTAGGAAATGCTAAGGAATTTCCGTTTCTCTCTGTCTTTTCTTCTAAAAATGCAAGATGAAGTACATACAATATTGTGTGATCCCAGGAAGTAAGGCTTGAGAAAAATGCAAACCTTTGTGCCATAATGTCCTCAAGTGGCAAATAACCTAAACTAGGATCTTCAAAGAGAGTTGAGGAAATACAGGGAGCAACGTCAAGCCAGCCACATTTGAAAATACTAAGTACTTCAGATTCCTCTCAAGATCCTGGACAAGAAGCAATTTTTATCTGCAAAGTTAACTGATGTACTAAGAATTATACCATCTGCTAAGTCTGGATTCTTGAACTCACTGAATACCGGGTGCAGCATTAAGAAACTCTCTCCAGATCCATATCAAAAGAATTTGAGTTGTTATGAATTGGGTCAGTAGCCACAACATGTTTTGTGATAGGAAAGAAAAATGGCAGACACTGGCTAAATATGTTAGAAAGCAGATTTAGGCTCCTCCGAGATTGTGAATCCCAACAGAAGCACTGTTGATCTAAAGATCACAGAGAGATAGGACCAGATCACGTGCTGATGCAAATGAGCATAGTTTTCTTGACATCGGTGGACCTACAGTGATTGATTCCAGATGAAGCAATGAGATGATTTGGGTGTGCTCTGCCCTCCTGAAAAGCTGTTGAGAGATGCAGTGAGATCAGTATGGGGATAGCCTCACCAGAGGCAAATACACAGTGCAACAGTGTTCCCTCTAAAAAGACGTGGAAAGTAAAAAAGCAGCATCTCTCCCTGTACTGGTAGAGAGACAGGCTTTGGTGAAAGGACAAAAAGCAGCAGTATGCTCAGTGGTCAGGAGTTTGGAAGGGAGGCAATAAAGGCTATGTTAGTGACAGAGGCAGAAAGGGTACCAGCAGATTATCTTAGCGCTTGCAGGGCTCCGCTACTCTCACCATCTTCAGAAAACCCTGGTCTATATTAGCTTTTACACATCTTTAGATGGTCGTTGAGGTTTGACTCAACAAAGGCCTGGGAAGAAGAAGGAAAGACTAGGCTTGCTCTAAAGGTAGTCTAGCTACAGCAGCAGCACAAGTAAGTCAACTTTAATAACTAGCTAAGCAAGCACTGCCTACAGTTTAGCAATAGTTTTTTGAGTCTAGACACTGGGTAAAAATTTGGGCAGCTGGTTTGAGCTGGGCTTCATGGTGTTGTGGCGGGTGAGGTAGCTAAGGTAATTTACTGCTGCTCTCTCAAGTGTTTTTTACTTTAGTGCTACAGATGGACCTAAGCATGACTGCAGATACTCATCAATGGTTCAGGGACTACCTAAAATATTTAAAAGTTTGGTAATGTTCTCCCTCTGGAAATAAAAGTAAAAGGCACTTATTGGCTCTGAAAGCCTCAAAACACTGTAATGAATTAAATCTCTCCAGCAGTATCAAAATGCAAAGATACAAGAATCCTGAGGTCTTCTTCATGGACTCAATAAAACCTGAACATAGATTTGTTTGGTTTTGTTTTGTTTTGTTCTTAGAGCATTAATTACAGTATTTAAAGGCATTGCAGAGCTTTCACAGTTGAATTTGCTTCTTCATAGGGAGCTGCAAATCCTCTGTAACTACTGCTAGGGCATTACCCCACATTTGCCCATCAAAAGAAAACATAGAAAGCTGTTTTCATAGTAACTCATTTTGCTCATATTGAAACATTTGACTGGTAAACTACCCAATTAAAGCTATATTAACTAGGGTATTTTATCTCACCCTCATTTTCAAGAGTCAACAACCCAAGTACAAGGAGACTAATGACTTAAAATTCAGCCTTCTCTGTACAACTGATGGAGTTTTGTTCCTGGGCTACCTCCTCCTCGATTCATTCAGCGTGAATGGCAGATTCCTACATCGTGTCAAGTTTCAGATCACCATAGAAACAAACTAGGAGGCAGTTTCATTAATCATTTAGAGCACAAGAAGTCTAGGTCAGTCTGATTGCAGCATATAGAGTATCATCCTAGCGCCACATGGGACTCAGTTGATTTGAATTAAAAAAGATTAAGCTGCCCCTAGGACGCTCAGCATCATCAGTTTAAGTTCTCATGTAACAGTGGTCTCTGGAGCCACATGGATTAGGAGACTGAAGCTATGCATTTATTTTTCAGGGCTCAGTGAAACATTAGATGAGTGCAGGTGTCTGAGGGGAAAAAAGGACAAAGATCACATATAGTTTTTTAGACTTGTTGCTGTTCTTTTGAAACTGGAAACAATAACTCAGTTTTATTTCTCCAGTGACAGTTACCACTCTTTTTTGGCCATGCAATGGTACATCTGTTACCCAATGTTTACAATTTAGATTTATAAAAATTTCATACTATGAACCGTAATTTTAGCACAGAGCTGCAAGTTGGGCATAGAACAGTTTACATGAATGCTGACATTTTTTTTCCTGATGGGGTAAAAAATGCATGAAATAAATACTGGTGACATTTTAGTTTTGCTTGAATTAAGATTTATTGCTCCCAGGAAACTGACTTACAGGCAGCTACAAATCAACTTGACTATGAAATAGTTGTATATGTACACCACAAAATGAGCCCCCCCTTCCAAAGTACTCACCTTATTTATGGGTCTTCCAGTACTTCAAAGACCTTCAGTAACTTAGTCCAGACTGGTTTATTGCTTCGTAGAACTAAGACATTTCAAGAGGAACGTTGTAGGTTACAGTATATTAGGACTCTTTCTCTTGGGCGGCTGAGAATCCCATGATGCTATATGAACTGTTGATCTAAAGCTTATTACAGCATGACTGCCTACAGTATAATTCTTAAATCTTTTAAGTCATACAGCACTGTCTTTAATCCCAAGTGCTAAACCTTAAAGCAGATCTAGCTTTACAAAATTCAGAATACCATCTGTGAGTAGATGCAATTACGCTTTGTTAAAATACTGTTCACTTACTTGCACAGGTTGTCTGAGACCTATTTCAAATTTGTTATTTGAACTTCCAACAAACGTTTTACATAGAAAAATCAGGGAGCAAAATCCCACATCACAATATTCCTCATGGAGAGAAAAGAAGTCCTGTCGACTGAGGTACTCCACTTTACTCAAGAACCCAGAAAAAGGCCATCCTGTGTATTTTACCTGTTTGCCCTTGCCGTGCCGGTTACCTGGGCTGCGATAGCATCGTCAATGCTGAGCCCTCCTGTTACAGCATATCTAGGGGCACGCAAATCAAGTCAGTACTTTTTTGCTGATGTGCTGTCATTTTTAAATGTATCATTCTGGGGATTTCCAGGGAAGAAATGTCATTATGCTCAGGAAGCATTTTTAGATTTTCCTAGCACAGTGTAAACAGACTGATTATTCCCCTAGGAAAGGGCAAGTGAGTATTATCCCCACTTTACACAAGTGGAAGTTGATATGGAGTTACGCTGAGTGAATTGCCTCAGGCTACGATGGAGACCATGGACCTGTGTTGTGGTGCTCCTGTTCTCCTGCCCAGTGCCCAGCCCCGGCCCTCCTACTTACAGCTTTCTGTCCAACGTCCTTAAGGAGATGGAGAATGCAGGAATTAAAGCGTACACAAAAAGCCCTGGTGGGAGACACAAAACAGTTTGTGATAGCAAATATTTATTGAGTGTCAGCAACGTGCTGGTTGCAATGCAGACAGAAGAGAAAATATGGTCCCTGCATCAGGACATTTTTATGGTCTACTTTGAGGGTTGCCATCTAGAGAACTTTGCCATCCCCTTGTTGCCCTCAAGACAGCTGAATTTGCCAGTGCAAGGAGGTGTAGCTGTGGCACCCTACAGGCTGTATTTGCTGAGCTCCAGCAGACCCCCAGGTGAGTGGCGGTCACCATACCCACATGTCACTTCTCTGGTGCCCTGAACCCACCAGATGTGTTCAACCAGCCTGGATATCTGCCTTCAGCCACAGGCAAAGCCTGCCAGCAATAGTCCCTGAACTTGTGACCTTTGTTCAAAGCCACTGAGCCTGAAGAGGCACAAAAACCTGTCCATGACATAAAGCAGCACCGAGCCAGCAGTGTGGGACTGGCCGCCACATCCTCCACCTCACCAGGTGCTACTGTTTTTCAGCTCCTCATTTGTCCCCATCTATTTTAATATTACTTCTTAATTACTCTTTCTCTAACTCCAGTGCAAGCATCTCTCCCCATAGTCACTGGTCCAGCTCCCAGTGTTCCACAGTAAGAAGATGGAGCAGTAGGTCCCCTCTTGCAGCTTTCGTAAAGAGTCGCCAGCCATGGAGGCTCAGGGTTGTGGTTGCACTGCTGTAGCAGCCACACATATCCCTTCATGCCCAGAAATCGAGGGCCAGCTCAGGAATGTCAGGGGCTGCCTCCAAAGGGAGATCAGCTGCGGCTGCAGGTTGTTATGAGTCATGTCTACGATGTGCAATTTTATAGCTGTCTTTTTTTGCTCTTCATCATGGTGGTTACTGGTGATTTTTAAGGCCAAAACCTACCTGCTTAGCTCTATAAACAGTTTCTAAAAAGTGCCACAGAGCTGAAAAGGAGACAATTTCCTTCTTCTGCTGAACGCACGTCCTCCTGCAGGGCCTGGGCAGACCTGTGAAGCTGCAGGTCCACTCCTCAGCTCCTGCCAGCCGCAGGGGGACATGGCAGGCTTGTGGTGACACAGAAGCCCGTGTTGGGTCCCTGACTTCTGCTGCTGCCCAAAGCCTCCAGAGAGAAGGGCTTCTGCCTAGCCCTTTCTAGCCAGATAATTGTAGTAGTATTGTTTTTTAATAACCACGTAGCGAAATCAATTGCCCTGGCATGTACTGCCTTCAGTTAGTCTCCAAAACACTTTTGGTATAAAACACCAAAAAAAAAAAAGCTTCATGTTCACTCTGCTATGTAAAGTGAATATAAAATATTTCTGACTCGTTACATTGGCTGACTTTTATCTTACTTTCCTGCCTTAACTTTAATGGTAAAAAAAAGTTAGGTACCTTTTTCATTGCTTGTGGAGCAGAGCAGAGCTACTAGAAGGTTATCTGAATCTCTGCCCATGGATTGTTGTCTGAACCATGTGCTTGTTCCCAGCCTTTCACCGTCAAACATAACCTATGCATAACGTAAGCAATAATTCAAAGATGCTGAGGTGTCAAAAAGGATCTGGACCATTCTATCAATACTTTTCCCCTTCAGCTACTGACCCATAGCTCTGTTTGAATTTGGGAAGCCTGAGATCAGAATAAAAAGCATTATTTTTCTTGTAAGCCAAACATATTTGACTGAGAAAAGGTGAGCTAATAAAGATAAGGAGATGATTTTTAATGTCACTTTTTAGAGTGCAGTAATTTGTCTAATTACATTGCCTTGGAATATGAATACATGTAATACATTCACATTGCACAGCAGGGAATATGTCTGGGAGAGAAAATGATATGTTTCTCTTCCATGCTCAACATATGGAAACATGCATAAAATAGGAAGACCTAAAGTCTACCAGTGCTCACACTCTCTTGTTAGTCGAGGAATAAATGAATTGTTTGGAAATTTCTGGTGACAAATGTACTAATTTGAACTTAGGTGAATACGGTTCACCCAGTTTAATAATTTCAGGTTACAGAAAACATGGGTATAAAACAAATCTCTCTATACATAAACTAATTGTTGCAAAATCCTTGGCCACTTTTCCATAACCCTCTGGTAATTGCTGGTAGCAAGCAGAGATTTACTGGAGGAATTAAAGCAGCTTCATTCCTCCCACCAGCAGCAGCTGTTTAGCCCTGCAGTCTTCCTGGGCAGGGCAGAGCTGCATCGGTCTGCGGTATGCATGACTCATAGGAAAGTAATAAAAACCTGGCACTAGAAAAGACCTCAGGAAGGAGACCAGCTGATAGTGGAAGATCTAGAGCAGCTCAAGTAAGATAAAAACATAAGTAGTTGGAAGACACATACAGGGGAAGCGGCTGGGCAAGTCTTCTTGGATGCTGTAAGGTATTGGGACTCCTGTTTGTGCAGATATCTCCATGCGCAGTGTAATGTCTGTGACCAGAGCTCTTTCCAAATGGAGTTGTGCAGGTGATACATAAAAGCCATACACAAGAAATGCCCACTTCTAGACCTGTCAGCCGTCTATAAGCTGTTCAGGAAGCCTATGGGCTCTGCAACTTTTCAAGTGACTGATTTTGTCGTTACTATTTCCCAACAGCTAAGGTCCAGAACCAAAATACAGAAGTCCTCTTTCGCTGTGAATATTTCACAAATCTGAATTCATCCATTCTGGGACGTGGTCCATACCTCAGTTCCAAATTGTAAGTATCATATGTGCATTTCTGTTTCATTAAGACAAAGCGTATTTGGGTAGCTGTCATGTAGTGCCTGGAATGTGATGAAAACAAAAGGTCCTGGCTGCCTGCTGCTGAGGAACTCCCAAGGCACTTCTCACAGGAGCAGGGGTGTTAACCCTGATATCCTGGTCAAATTCCAACATGGCTAATTATATCCCACTTACCTAAAACTCTGCCATACTCTCTCTGCTGCAAGGACTTGCTGCATGCAGCAGGCTCTCTTCTAGTCCTCTTAAAGGTTATTGCCTTCCACATCAGAGGCAGCTGTATTTAGGGAATAGCTGCAGTCAATTATTAGTTTATAAGATTTCCCGACCAGCACAGGACTGCTGAATGAAAACTGCAGTTATTACCACACAGAGTTTAAGGGGAAAGAGGCCAAACGCACCTGCAAAAGGAAGAGTAAATATACTATGAGGTTGCAAATGCAGGTATGGGCAGTCACTCGAGAGCAACCGCAATGATCACAGTAACAATATCCATTGTGCTTCTTTATCCATCCGTTTGCCTGAAGGAGATTAAAAGAAAGATAATTGGGGGGGGGGAGGAGAAGAGCACTGGGCAAAAGTGTGGGGGAAGAGTGGCACAGGTGAATATCCCCTGGAGATAATGCCAAGGAGTCCAAGGGAGAGAGGAAGAGGACTCTGCTTTCTGAGTCCTAGATGGGAAAACTTCATATAACTTCTAAATATGCACTACCATCTGCTGACATTGCTTGTGACAATATAGTAATTCAAGACTTTATAGTAAGTGAATCTTCCCCAGATTCTCAAGCCTATTCTTTTTATATACTTATTTAATGATATTAAGAGATGATTGTAGCTGTGTACAGCTACACTGAGATCGAACAGTAGGAAAACACACATTTAAAATTTTGACTTAGGAATAAAACATCAAGGATAACTTTAAAGTTGCAACATTGCACCTTATTGTTTGGAAAGACAGTGTATGTGTGGTGCATAATGGAAATAGCCACATGATAACCCCCGTGAGACTTTTTGGATCTTGTTTAGAAACAATTATTTCCAGAAGGAAAGCAAATTATGTAAATGCATCTCTGCCACTTTTTCCTACCTGAACCTCATCTATCTCATTATCTTTTCACTACCAACAGCCACAAAAATAGCATTGAAATGAAGAGATATAACAGGTTCACCAAGAAATGCTCAGAGCAAACAGGTGGACTTCCACACTGTAGAAACAATTCTTACTGTTTTCTTGCTTTCTCTCCACAAAAAACAAAGTTGTTCATGTGTCTGCAAAGTATCACACTATTTTGAGAGTCCATAGAGCAACCTCCTTACAGCTTATCTTGTATGGCAGAGTCCTACATTCAAGATTTGCTTCTCTCTGAAACACATACAGAGAGAGACACATATACGTGTATATATGTACACACACACAGAGGTTAGATCACTGGCAGCATCGCGGTTCTGTTATCCAGCTCAATGGTTTGAGTTTGCCCGTAATATTTAGCTGAGGAGATGGTGGTAGGATGTGCATTTGATAAATTAAATGCGTGGTTGTGCACTCGAGCGTGTGCACCTGAAGAGCTTTTCTCATTCCTGTTTTTAGAAGACAGGTGTTTCTATCACAGCTAGCAACCTTCAAAAATGAGAAAAAGGGCAAGGAGGCTTAAATGCCTTGTCCTGTCTCTTGTGTCTCCCCGCATAGGATGAGGCCACATTAATGGAGTAGCACAAAGTGAACAAGATGACCTGGCAGATGTTACCAGGATGTACTGTACTTTTCCTAAGATAAATAAAGCCTGTCATCTTCAGCAGGATCAACAAACCCCACATATTCTTTAAAGCATAATAAGATAGAGTGTTACAGAGTTCCAAATTGCTAAGTAATTCCATATTCTCTCCCATGCCGTTAGCTCCCCTTATTCCATTTAATGTACATAAATATTAATTATGTGAATACATGATGAAATACCCATTTATACAGCTGCTTTTTATTGTCATAAATTGTAGTTTAGATCAAAAAATAATATAAAAAGTAAACTCTGAACGGTTGCAATGTAGGACTTCGTGTTTCAGACTTTTAAACTGCTTTTATCCAGCAGCAGATTTTCACTGAATGACTCAGAGTTCCCATAAAAAACAACAGCAACAATGAAACATTCCTTTTCTGCAAGGGTTCTTGGATTTGTCATCCCAGAACTGTAAGAAAACTGGAAAAGGAGATTCCCCCTCCACTGAAGATGACTGGTGTTCTTTCTTGTAGATGTATTTAAGCATCACATAAATGAATCCCACAGCTTCTCTGTGAAAGGAAAGCCCTCCTTCAGGTAAACAAGAGCAGATGCCACCTCCAGTTTTCTTCGATACACGCAGCACACAAATTTAGGGCCAAATCTGTGATTTTGTCTTGTCCCAGCAAAGCCAGTTTACAGCTTCTCAGCCCTGTTGGCAAAGCAGAATTTTGCCAGTCCCAAAGGGGAAATTCTGGTTTGAACATAATGGTTTCTGTAACATAAGATCTCTTTGCCGAGAGCAAGCCTGGAGAGGCTGGCTCCGAAGCCCTACCTAGCTTCTCCTACCCTTGATATCTTGTCTTTGCCCAGAAGTGCAGTCAGCTGGGTGAGCTCACAGCTGATCTCCTCCTCCCCACACCCAGGGAAGTAGATGATTCGTGGCTTCTTGTTGCAGGCTGTTGCCTTTCAGCACTGCTAATTTTTCTTCATGACATGGAGTGGTGCTGCCTCCACTACATTGTTTCTGGGGGGTGACCAGATGTCGTAGGCTCAAGAAACATTCAGAATGGATGGTTATAGAAAAATCATTCCAGACAGTAGGTTCTTTCCACACCAAAGTCTCAGCCCTGGAGTGTGTCCTGCATGGCCTGAGCCATACGGTGGTGCTTGGAGCACCAATAAGCCACCGAGCCTAAGAGAGACTGCAAGTCAAAACAGTTCATGAGTTTCTACATGACTGCTCTTATATCTGTTTTTTTATTTCTGATCTTCTATAATTGTGTCATTATCCTTATACATTTCTAATCCTTTTTGAATCCTGCTATGCTCTTGATCATTCCTGAACTCGCCTGGAAAATTGGTAATTGTCACAGTTTGACTTACTGGCAAGACATTTATCTAGGCTTTTCCAATTATCACCTGATATTTCCCTTGTGCACTGGAAAACATGTATGCATCTTATATTAGGGCTGGCTCATATGAAAATTGTCATAAATGTTATTAGTGGCAAAGTCAAGATGCAGAGAAACCATACTGTATGATATATCGCTGAGAGTTTAAAACAGTGATTCTGAAGAAGCCTTCTACATCCAAAAACCTGGATCAAGAGCCAGAGGGGTGTGTGTGCCTTTTTAAGCAAGAACTTCCATTGTGCATTACAGTTCTTCCATCCTGAAGGAAAATAAGTCCAGTCTTTTATATAAGCTGAAAATCAGAACGGAACTACAAATGTATAAAAGCAGACATGTAAATGTCATACAAGAGTGTGACATGGAAGATGGATTTTTTATTTAGTTTTATCATGTTTCTCTTACATACTTCAGAAGTTACTTCCATAATCAGAAATGTATTACTTCAACAGATTGCTTAAACCTTTATGCATGTGACATAATGCTACAATGAACTTTAAGACGTCATTTTTGAAGAAGGAAAGATGGGAAGTGTGGACTTCGCATCATAAAATAATTTCCTTGCAATAAACTCTGCTGGTGTCCGGAGCCTTGTCTCAAGTGGAACCAGTGAGACACATCCCGGACAGGACACTTGCTTAGAACACTTGAAAATATTCTTATGTCTTGTTTGCAGGTCGACTGAGTAACAGTCTACCTTCCATCATATTGGTCTTGCAAGAGCCTCACATTTGCTATTCTCAGCTGACAAAATCACAGAATGACAGAATGGTAGAGGTTGGAAGGGACCTTCAGAGATCACCTAGTCCAACCCCCCTGACAGAGCAGGGCCACCTAGAGCAGGTTGGACAGGAATGCATCCAAACATGTTTGGAATATCTCCAGAGAAGGAGATTCCACAGCCTCTCTGGGCAGCCTGTTCCAGTGCTCTGTCACCCTCGAAGTAAAAAAGTTTGTCTTTATGTTCAGACAGAATTTCCTGTATTCCAGTTTGTGCCCATTGCCTCTTGCCCTGTCACTGGGCACCACTGAAATGAGTCTGGCCCCATCCTCTCGACACCCACTCCTTAGATATTTACAAGCATTTATAAGATCCCCCTCTCAGTCTTCTCTTCTCCAGGCTAAACAGGCCCAGGTCTCTCAGCCTTTCCTCATAAGAGAGATGTTCCAGTCCCCTGATCATCTTCGTAGCCCTCCGCTGGGCTCTCTCCAGCAGTTCCTTTTCTTTCTTGAACCAGGGAACCCAGAACTGGACACAGTACTCCACATGTGGCCTCACCAGGGCAGAATAGAGGGAGAGGATAGCCTCCCTCGACCTGCTGGCCACACTCTTTTTAATGCACCCCAGGAGACCATGGACCTTCTTGGCCCCAAGGGCACATTGCTGGCTCATGGTCAACTAGTTGTCCACCAGGACTCCCAGGTCCCTTTCTGTAGAGCTACTTTCCAAGAGGTCAGCCCCCAACCTGTACTGGTGCATGGGGTTATTCCTCCCCAGGTGCAGCATCCTACCTTCAAGAAATGTCCTCTCTTAAAGAAGTATTAGTTAGTCTCGCAGTGTCTCTCAAGAAGGCATGGTGAATTTCGAACTGGTATTCAGCATTTGCTTCCCTGCGTTTCAGACATTGCCTTCATCAGACTCTGGAATGTGATACGTCTTTTCCGCAGAGTAGAAGTTTGATGTGCAAAATAATTTAATGCAGCACATAATATCTATTACATCACAGCAATACTCTGCCAGCACTTTAACAAGATTCCTTTTTCTGTATGCAGCTCCAAGACAGGACTTTCACTGAGTTGTGTTGCTTTAAGATGCAGAATATTGTTTCAACCCTTCACAAGAAGCCATCAGCAAAGTTAACAAATTCCCCAAAACCTCGAATTAGATGTTGGATTTTGGATTGTCTTGGTATTATTTACAGTGTTTTGCTGTTTGTGATTAGGTTTACAGGAAGGCTGGCTGCAAAGTTCTGATCTGGATTTCTCCAAAGTGTTTGGTTCTGTTCTGGTTTGGAGCACGCTGTAGTCAGCAGTTGTTCCTATCATCTGTGAAACATTTGGCATTACTCGAAAATATTAGTCCCAATTGTAAAACTAATAAAAGCCCTTCTTTCATATTTTAACTATAAGGTGTTCATATATGCTGGGCATTCATCATTGATTTAGATGTGATCTATCTACAAGTAATATTTTTGCTGTGCTTGCTCCAAAGCCTGGATTTTTGATCTAGGAGCAGTTTTCAGCTGAGAAAATTAGTCTAACTAAAGAGCCATGCCAGAGCTCAGAGGACTTGCAGTTGATTTACATTCAGCTGCTCTGTACCAATTTGTACCAATTCTCAAGCCTTTCAGAGAAACTGTGTGGTAGATTTCCAGTGTGCCATAATTTGCAGAATTTCCTTATGCGAAAGGAGGTTTCTCAGTTGATAGCTGAGTCTATAACAAAGATGAGGACTTTGTGTATGTATTTTAAACACTCTAACTGAAAAATATTAGCAGTGTTGGGAAATAAGAGCTTCACAATATGAGTGAGTTACCTATGATAGACAGTATTATTATTGAAAGAAATGGACTAAATTGTGATGCACTTTCACCTGCAGATATATGCATGAAATTGCGTCAAAATGTAATACTGGCTGAGCAAAGTCCTGATTGCCATGTGGTAAAATGTGTTTTTCATGTGCTGTAAGGACTCCAACCTATGCGCTTGGAATTAAGACCTATTTCAAAAGTTATTTTGGTGGCATCATATAAAATATTTGTCAAATATATGCCAAGTATCTACTACTTAAGAGTCTTTCTGGGTTAAAAAAACCTCAGTAACTGTGTATGTGCCATCTTTCACTATGGATTAGATTAAGACAAAACATCTCAGAAAAGGTTCAGTAATTGTCTCTGTGCGTGCCCTCTTTCAATATGAACTAAATGAAGCCAAAGCACCTCTTATTTACTGTGGCTTGAAATAGAGACTCAGTATGACATGAGTCAGTAACCTGTTAGTCTGAAACAACTCAGTCATACAGCTGGGACCTGAGGATGGGCATCTCCTGAGCTGAACTCTACATATAAACTGTCTAGTTATGAGGACATCCCAATTGCTTCAGGCTTAAAAATCTACCCCTGAATATGTATATATGACAGCCATTTCTTGCACAGCATTGCTGTGCTTTCCACAACATCACGGCTTCCATGTTGCAGGATTTGTCCCACTAGCAGTTTTCACTGGCTAAAGCCAGAACTACTCTTTGAACATGTGTGAAGTCTTCTAAGATTTGCATTGGCCTATTTCTACTCCAGCAGAAGTCAGTCAGCGGGAGTTTCACCCAGGAACCAGAGCTAAGCTAGTGCTGAGCGTCCTTGAAAATTCACCCTCTATGGCCATTAGCAATAGCGCATGACTGTGCTGAGAGCTTCCGCGAGGGACTTTTTCCCGTGTATAGGTATGATGTCCTAGCTTATTGAATACTTTTCTAAATGAGGCCCAGCATGGTGCCTGTATAATTAGTAATCAGATTTTTGGCAAGTATTATGTCATACTATCTGCATATTGCTCATGGCTGGTTTAGGCCTCAATGAAATTTGCTCTTTGTTCTGGAGATTAGTTTTCACCTCTGCTTGGGCAGAGCTTCGGGTTACATATTTATCTGCCAAATGTCACTGCATTGAGTCTATCCTCCCACCTAAAAGGGGAAGTTCCTTCAAAGTTTCATTTGTTGTTCCTAGTAAAATAACATCTAAATCTGCCTTAGATAATGAGCATGAAGGAACTTCCGAGACAGCAGGCATATTAATAGCATCAACCTCAGCAGTCTTTGGCTATTGTTGTATCTTGAAGAGCCTTTAATGCCTCAGGGAAGACTGTAGACACACCTTTTCTGCTGGTGGGTTTTAGTGTCTGATCTGACGTTAATAGACACTCTGTCCAGCTACGCTGGCTTCGTCTGGGGCTCTTTATTCCATCTGGCCGCTGTTGATTATTCATATTCAACAACAGACATGTACAAGCAGAAGCCTAGGCTGATTGCCACTTGCTCTTCTTCTGCACGCAGAGGAGAAAAGGCACAAGTGGGGGAAGCATGGTGAGGGGGTGACACTTCCTGGCCTTCCTGCTTATGGGGGTGGAAGAGTGAAGCAGGGATGGGGATGGGGACCAGTTGGCACATGTTAATTATGACAGTGGTTTGAACATCAAAGGGTGGAGATACAAGAAGCAAAGATGTGAGCAGAGAGAAAAAGAGAAAGAGGAAAGAATAGGTATGATGTTACAAGAGGAGGTGTTTGCTAGATCTAAGGGCTTAAATTCCATGAGGTAATTATAAAGGTATAAACAATAAATCAGTCTTTATCTGGCAAACCTTTGACCGTAAGTAAAAGGA
Source organism: Rhinoptilus africanus (assembly GCA_013400135.1). NCBI lineage: Eukaryota > Metazoa > Chordata > Aves > Charadriiformes > Glareolidae > Rhinoptilus > Rhinoptilus africanus. The sequence continues at coordinate 35,476 of VXBO01008766.1, read as the reverse complement.
AGATACATCAATGGGATTATAGGATCTAGCTCTGTAGGGTATAGAGTATAGCTGTAACAGTTTTGGGCCGTAAGTTTTTCTTTGAACAGCTTGATAGCAAGGCATGCATCAAAACTATTACTGAGAACGTGCTGTGGGTTTCTTGCATCTTCCGCTGAAGGAGAAAGCTGTTACTGATTACTGACTACGTTGGTTGTATTTCAAGGCTGGGCTCATGTGGCAGTTTTCTTTTTAGCTCTGAAGCCAACTAACTGTGTGATAACCTCATTCTTTCCCTCCAGGGAAGACCTCCAAGAGTCCACTCCTATAACTGGCTTATGCAGAGAGAGCCCCGAAGTGGGGAGGAAGGCTCTTCTTCTGCCCTTTTCCCCATCCTAATCCCCTTCTCCTCCACTTCTGCAGCAGCAGAACGAAAACCGAACTCACTCTCCCCTTTATGCTTACAGTGATCTTTGTATCACCATTGTCTGATTAACAAAATGATTTGTAAAGACTTTGTTTTACCTTTGATCTTGCAAAACAAGGGTAGCTTTAAACAAAGCCAGATACTTTCAATATCACCACATGGTTTTAATAGTATTTTCTACTTTGTGTCATAACTTGAACGAACAAGATATGAACAGTATTCCTATTGTCACCACATTTCACTGTGTTATCGCATTTGCTAATATTTCCTAGTTAAAAAAATATTGGCAACTATTATGAGGCTGATGTTGTAACTAAATATCTTCTGCTAGCTCCATCATTAGAGCCTGTTCCAAAGCCTACTGAAATTGCTAGAAACTCTATTTCTGACTTCAGTCAGTGTTGGATCTGAAGCACAAAAAGGGAAATGGTATGCTCGGGAGGTTTCCCACCTTTCAGATCCCATTCCTCTGCTCCCTCCAGCTATGCAAAAGCTCTCATCACATTGCAGAGCACAGTGCGGTTTGGATGCTGTATGCACATATGCGAACATGATGGGTTTATGAGTGTATTTTTGCTGACAAACTGAAATTATGGGAGGAAGAGAGGGGAAGTACTTTGTTTGAGATTTGAAGTTATGTTTTTGAATGGATCTTGTAAATAGAATGCTTGAGAAATGTAACAAAAATAAAGACGTTTTCATTTCTCTACAGCTGAAAAATATACAGAATGAAAATTGAGGGGAGGAGAGGGGAAAGGATGAAGTCACAAATATTTCAGTTTCCCTTTCTCCCCATTAGTGCCATGGTCTTTCACTTGCATAATGGGGGAGAGGCTGAGCTAGTGCACATATCGCTCTTCCACTTCATAGCCATGCAGCTGCATCCTGCCCTGATAGCTAATCTCATTTATGTCCTTTCCAGAAGATGGCCTGCCCTGGGTGGCAATTATAGTTGGTTAATTTTGGCACAGTGTGATTAAAAGCAGACTGATATAAATCACTGAACCGTGTAGCTTATGAAAATGCAAGTTGAGGTAGCACCCCAACCACAGCACTATCATGAGAGAAGCTGAGAGCCAGATGTTGATCTAATGATATAAATAATCTAATAATGGACTTTGTGTATCCTCTGGAGCTTGAAAGCCCTGCCTAATGTTTTTTGTCAGACAGACATCTCCATGTTGCAACACATATTGAACATTTCAGAGGTTCACAAGTTGGTTTAATGGGTTGTCTTGGCTTATAGATAAATACTCTAGGAGAAAGTTTGGAATCAAGAGGAGGAGACGTGGCAGGAAGAGTCCTAATAGGAGATATCCTAGGAGAGGTATTCTGAGTGCCTTAGGTGTCCAGGTGTCTTAGGTACTCTGAATCTTACCTTATGTTAAAGTCTGAAGTAGCCTGTGTGAGTAGGTGGTGTTACATTTGGACATGAACAAGTGAGGAATGTCTCTGAAATCAAGACAGAGGGATGCATATGTGGAAACCTAGCATAAGTAAAACTGTAAACAGACTCTGCATCTCCTTGCATTTGTCAGAGGAAAAAGATCATGTCTACTAAAAATAGGAACTGTAAGATAAAGTCTTTCTTTTTTTCATCAGCTGAGATGTGATAGGAGAGAGATTAGCTTTAAGTTAAATGTGAGTGCCCTGATTACAAACTTGCTTTGGGCTCTGTCTATCTTAAAAAGTGAAGCTGTCCTGGCTAGTGTGCACCTATGGATAACCTCTGCTGGCAGAGGATGACCACAGTGGTTCCTAAGCCAACCTCCTGCCTGCCACCTACACTGAACATGCTGTCATATCCTCTGAGATGTCCCACCAGACATCGGAGTGACATAAGGTGCAGCTAAAGAGGGATGAAACTCCAATCCACAATGCCAGAGTGCATTACAGCAGCTACTCATATGATACTGCTATAGATTTTGATAGCAAGTTAGTCACTGGTCTTGTCAGTAAGAAAATGACAGAAAAGTCATTAAATTACCTGGTGATTTTGTTGGAAAGGAGACCCTTGTAAAGACAGTCATCTGCTTCTATTAAATGGATAGCATAAAAACACAAGGCTCAAAGAGAATTTACTCCCAGAAAAGATGTCTTTTCTTGGGACAAACCCTCCAGCTCTGTCAGAGTTACTGTGCACCTTGTATGTGCAGACTCACATGTTAAATTCTTTTTAACAAAAATGGAGAGGGAACTATTTCTGTACTTTGCTTGTGGTTTGTGCCAGAACAGTCACTAACAAAATGACTGTGTCCTGGTCAGAGACAATATGATTAAGGTGAACATTTTTATTTCTTTATATATTAATCTGCAAGCCAGGCATTCAGAAGTGATGGCTTAAATGTGAAGAAATCGATTAACGGAAAGAGGAAAAGAAGGAAGCAAGAAGAGAGAGAGAGAGAAAGAGAAGAGGAGATGGAGCTGATGAGAACACAACTCCATGGCAAGTTACTCTGCAAAGGGCGCACAGAGACTGAAGTGTCTGTACCTGCAGATTCAGTCTTTGTACTCTATGACGTGGCTTTTCTTCATCAGTGGAGTAACATTTTCCGTAACCACCTTTTTCTTTTCCTACCAAAAGGCATGTTCTGGAGAATCTGTGCTGACTTCATTACATTGCTTTTATTGCAGAAAAGATGGCAAAGCTTGTGGGAAGGAGGAAAGTTGAGGAATAATTAATTAAAAATAGAACAACTTGGTTTGTTTTTACCTTAAAATAAGGTGTCATTTTGCAAAAAAAAAATTTTTTTCACTTTTCACAAAACTTAAAAAAGATGACAGGAAAATTATTTTTCCCAATCAACTAAAAAACCACAATTTTTGGCATAACTTTTCCCAGTCAGATCACGCTTTGCTTTAACCATGGATTTGTTTAAGTAAGGAATTAGGTTAGGACCTGCTCCTGTTCAGTAGATGACTCAAAGCAGAGCCTCACTGGTTCCTCAGAGCAACCTTAACTATGCACCATGTACCATTTAAAGCCCAACACACGCCCCTCTAGAGTCAAGGCTTCACAAAGTCTCAATTATTTCTTTCTTTGATGAATTGCATACAGTGCCAAGACTTGCCAGATCCTGTCTCTGTGAAAAAAAGGTTTGGAATTAATGTTATACATGTTTAATGACAAAAGAAATGTTGATGTTATATTCTGGTGGAAGGCAGTGTTACGCATTACAGTATCTCTGGGTTACATTCATCACCTTCACAGACATAACCAATTTTCCATGCACCTACTGCTGCTAAAATTATGATTGCAAGAACCAAAGAGGTGGTATCAAATTCTTGGGGTATTATGACAACTTTGTTCAAGTAAAGCAAGAAATTTCACACTATTTCAGCGGCTATACTCTGGACCGAGACATGGAAAGATAGAGTGAGAAAGGCTAAGTCTAGATGATGAACTGTTCTCTAATCTAGAATATCTGATCAGTAATTGAACTTATAATGCTGTTGTGCTTGTCTTCATTCCATAATCATCAGTGAAAGGACTGCAAATTCCCTGAAAGTCAACAACATGGCTTGTTGCTGGTGTAACACTGTGGCTGCAATGCAGGGCATTTCCAACAGTGCCAACCATGTGTTGTGTGTCTGTTCAACACAAGCACTTGCGGGACAGCAAAATAGTAGCTAGATAATGCCAGTTGCTTTTGCCCCTTAAATACTTGCCAGTGCTATGGAAAAGTTGCTCTGATTGCCTGAATGTTGTTGCTTCCAAAAAAAAAGTATGCATCTGAAATCTCACATATGCGATAATGATTTTGAAAAAGCAGACATAACTGCAACCAAAGCATTCGCATCTGTTAAAAGCACAGCTTGCTCTTTCACTTGTGTCAAAGCTGTTGGCACAGAATTCAAAGCGCTGGATTGGCAACTCTATCAGGAAGCAAGTGCAGCACAAAGCTGTAATAGCTGTCTTCGTTAGCTTTTGTTATCTAAAATATTCCAAGTGCTTTGGATAACATAAGGTGCCACATAACTATGGAAGCCCTCAGGCAGCAGCTTGACAGCCATATGCTTACATCTATAATGTGTGCTTACCCTCATCTTTAACTAAATGTTTTCCTTTAGCAGCTGTGGCAACAGTAGTGAGCCCCAACAATTCCCACACAACTAAAACACAGCTGAAGGCACTGGGATATCTGCTGAGGGGACCGAGGCCACAAGCACTCTGGTCACTCAATGATTTTTGGAGGGGCCAAAGCATCTTAAACACCTACAGCTTGAGGTATGCCTGTCTGTGTGGCAAGGGCTGTGTTGCAAAGATTCCTGCCCTAACACTAACCCCGTGTGCTATGGAGTCACACACAGTTGCTGATGCGGTCGGAGAGGGATATGGCCCAGTCGGCTCAGCATGGAGCTGAAGCAGCCATCGTGCTTCTGGTCCTGGTGCTGACCCATGTGGGTCACAAGGGCTCTCTCTGCACTGCCACTGGGCAGCGCATCACTGCACCTGTGGTATGGACCTTCCCTAAATTCTTCTGAAATCTCCCCTTTTGCCTCTTCAACACCAAACACGGATGAACGGGGAGACCATGGGAGCTGTTGGAAAGGGAATTCTAAGCAGAGCTAGGAGGAGGCGTTCGTGGCTGGCTATGGAGATGCAGGGAATCCAGGCCACATGGTTTTTTAAAGGGCAAGCAAAATGTCTCGGTACGAGAATATTTGAGATGTGTTTTATATGCTGCCTTACTGTGTTCCATGTGATAAAGAAAATCCAGACCTCGTACAGGATCAAATCCTGCACTCATCACTTTCTCACAACTCCTGTTTAAAACCTGACTAACCATTAGATGCTGCCTTGACAAATACAAAATCTTTGTGTTCCAACCTTTCCCACTGGAAACACAAAGTCTTTCATTAAAAAAAACCTATCCTGTCCAGTAGCTGAAACATGTTGAGCATAAAGATCCTGACCGTCCTTTCGGCCATGCTCCGGTAGCAAGGATAGCATGCGGTGGCAGTAAGCTTCCTGAGGATTTCCACTGTAAAACTGAGACTGTTTTGCCCTCCTTGCTGATTTAGATGTGTTCATTCTTCCTAGGAAAAAATTACTGCTTCATTTTTCATTTTCTATGGACAATATTTGAAGTATCTTGGAGTTTGGAGTTTCTACCTAATAGTGTCATCTTTCTGCTCTAATACTGGCTGCAGGCTAACTGTTGCCTTGCGGTAGTATAGAAGAGTATTATACCAGCACACAGGGTAAAAGTTACTGCCTTTTATGTGATCCACAGGGACTATTCAGCTGCAAGGGTCTGCAGGGTGCAAGGCTGAACTCCCCGCTTCTCCCTCCCCACCTGAAATATTTCATAGCACATTTGGAATACAAGGTTGTGCTTTTAAAGTTTGACCTTTTATAAATGAAATAGATGAGTGGAATCTGTCCAGACAGTTTTTATTGCAGCAGCACTAGTACTGCCTCATTATTAATCTTTCTCCACGTGTCAATTGTTGCTCTCTTTCCAGATAAGACGGTGGCCCTGCACATGGTGGGATAAGGAAGTGAATGGTGCACAGCTCCAGCTGCCTCTCACAGCTTTCCATAGTGCCAACAGCTGGAGTGACTATTCCTGAGAATGAGAAAAATCACTTTACTTCTTTTCCAATATTGCTTGAAAAGGTCCTGGCTTGGCCATTGGGATCCATTTGAGAGCTGTGGACCTAAGAAGAGGAAGGCAGATTTCTGCAGTCTGGAATAAAGCATCTAAGCTCCTGGAAGATTCCGATTTAGACATGCTCTTCATTTAGATGTGGCTACTTTAGACATTGTGGTGTCCCATAGACATCTTAGGAGGTCCGTTTCCATCGAGCGGGCTGACTCACATACATCTTTCCTTAGATGCCAATTTCTCCTTGGCATTTCTATACCACTGTTATAGAAACTATTTCAGTTTAACTTAATTGCTTACATCACAGGTATGATTGTTTCTAATACACTGCCCAAGAAGAGATCTCACACAAAAATAGAAGACCTGAAAAAGTATATTTTAATACACTGGTTTGCAAAAAAAAAAAACAAAACAAAACCAAGCAAAAAAACCCCAAACACTGTAAATCTATCTAAAAGCAATTCACAGTAGTAATGCAATTTCATTGTTTTCTAACTATTTGGAGGTTAAATTGGGGTTTTGGCAATCTGATAACTTGAGCAAACAACTCTAAACTAGTCTTATCCTCCCTCCCCCCCCC
>VXBO01008766.1:9536-28854 GCA_013400135.1 Rhinoptilus africanus | reverse complement strand
CCCCCCTCTCCCCCCGCTTCTTTAAATAAAGCTCAACTTTTAATATGGAATGTGAATTGTTTTGACTGTTAAACCATTCCAAACTCAAAACCCACTCATCATAAATGTGTTGAAAGAAGAATAAATTTCAATAGTGCGGCAGACTCTTTGAGTACAGTAGAGCAGCAGTCTTCAATCAACTAGACTTTCTTTCCAGAAACAGAAAATGAAAGCGTAAGTGCCATACACATTTTTAAATGATTTATCTAAATTCAAAGAACTAACTTTTTTGTGACTGATTATAACTGCGTATATGAATGGCTATGGATAACAGGTTTCTTTCGCTTTTCAAAATGATATATAACAATGTTCCATGCAGAGACCTTCTATTTACACATCTGTTCAGCACCTGCCCATAATTACTTACTTAGTTTTTATTATTGGGCTTGTCACCATATTAATGTAGCTGTACATTCAAATTGATTGTAATTGCAAATTTCCTGAAAAAGCTTGGTTTCTGCAAGTATTTAATTAAACTGATATCCTAAATTAAAAATAATTATGTAACTGTACTCCACTACAATAATATATGCATGTCTCTCTCTACGCAGAAAATGGGTATTTCGCATAATTCATACAATATGTGGATTAATATTGTACAATTAAAGGTCAGTCTCCACTAGAAAAGGAGGAATAATTAACTTCAGTATTTAGAAACCTGACATATTTCAATTAAGCAAGCAATTTGTCACAAACTTCATAAATCAAGTTATTGAGGCACAAGTTAGCAATGGTTATAAATAGAGACGGTGAAAAGTAAGTGTATTCCTTCTTGTGGCATTCATTTTTCTTGAGTAAATGGTTTATATAGAAAGCCTTACATTTCTAGGTCATGAGGTCATTTCTAGTATGTCTCAGTAACTACCAATGTTTATTTCCATCTAATGGCTGGAGGTCTGTGACACAGTCGGTAGCCTCTGCTGAGCAGTTCTCTTTGGTACACCAAAAAAAAAAATAAACCAGGACACTGCCCTTGAAGCCTCTTTGGTCTTAGGATGAATCAGGAGAGGAGCTAGTCCTGGCCTAAGGACCTGAACAGCCCTGTCCTCAGCAGTCTGTCATGGGAAGTTGGAGCCAATGCTGAGCTCACCTTCCCCCGTGAGTCTGATCCCGGTGGCACAGTCACAGACATCAGTGACCTGGAAACTGAGCTTTGGCGTCACTAAGTGACTGCTGGGGCAGAGGTGCGGTGGATCATCACGATGACGCAAAGATGCCTGTCAAGAATGAATTTTCTCTCGTGGGAGCACGGAGATATTTTGAGAGGAAACTTTCATGCTTACTGTTAAAAATGCATCCAAAACTTCTAAAGTACTTCACCTGAGCGACAGTCAGGCATTGTCAATGTGAAAGTTTCTGGAGCTATTGTTTAAAATTTGCTCCCTAGAAAAACAAATCTTCCTTTACTTTTACCCGGTCCTTCTGTGGAGCCCTGTGAGCCCATGGAGGCTGGTAGACCCTGGGAGGCAAAAGAAAGGTAGGTGGACTGACTGAAAAAGAGTCAGGTTTTGGTCAAATGCCTGCTGGATTCCTTTCAATATACTCATCAAATTCACAGCTTTTTTACAGAACACTTAGTTTCCATGAACGAGCCTTTCCTGTTGGAAAATTTCCAAAATGTTTTCTCCTCACACTGCTCATGCTTATCTTGAAGTAAACTGAGGGATCTGTATTCCAAAATGGCTGAGTTAATCCATTCAGAAACATTAATGCCAATGAATGTATCTCCACTGAACAGCAAAGTTATGATCTGGATTTTGAACTCTCATAATTCAAAGAAAATTTGAAACAGGCTTTTGATTTCATCCACTACAGCTATAAGAGCTATAAATACGGCTCCAAGCTCTGCTCCAAACCATTCAAAGTCCAGTGGTTGCTTTTAGGATTTGATTTGAACTCTTACCTGCAATTTTATCAGTAATAACTGTGTTCAAATATTTTTTACGTGAGGTTGAGATATATGGCAAATAGGTAATCATATTCCCTATGCAGTACACATCCTGAATCTCAGCTCTGATCTCAGTCCCACTTTCTGAGGATGCTACTGATACTGCAATCAACAGAAAAACAGATTTAACTGTTATTTGAATGATCACTGTTTAATCTGAAAGGAAATGGCCACAGCAGTTTCAATTTTCTGTCAATCCTTGACTAAATTCCTTTTGTGCATCCATAGAAAAGCTTCACTGAAATAGAAGGACATCCATACATGATGATAGGCTTAAGGCCAAAGTGTCCAGGCACATATCTAGAGCATTTCTGATAGGTATGTAAAATTACAGTGAGGGAAGGGGAAAAGGGCAAAGTAGGAAGAGACTTGGCTTTCTAGCACGGAAGATCATCGTCTTTCCCCTCCCTCACTGGCACTCTTCAGTATTTCTCCACCTACAGCACCAACATGAAAAGAAGGAGCGGAAAGAAACATTTCTTTGCCTTGTCTTGCAGTTGCCTGTCTTCCCTAACACTGTTACAACCTTCACACTAGTATAAGTTTGAGCATTTGTTTTTGGGATCTTAATCCTAAAACAAGATCATAAGGTCCCAAAAGTATACTGTGTCTCTAGGTTTCCTTACTTACCCTTCTGAAAGTACAACTTCCCATTTCCTATCAGGATTCCTGTTGGGCAAATCTGGCCCTGCTGGCCAGGGGTGGGGGGCATGGGGGAAGTATAATTTACTTTTCTAGGAAAACTATGTTCTGATAAATGTTCTCAACATATTTTGTTATGAAATGGCCAACTTGAATTAGAAACTGACATTTTCTTTGTTTGTCTGGGAGGTATGTCTTAAACACTAGTGTCTTACAAGGAAATGAAATGGGAATTGTTACATGTTCAGGGATGATATTTGTTCTGGCATTCTCTGTTGTCCACATATTCACATTAGGCTAATTTTTCCTATTTCTGCATTGCCATATACTTGGCAGGTACAGCAAAATAAACAGTAGCGTAGTTAATCAATCCAGTCTTGTTGGAAAGAGACTGAAGAGAGACCTTTGTTGTTGTGGAAACCTAGCAGTGACAGAAAACCCAGTGTCTCTCTCTGCCAATAAGAACTGGATGGAAACTGAGTGAATTGGGAAATAATAGCTATAAATATGCTTATGAACTATTAGCTTGATCCTACAAAGTATTTTTATTAACATCCAAAATTAAAAAGTGATCAAAGTTCAAGCACAAGCTTAAAATGAAACATATGATTAAATACATATTCTCTTTGGGAAGCATTAATAAAAGTCTTCTTTTTCACTATTATGCCTGTTACACTGTCAGGGGAGCTTATGCACCAGACCAAGGGGACAGAGGGCTTTCTGTAAGGCAAGAGGTTTGCTTCGCCTTTATCTACAGTAAAGATCATAGAGATAAGAGATGGCTGTCTTCTGCACATGGAAATAATGGAACTGCTTATCTGCCATTCCAAGTTCATGCAATTGAGGACTATAGATCATTTCTCTTACAGCTTTTTCCTTCCACTCAGTGTTGCCAGAAAAGTGTGATAACTCATTGTAACCTATACTTTAGGCAGCTATCAGATCAACCAAGCACTGATCAGACGATTATGAACACTGGAAAGTAAGGCGATGTCTTGCAGAATGTGTATCTCTGCATCTCTTGGAAGTAAATATTTGTGTGAGTAGAAGTGATCTTGGAGCACACCCCGACTGTAACCACAGCTCAGTCTCTCTTTCTCATGATCCCACATCATCTGGTTCCCATTCAAGGACTTTTGAGTAGTGGGGAATTGTGTAAGTTTGCATTTCTATATGGTAAACTTCTTCTCTAAGGTCTACCTAAGAGGTAGGGGATGATTCTAAGAGAATTTGGGAAACTCTCAGCACCTGAGACAAGGGCATACAGTACTTCTATAATATTAAAAACAAAGCAACTTCACCCAAGGAGCTATCATCCCCATATAGCAGCATGTACAGCAAAAAGTTTTTTCCCCCTGTCCAACTTAGCCCTGCAACCCCAGACACATTCCTCCTTGCTCTGAGCCTCTGCCCCAGGATGCTTCTGAGGAGCAGGGCTGCGACTGGTTCCCCTTCTCCCTCATCCAAGTTGTAGGAAACGAGGAGAGAGCAGACATGACTCCAAGGCTTTTTGCTTCCCCTCTCTCTTCCTTGGCCAGGTGTTACAGAAAAGTAGGTGGGAAGGGAAATGCCCCGTTGCTCACCCCTAGCCAGGAAAGAGGAGGGAAGTGCTCTGAGTGGGGTTTCCATAGCAGAAAGCATTCTGATGTGTAGCTGAGGGAGTGGGAAGGGGGATGTCCCACAAGAGGTGGGTAAGGGGCGGCTACACAGCCAGGAGGAGTCCCCTCCCTGTAACACACATATCCCTCAGGTCTGCAGTGAAAAGTAATTAAAGTGTGACCCTGGACAGACCATAGATTGTTCTGTTCAGCCTTATGAAAGTGGCATTGTGACAGTTGTCCTTAGCTTCAGGCAGACACAGTGTGCCTTGTCCCTTTAAAATGACAGGCAAACGTGGCCTTGAATTGCGCTACAGCAAACAGTATCTCCTTCCAACATTTTATGCAATCAATGTGTTGTAACTAATTAGAACAAACATATAATTTTAAGGATCTGCTCACGTTCCACATCTCTGATAGAAACAGTATCTCTCTTAAAAATGTCTCATTAATTTCCATTTGCCTAGCTGCCGTGAGAACACCAAATTCATGAAGGGCTCATCCATGGTGACCAGCATGACCCTTTTTAGTCCAAAGACAGATCCATGAAGCACAGGCAATAAAATACCACCTTCACTCTTCCCAAGCGCTGCAACCAGCTGGAAGTCAATGTGACCACAAAGATAGAAGAGACACCTCAGATCTTCCCCGGCTGACCAGAATGTCCATGACCCCAGGAAGTTGCTTTGGTTTGCGAGGTTGTTTTCATAGGATCAGAGGGCACTGATCCCTCAGCCAGCTGTTGCCAGGTGATGATGACACTGATTTAGTGCCTCTTTGTGTCGTTCTCCTGGGGCTGAGAATCTGACACCACCAATATTTTTTAAATGGCACGATGCAATGTATTAAGAGCCAAGGGGAAATCTGGGTGACTGTGTTGCTGTTTGATAAATAACTATCTTATTAATATAAGAACTTGTCAGCACACTACAGATTTCATGAGTGCTTGAGTCTCTGTGTGTGTGTGTATGTATGAAAATATTAACCTTTAGACATGAAGGGTGGGAGGATGTAGGACTGTATATCTCTGTGGCATCTTCGTCAGTCTTGGCAAGAAACCTTTCCCATTTCTGTACTTACTTGAAATCCAGTGAGACTCTAATTAAAATGAATGGAGAAATAAAATGTTGGGGAAAAGCAGGGCAGCATAAAAATAGAAATGCGAACACTAGAAATTATTAGATCTCCATGAACTCTCTTAGGATGCCTTTTTTTTCAAATGAACAAAGCAAAATACTGCTCTGGGACTTGCGAAACTCTTCACAGAGTAACATATTCAAAAGACTCTGATGCTTTAATAAAATAATGAGTTTTACTTGACTTTTACCTCTCTGCAATGCTGGAATCAGTAGCCAATACATAATCATCTTCCCCTGTTCATCTTTTACCCCAACAGTCTCTGAAACAAGAAACTCCTGGCCAACAGTCAGTAACTGTGAAGTAATGTAAGAGTAAGTGATGGTGGAGCAGAAGTCCTGAGCACTTCAGTATGGGCTGACATCCCTTCCCACAGCTGTCCTACTTGGTGTGTTCGTGCAATTTAATGTGGAGTGGACAGCAAGAGCTCAGAGAGGTTTTTTCCATGAGGTTGTGGGATGTACCATGCTCTGTGACAAATCTGCTTAAAACCTGATTGTGCAATACGTCTCTAGTTGTGTTTTAATTCCACCCTGAGTCATGACACTATTAAGGAGGGAAAAGAAAGGAAAAAAAAAGCTAAGGAGTTTTTAAAAAAATAAGGCTTCAAACTCTGCTATGCATTCATCATAAATATACCATTATACAATGGAGTCATTATTGGTCAAGATAAATTGGAGTGCTTTAACCATGTTTTTCTATGGCTTAGCTTGTGTCTTTTTTTTTTTTTTTCAATGTTTGCTTTGAGAATAATTGCAACCCCTTGACACATTTGTGCCCTTGAGTCATTGATACATATCCTTAAGCCATAGAAGAGAGTTCAGATCAGGGAATACTTAGTAAGACTGCCTATCAGAGAGGATTTCAAGCAAAAAGTTCATAGCAACTTTGTTGCTTCATACAGGTCTATAATCTTTACAGAAATAGATGTTTAATTAATGAAATCTATACAGACCATGGCCAAGTGAGTAATTAAATGTCAGCAAATTATCCCTAGCAGATGGAAGAAAAAAAAATTGTTCTGTGTTATTGCAAGCGTGCTTTAAGGATGCTAAAGAGAATGTGAGAAGCTAATATTTCATACCCCAGTATACCTCTTGAGTCCAACTTAACTAGTGAAATTCCTCTTGAATCATCTGGGGTGTCTGGTGCCATCCTGCACTCCTATATGCTATAGGTGCAACCCAGATCAAAGTTGGGTGGCATAGGAACACCACTACCCTTGCTGGGGGTCTCCTGCTCCCCAGATTACACCGCAGGTAGATTTTTTTTCTCTTCATGACAGGCTAAGAACATAGTTGCAAAGAGTGCTGGAGAAGGCTTGTGCCTCCTGCCTGTAAACTTCAGCTATCAGTTGCAATAAAAACATAAAATTATTTTATTTTGCATGATTAAATGAAGATTGACACAAGATCAAATTATTTGCTGAAATCTTGTGACTTAATGTAACTAAGCATGGTTGTGAAGCTAATTGCAATGCACCTGTAAATTGCTTAGAAACAGTTCTGCATTTACACGAAGCAATCTCTGAAAAGCTACAAGCTATTAGCTGCATTTATGAACTTTGATTCCATTGTATGCCAAATGATTTTAATCTTTTAAGTCACTGAGGCATAGGCAAATATTGGAATGGGTTATTTACTTCTTAATCCAGAGAGATTTCAGAGATCATCCAAGGTATTGGTTAAAGTTTCTGGAGATGAATCATGTGCAAATGTAAAGACAGATAGACGGACAGATATTCCATGCCCAGTGCCAGAAAAGCTCCCTCTCACATCCCAGTCAGCATGTCCAAGACTTAAACCCGAAGGGTGTCTTTACCAGTGAGAAAGGTCTGTGGTCGCTTTGGGACAGAGAGCACGCCTCTGGCAGCTGGGGGGTCTGGGGCATGCTCTTCAACAGGTGCAGGATCAGTCTCTAGACCTGCTGCCAACAAATTGGGATGCCGATTTAACAGAGAGCAGATGCCTCTTGTCTGAAGATAAAATTCACCTAGAAGACAAGGTCTGTTTACCACTGATGCTCTCAGTATGTATCTATGAATGAGTAAGTAAGTATGTATGAATGGATCTGTGAGCGAGAAAGACTTGTAGCCTAAAAAGCTTAAAACATCTAGGCAGCTGGAAAGATAGCTTGGAACTAAAAATCTATTATCAATTCTTGATTATTGTTAGCCTGGTATGACACTGATGCAAGATAATAGGGTCTTCCAGTGCTAACTGTTTCAGGAACTCCAGCAAAAGGAGCTTTGCTACTGTTGTGTTTCTGGACAAGCAGTATTCCTAACATGGTTTGCACTGCAGCCCACAAGCCTTGCTAGCACTTTGAAACATTATTTGTATGAGAAATGCCAGACCTGGCAATGTGGTGATATAATACACTAATAAAGTAAATTCTGTGCAATGTTCAACAGGAAAGATTTTTTTTTTTATTTTATGAAGAATTTTTATTTAACGTACTTTTTCTTAAAAGCAGCAGCACTATATCACCCATAATAAATCATTCTTGGCGCTCATTAGTGACTTTGCTATCCATTTCCACCCTCTCTGTTTCTAAATTATAGAAACAAGTTTTGGAGTGCAGTGGGAGGCAGCTGAACGCTCCAGCATTCTGCTGTGAATCCAGAGTATTTTGTTAAACCTCTTGCACTATTTCCAAAAAAGCTAGAAATACTTTCATGGCAATGGACTACAAGGGGCTGTCTTTTCCTATAAAATTCTAAACACACACATTTTCCTTCCTGATTTTCTCTGCATGTGTCAAAGTTAGGCAGGAATTCTACAGCACTTAGTACTTGCTGATGTAGAAATGACTGCCAAATGAACGGTTTATACTGGAATATCTTGTTATTTATATAAGTACGCTACAGTATGGACATTTAATTTAGTTCTCATTCCAAACCCATGACAAGTCACTTTGACACCTTTAAGAAACATTTCACAGATGGTAAGATGCAGCATTCAAAACTGTAAAAGGAAAAAAAATAGATGACTCAAATTAAACCAGAAATTTTTAAACAATAAAAGGAAATATTTCAAGTTTGTAATAATACATCTCAGCCATTTACTGTTTAATAATTTTAATGATGAATGAACTTTTCTGTGGACCAAGAATGGTACAGTAGGTTTGGGGGCTAGCTCTTTTCACTCCCAAAAGACCTAGGGCAAAAATTTGCATGTATTAATGGAAATGTCATTTTGGACATGAGGAGTGAAAGCTTTTGTGGGAGGTTCTGATATGTTGTGGTGCTGCAGTAGATCTGAACATGAGGGAATACAGGCACCAAGCCCAGGTACCAAAACAGTCAGGTAGGGCTTTGGTACTTCACCTGAGCTCTCTATGCCTGTCTCTTATCGTCTCGTAGCCTTTCACTTAATGAATAAAATATTCCTGCTTATCCCCCACTTCACATAAAAATACCATTTTAGCTAAAATGCATCTCCTGTAAAACTAAATCAGACTACTTGTGTAATGGAGCTGACTGGAAAGTAGCACCAAAGCTTGATTTACAGTGTAGGCTAGGTGTGGAAGTGTTTGGTTTCAAAGCTGGCAATTTATACCGTGCACTTTCTCTATGAAGTGTGAGTTTGAGCCATGAAGTCTGGCTTCAGAACAGCAACTGTCTGGGTACTACCAGGGTCTGGGCTGCTCCTGCTCAGCTCAATGAATGGCCCGTTTGCCAGGACTTCTCGCAGCAAGGAGCACACATCATGCTCCAATATACTAATGACCATGGGGGTTAATAAGGCTAAGTATAAAACCAGTGACATAGGTTTCTACTGAGTGAAAGCCTGCCATGAACCCTTTCCATGCCTGCTTAATCAGCTTCAAAAGACCTAAGGTTTGTGGCTTGAAAGTTAGCTTGACCTCAGCGTGCAAGTGAAGTACTTAATGGCCTGCTGTGCTATTTCACCATGATATTGCACGGAAGTACTAATCAGAGAATCATAGAATCATAGGGTTGGAAGGGACCTCTGGAGATCATCTAGTCCAACCCCCCTGCCAGAGCAGGGCCACCTTAGAGCAGGTTACACAGGAACGCGTCCAGGCGGGTTTTGAATGTCTCCAGAGACGGAGACTCCACCCCCTCCCTGGGCAGCCTGTTCCAGGGCTCTGCCACCCTCAAGGTAAAGAAGTTCCTCCTCATGTTTAGGTGGAACTTCCTGTGCTCACGTTTGTGCCCATTACCCCTTGTCCTATCACTGGGCACCACTGAAAAGAGCCTGGCCCCCTCCTCCTGACACCCACCCTTTAAGTATTTATAGGCTTAATAGGCTTAAAGTATGAATGTCTTGCTACTTCGAGGGCAGCAAGCAGGCAAGTACATGTGGAGAAGGACCTCAGTTACAGACAGATGGTTCTCCCAAGGCACCCTGCTTTGGGGCTTTCTCGCAATTTTAGGCAAGTGCCTTTCAGCGTTTGCCACTGAGATGAAAATGCACAGAGGTGCCTGAGTTGTGTAGGTCTTGCCTGGTCCTGCAGTGGCCTGCTCTTGCTGTGCAGGGTGGAGGTGGGCTCCAGGGTCCGCTGGGTTCTGTACATATATATAAATACATACAGAGCAAGAAATATATGGATATCATATAGGTATCAAGTAGAGAGCAGAAGTACTTTCTGTCTAGAAATGTTTACTGTATAATAAGTAAGGCAGAGAGAAATTAGCACTAAGACAATGACTTAAAAGACAGAAAACATGAGGTGTTTTAGAGCGTATTTTTTTTAACATTTTTATAAAATGTATCTTTGCCAAACCCTTTTGAAGAGCAAGACCTTTTATCCAATGCAAATAACATTACCCAGTGTTGCCAAAATAAAGATTAAATACTGTCAACTGTAGCTTCTGAAGCTTTTCTAATCCATTTTCTTCTTTTTTCTGCTGATCTTGTGTGCTCATATACCTCCACTCTCCAGCCTGATCCTCAACCCTCCACCGCCACCACAAGCTAAGTCCCTTAACGCTAAGTGCAAGAATCAAGATTATCTTCCAAGAATATCTGAGAGGGAAGAGGGGAAAGACAGCAGCTGAACAGTTTTCTAGGGCTTTTTGTGTTTCTCCCTTTAGAATATATTCAATGTCTTTTCAAGGGGTGCATGCACCCCCTCCCCATCCCAAGCCCTCCCCTTTGGAGAAGCAGCCACCAGCTTGGCCACCTGGATAGGCTCCTGCAGCACATCAGGGGACTTAGCAGCCGTGAGACCTACTGCAGTACACAGGAGTCTCTCCACAGAGGCCAGTGGAGCTGCCTACCCCAGGTCCCACATTTTAAGGTAATCTAGAATCTGTAAGAAGGGGAGCTGTATTTTTTCCAAGGAGGCTCATGCCTATCCAGAGCCAGCTAGTTTGTTATAAGGCTGATATTGTAATGGAGTCCATGAATGTTCGTGCTAAAAGGAAAATGAAAGGGGACAGCCCCACATTTAATGAAACAAAACACAAGTGAGTCAGTCTTTAAATCTTTCACCAGATAATTTCTCTCTCATAATGTGCTCTTTCTATCCACTAATTTGACAGTGTGTTCTTTTAAATGTAGGTATCTGATCGATGTCCCTGGGTAAGTTCATCTGGCTGATGAAACAAAACAGCAATATCTAACGACAACGTCTGGCACAGGTACAAACACAATCAGTCTCTCCCATTTATCTTGAGATTGCATGCAAAGTACTCCGAAATACAAACACACTACATCTCTTCCATTTTTTGATGTTGAAAGATTTAAAAAGTGTAATCCACATTAAGCTTCTACTTTTCATCAGCCAAGACTGACTGAAAAGTGTGTACTTTTAGACGGTAACTGCAGTATTCGTTGTTGCTACTAACTCTGTGCAACTGCATGGGATCTTGTTTTTTTTTTTACTCTTCCTTATGGAACTCCTGAAAGTACTTTGGCAAATAATATGTAATGTTTAATTCATATAACTTTCTTTTTCTCCTGTTTCTTAAGTGAAGCCATTAACTTAAAACGTGAAATGGAATCTCATATATCCACCTTGAATGCTGAGGAATAAACCACAAAACAAGAGATCTGAGCAAAGTTAAAACTGGGCATTTGAGAAATGTTTGGGTTATTCTTAATGTTTCTAAATCAGACACAGGTTTCCTGGTATTTGCAGCTGGATCAATGTGCTGTTTTTAGAGAGCACTTAGGGGTTAATGACACATGTATTTAGTCAATCACAAACAATTATATATTTATATCTTTGAAATTTGTTCCCATTGGTTCCACCAAACGGATAAAATCAGCAGTTATTTCTATGCCTGGAAAAGTCCCATTGGGCAAAGTTTTAAACTGCCTTCTTGCAAATAGTACCTTCAGAATGCAGAATATGTTGATATTTTTACCTAGTTACTCTATTTTCAACACAAACACTTCTAGTAGTTACTGAGGCAGGTTGTTTAATCTCTAATCCCTACTATCCAACAAACCACATCACCTACCTTGGTTTTGTCTGACATGATCCCTTTTCCTACTGCTCAGCTAAGAGGAAAAAAATCTAGTGAACTTCTTCACGTACCTTTAGAATCAGTCAAGAGTGGAGAAGAGGTAAACACGTCCATATGTTTGTTTTTAGATTTACATCAGCAGAGGGTCTGATGCTACTAAGGAGTGTCTAACTTACACGAAAGAGAGCTTTTTCTTGCTCTGGTATATGAGAGAACAAGATCGCACTCCCGTGTAAATGTGCTAGGGAATGTAGAAACACTGAATTAGACACATGTTCCACTTCCTCCATGTGCTGAATCACCCTTGTCAGGAGCTTCTTTAGAGACCTAATAGGGCAATCTGTCATTCACAGAAAGGAGCACGTGGAGTGTAAAATGCCGTTACTGGAATTTATCAAGAGCAGCTTCCATAGCCTGCTACACTGTAAAAACGTTCACATTTTAGCATGCCAACGGAGCTTCAGCATTGATACCTTCAACAAATAGGAAGCACATGGCATATTAAGCTTGTTTCCTCTCAGTTCCATGGTTCAGTTTTAGAGGATACGTATGAAGAGAAAATCCAGGCATCAACTGCCCAGGTTAAAGAGGCAAGGCCTTTTCTTGTGTGACTGAAGTGAGGAGTCACATAAAGCAAATGGACTTGGCAGCTTTCCCTTGCTCCTTTTTGTTTCTGAGGTTGAACAGCCATCAGAAGATAGCCAGAAAGTAACGTGATCGCTCAATGACCATCTGTCCGTGAAAAATACAGTGTTGGAGGGAGGCAAGAAAAGGGGGATTTCATGGGTAAGGTTGTTTAGCTTTTCTCAAATAAGACGCTAGTTCAGGTAATCATGCTGGGTCTCTGAACTGGAGACAGGCAAGGAAAGCACCAACAGCATGCTAAACAGCCACATCGTTAGAACGAAATTAAGCTGCCCTTGCACTCCAGAGTTTAGAACTTGATTTGATTTCCTACAGCTTTGCTTGGTTTTGATCCCAGTGTCTCAAATCAGACTAATCTATATTGTGACATGTCCAAAAGGGTGAATCTTCTTCATATGAAGTTAATATCTAAGTTGGGCCGGTTTCTGCAAGGAACAAACACAGATACAGAGGAATGGAGAAAAGCAGTTCCCACTGACTCTCATGGGGTTTGGTGGCGGTTCTCCCATTTGTTGGGGCATTTTATTTCTACAAGAAAAAAGGGACTCACCTTTCTGTTGTAGGTGAATATGAATGCTTAGTACTTTGCATTTGGGAAGAGATCACTCCTCTCCCGTGTATCTACTGTCAAAGATTTTAACTAAAGCTACTCACTTATTATCTCTACTAAGCAGACACTACATTAGCGTACTGCTTGGCAGTGAGGAGCATTGACAGAAGTGCAAAAAACTCCTATGCTGTATATCCACTTCTGTGAAAATGGATATTTTAAGATGTATTATTTCCTGATGACTTTCCTTCTTCACTGGCCACCTTCACTCAAGTTGTGCAAAATCATTCACACCAATTGTGCAAAATCATCCAAGCTATCAGTGAAAGCATTACAGAAAATCTACCTAGTACTTACCTTTCTACCAAATTTTTCAACAAGCCAGGAGGGCAATGAAAGAATTTAACTAACATATCAATAAAGAGCTTATTCTGTTTGCTGGCTCTAAATGTTCAGTAGCTCCACCACAGCAGGGTGCGCTTGTCAACTCTACTGCATGTTTCATCATTTGTCAAAGAAGTAGATCTGACACAGCAAGATTCAGAACTCAATGTTTCAACAAAATTCCCTTTGATTTAATGAGAAGCCGTAAAGAAGATTCAGGGCATATTTATAAAAATTAAGTCCATATATATGTGTGTGTTCATGTGTGCCTGTGCACGTGCATACGTATATGTAACATATGAACGTGTACAACACACACAGGCACACAGAGAGAAATCTTTCCTTTTCTTCCCTGGATGGTAAGTTATTGACTTAAATGGAAGTTTTATAAGGAATGAAATCTTGAACTCCTGTGAGTATTTACCCTGGGTTTCAGCTCTGTGTTTTTATCTGATTTTGACACCCTGTGGCTCCCTGGTTTTAAAATAGCCCCTCCTAATTTACTGAGGATATAAGGTATAACAAGCCGAACAAGATACAAGTCTCCTCAGATATGGGTATTTTCTCATTTAAAAAAGAAAACTCAAATCTACATTTGCATTCCTTCCTGTCTCTGTTATGAATCTAAGTTGTCAAGCTAAGTGGTCAAATCCAGTACCGCTGGATTTTTAGCATAGTAAGTATTGGACAGTCTTACTCAAAAAGCTATACCAGACATGCAAACTTATTATTTATTATTATTGTTAAATTGCATGGGTTTATTGTAGAGTTTATCATTAAAAGATAGGATTACTCAAGTGTTAACTTCTAATGGGAGTTTGGAGGGTAAGGGTTGGCCCTTGAAAGTAAAGACATGTGGGTTTTTTGGTTTGTTGTACATGAAATAGGAAAGTTCTGCTGATTATTACAGAAATCTGCATTCTCCCTTTTGTACACTAATGAAAATTTTTTAGACCGAAATATTGAGAGTTCTGTGCCTAATACAGATTTCATAAAACTATAAATTCTTGGCACGCTAGTTAGACATATTTAACTTATGTGTGCCTAATCTGTATTTTTACAGGACTTCTCTATCCAAGAATTCTGCTCGCTATAGATTACTTCCACACAGAAACACACACATCTGGGTGTTAGCATCTGTGCAAGGTTTGATTGGTTGCATATTTGCCTGTGAATTTTCAGATGTGGGCAAAAAAAATTCTGATTTCTTGAGGACTATATAAGGAAATAGTTCAAGTCTTGACATGACATCATGTTATTCGGCAGCAAATTATCAGCCTGCATCACCACATAGTACACAGTAACTAGTTGTTTATTTAACATATGGCAGGAAAAGTGCCTGCTTCATCAAACTCTACATATAATGGTCATTTAAACTTTGCTGCTTCTATAGTGCTCTGGAAAAGTTCCCTTTATGCTCAAAATGATTGAGCGAGGATCACATTATGGGTCCCCAGAGATCAAATAAGACTTCTCAAAGGAAGAAGAATGATGTACATCTGCTTTAGTGTTGAAGGTTACATAATATCGACCATATCTTAACACCTTTGGAGTCTTGAAAGACTAGCCCAAAGGAAACATACACCAGGAACAAGATCTTGCACTTCTTTGGTGCTTTTAGAGTACTCTAAGAGACATAAACAGAGATATAAATGTTCATCTTCTTGTCCCCAAGGAATAGATTCAATTTAAAAGAGTTATAATTAAGAATAACGTGACTTGTCTTCCTAAAATGCCCACCTGACACTGAAGACAAAAGGTTTTTGCATTGTGCAGGAACAATTCCTCCTTGTGAAAATATTAGTTCCATAATACCAACAAGATCTGTGCCATGTTAGATGGTCTGCCACTCTGTGTGACAGATGCTTAACTGGGTGATGCCCAAGGGAAGTTCATCAATACCGTTGAAAGATTTCAAACTTTTACTTTCATAAGCCCCTTTCTACTTCTTATTTCATGCCAAATCCTCTTTTCCCCTTACTCTTTCAACTTCTTCAGAACCTCAGTCCAGAGCTCACAGACCTGTTGGGATTCTCTCCATTAACTTCTGTGTGCTCAGGGTGTTTCCCCTACTACACAGCTAAGGTAGGGGGACAGCAAAAGTCTCTCCTACCCTCTGGACACACATTACAAGGCTAAATAGATTGCATAATTAATGATGGTAAATACAAAACATCTTTTATAGGATGGGAACGGGGTCCATAGATGTTCTTGACACTCTGTCAGAAGTGCATCACTCATCAAAATAAAGGTTTTTCTCACATGAGGTTGAAACACTCAACCAAATTACTCGCTAATGTGAGGCAAACTACTAGCCCTCTAATCATCTGGATGTAGTTGATGCACTTTAGATTTATATGGCACATTTCTACGTTGGAGTTGGCCACAGCTTGTTTATCCAACAGGGATTTTCTGAAGCTTCTTCAGCTGGAGGAAAAAAATACAGCTACTGCCTTTGAAAATGAGTGTGCAAAAATAAAAAGAGCACCTGGCTCCTTACTCCTTGCCTGTGGCACCAGACCACAGAGGATTTTGAGATGAACACAGGCACTCTCTTTCTCCTTGAACTCTCCCTAGCTGAAATCTTCCCCCATGATGTAGTGTCCTCATACATTCTGCAGCTGTGGGGAAAAAAGATGTCTTATCGATGAAATTCATACACTCTCACAACTCTAGAAGACTCTCACCTAGCCAAAGACTTGTTTTATTTAAGAATTATTTAAGATCACTGTCATCCTGGTCTAGCCCTCAACAATCCCAGGGTCATTTGTGATATCTACTCTGGGATGTCGTTGGGACCATGTTTGGTTCTTTTGTTTTGCAGACTTTGCTCATTCTTTCTGCCCTAATCCTAGAAACTAATGGCCCCATCTCTGTTGTCTGTATTCAAATGTCTCAAAGAACAGTCTGATGGACTAAGAGATCCATCTTCAGGCATGGCGTTCTCCTTGCTGAATTCGTACCACTCACTCACCTCTGCCAGCCCCAAGTCTGGCATCCAGTTTGGCAATGAGTACTTTTCCTTCCCTTATGTGCATTAAACATGCTCATTACATTACAGCTTCCACATCACAACTCATGTAACTCACACAATTATACCTCTTAACTTTCTTCTCTTCTTGGAAGCTGAAGCTCACTTCTTTACGATGACTGTAAGGCCCAGTTCCCAGACTTCTTCACTGTATGCCAAATGCTGCTGCCAAACTCCTTCCACTTGAAAATAAACATGAAAATATCACCCTCACCCACAACTGTATTTGTTTCAGAAGGTTGATCAAAAAAAAAAATCCTTTTGTTCTGTAAAAGTCTTCCTGGGCTTTGTGCAGTTTATCTCCTGCTCTGTTCCTTTCTCCCACTACCTCTTTTATGTGACCAAAGTGAAGACTTCATAATTAAGGAAATGTTTATCAGGTTATATTGCTCTGATGTGGTTACTCTACTGTTTAAGAAAGGGTTCAGATTTAAAGAAACTACAATCTGTTTTTCCATGTAGTAAAATCATACAAATGTTAATTAAAACAGCTAGACATATAAAAATACATGTCAATATATGCATATGTGTGTGTGTTTATGTATACACACTTTAGGGAGTAATTTCCTGATCACTTTCTGGATGTAGCAGGTAGCAAATATAGAAAAACTGAGAGGTAGTTACACAAGAATCCCACGCGTTGCAGCTCACTGTCACTCAGTGAAATCTTCAGCCCTATGTCTAGTGTCTGGCCTTCCTCTGCAACCCACGGAAAGAATGAAAAAACTGAAAATTACTTAGGCACATATTAAACTCTGTCAGAAGAAGGAAGAAGTAGTGAATCTCAAGAAGGTGGGATGCCAAGTTCTGCCTTGCAAATGTGTTTGAACTGTGTCCCAGCTGCTAGTAAAACAGGGCCGGGAACACTTGTTAGCTGAGGCTAAGTGGCGTTTGTCAGTAGGTCTTTGGGTCCCAAGTGGTGCCTCTGTGGTTCAAAATAAAATAATTATTTCCTGTGGGATTTTAGTTCTGAGTATCACAGATAATACAGGGGATGCATTGTAAATCGTTCAAGTGATAATTTCATAGCATGAAGCCAAAGGAGGGTGTGGAGCGAGAGCGTGGAAGAGTTCCTGGGACTGCAAAAACTTCTGGGAGAGTGTTGGAGGATGGGAATAGTGCAGGACTGAGGGAGCTCATGCTCCCTCCTTGCACTATGCAGCAGCAGTGTTTGCGACCATTAGCATCTACTTCCAGTGGAGATGATGTGCCCTTACGCAGCTTACCACGCACACATGACTAGGCTGTTGGAGGAAATAGGATGTGGGCATGGTGCCCCAGTAGCAGATTGTTTCTTAACCGGTAAGGCATAGAGCCTTAGTCTTGCCTGCTGAAGGGTCTTGACTGACTGCCCTTTATCCGGTGCTCACTGGACTGGCCTTTTCTGCATCATAAATAAGAAACAAAGTCAATTTTAGTCTAGTCATAAAGTCCTTGTTTATAAGGATAAAATTGATAACAAAAAATAATTTTAAAAAACTAAAATGGAATGAAATGGGATACCAGGTCTGTTTAAATTACATGGTGGTTTTTTCTGGGAAGTAAAAAGTCCACTGTGTATTTGAGATGATTCAAGAACCTATAAAATAAAGGGGAGAAGACATCAAAATACAGAAACAGAATTAACCCAGGAAAAAGAAGGTGGAAACAATCCACAGAGGAAAATACAGAACGTCACAAGTTCAGAAGTAGCAAATTTTCCACTGGAAAGTCGATCAGCTCTGAAATGATGTTAAATTACCCAAACTATCTAGCTTTCCACAAAGCTTTTCCTATAGTTTTGATCTGCATGCAAAGCCTCTGAGAGAATCGCAAGACATGATAAGCAAACTAAATTGCACTTCCTAATTTCTGCAAATAAGGCAATTTAATTGCCTATAACAAAAATTACTGGGACTTAAAACAAACTGAATAGATACCAAAATGTTATGAAGTTTCCCTTACAATTAATAATTGTTTTGGTTTTAATTGATACTGTCTTGTTAGGTTTTATTTATTCACAACAGCAAATTGTAGCTATTATTTAAAAGGAAAAAAAATACCAAACCAGAACAGATTCCAGTTAAATCAGTCGGTGTTGTTTGACACTAGTATCTGCGTGCGTGT
The DNA here is from genome assembly GCA_013400135.1 of Rhinoptilus africanus. Taxonomy (NCBI): domain Eukaryota; kingdom Metazoa; phylum Chordata; class Aves; order Charadriiformes; family Glareolidae; genus Rhinoptilus; species Rhinoptilus africanus. Next base: position 10,332 of record VXBO01008766.1, on the reverse strand, counting down.
GTGTGTTATTTTCTAACACTGCATTACATTTCAGGTTGCCTCATCCCTACAGAATTTAAACGATGAATGTGTTTATGGGTATACTACACTCCATAGACCGTGGAAGAACTTACGCAAGCTCTTTCTATACTGAAGGAAAAAAAAGGAAGAAAAAAAAAGGGAAAAAAATCCCCAAAATCACCAAAAAAATCCAAATATTTGTACATTTCAAGCAAATAGTGCTTACTCCCTGGTCCTTGACAAGGATACCTGTGTCTGGGGGAGCTTTGGTTGTTTCAGGAACTGAGCTTCCTTCTCTTGCCATGGGATGGATACAGGAGAAAGTGGGAACCCCCCAAAAAAACCCTCTTGTACCACTAAGCACCAGGAAGGGGGCATAAGCTCTGCTCACTTGCAGGTAGGGCAGGGTAGGAGGTTTCTATTATCAAGAAGACAAAGGATTTCTTGTCATGGTGACGACCTGCCTGAGCCACCTGCGACAGCACTGGGGGGGCACTTTACCGGGCTGAATCTATCCGGAGGACGAAAGGATGTTAAGGACGAAGCCTTGTTTTGTCTCAGCAGCCGTCGGAGCTGAGTATTAGAGCCCTCTAGTGAGATTTCTCGGAGTGGATCTTCCCCTCCGGCCCCGTGGCGTTTCCTTCCCTTTCGGCATCGCGCCCCACGGTCCCCGCGGGAGCGTGGGGGTCTCGGCGCCGGGAGGGCTCAGCAGCTGCCTGGAAAGGGAGGGAGAGTTCCTAAAAATACTCCCCGGTCAAAGTCCCGTGAGCCAGGGCTGGAGATGGTAACAAAAAAA
>VXBO01008765.1:48641-91597 GCA_013400135.1 Rhinoptilus africanus | reverse complement strand
AAAATCATTTTAATATTTCACAGTTTCTCTGTTTCCCAGTAGGAGTCCATGATGGGTAATGCTTGCTAATTACCCACAACAAAAGTAGACATACAATGCTGGTAAATTACCTGACCCTTTGCATTTTAATGAGACAACAAGGATTTCATGAAGTGATGTTGTTTCAGTGGTTAATGGTGTCAGCAATGTTGTAATTGTAGGCTGAGACACATTAGCTGCACAACCACATGTAGGAAGGGTTTCTCTCGACAGGCCCTTTGGAGACTAGAACAGGGTATTATCATTAAGCCTGTGTCATTTGCATGCTGCTAATCACTTACTTTATTGTCTTGTGTATCCATTGTCTTTCTTTAATTGCTCTTTAAATGAAAATTAAAAATAGTTTCAATGCCCACGATACTTGTGATAGCATCTTGATTATGAAGATAACTTCACTAAAATGTAACATATAGATAATATATTACAGGATTACAAGATAGTTTGAAAGTTATATACCATAGCAAGCAGCCTCATGAGTGTAATTCTGGTATCTTTCCTTGCTTCAGTACATATTGTTTGTTTAATAAATGGTTATTTATATGCACAAAGGTTGGAGGTTTTTTAAAGGACATACATGAATTCAGAGATCCGTGTCACTGTTTTTGCTTTAGTGTGGAAGAGATACAAAGCATCAATATCCAGCAGATTCCGCCAGTCTAATAACATTACAGGAGAAAGCTAGATTTTGTTTTTTTGTTCTTTCCAGTTAAATCCTGGTCTGTGATATCCATTGTAGAAAAGCAGAATCTAACACCTGCTAGTGAGTTGCAGAACTTTGACAACTTTAGGGTAAAACTTACACGATAGCTGGCATTCTTTTATCAAGACAGACCTGTTAATTTTTAAGTTTGATATGGTTAAATGACCATAATAGGCAGTCCCTAAAAACTTGGTAGCTTCTGGTTATCAAGAACCTTCCAAACCTTTAACATCTGCGGAGTTGGATATGCAGGGTGAACTGGGGCACTGTCTTCATTTAAGAATCAACACTGCTGTGCTCCTACTAATGTATTTTTGCTACTTTTCTTTTAAACATCTGAACAAACCAAACCTGAAAAAGTAAATCTATGAATTTTGCAGATGGTATGGTAGGAATTTTTATTGAAGGAAGAAGAATAAACTTTGTTCTTGACTAATTATTGTGATTTAATGTTGTTCAACACACCCCAGTAAGCTTATGGTTATACAGAATTTTTGTGCAGATTTATTTGGATACAAGAGTAAGATTATATGAAATTTCTGTAATATCATAGGAATACCTGATCTTTTACAAACTTTGCTTAGAGCTTTAAAGTAGTTCCTATGAAAATATAGTTGATATTTGGACCTATCATGTTGATTTGAGGTTTGGTTGTTCATTTAAATTTTGTATTCGACTTTAAATGTCAAATACTCTTAATAGTAATACAAAAGCATGATTACCAGTTAGTAGTGAGAGGCAAATGTAACAGCGGATATATTTTCTATAAGTTTGACTTTACAGAGTTTTTGCTTAAATGCATAGGCAGGATTAAAATGTGATTAGATGTCCTTGTGGGATTTCATATTTCTGCCAAATTCATGTCAGTCTTTTTTTTTTTGTGATTTAGAATGAGTCTCCAAGTGAGGGCAAAGATAGCTAGATATTTTTGAAACGGATCCTCCTCTAAAAACAAAGAAGAGAGATTTCACTGAAATTAGACAATGTCATGGGGACTGAGAAAATGTTGGAATTGTTTCTTGTTTGTTTGAGGACAGATGAATTTGATTAATAACGCTACAGTTATAGGACATATTCTTAAGAACAAATGTTCCATTAGTCACAAGTGTGAGCTTGCTCAAAAACAGTTTAGGCTGTAACCAAAATTAAATTCAGAAAAGGTACTTGAACCATTTTATTTATCATATTAAAATGTGTATTTTAGAAACTATGTCTGTTATAACTCCTAAGTAATTTGTGAATTGTTACCATTCTAACTTTTCATGTTTGAAGATGTCTTCCTAGAACAGTAACTTCAAACTTTTCAGAAATAAGTTCAGCTATATAAAAAATTCCCTATTGAATTGATTTAGATAATCTTCCCTGAGTTGAAATCAGTGTTTGAGAAGCTGCTTAAAACAACGTTTTGGTGAGCTCTTTCTTAGACGGCAAATATCAAAAAGATTTTCCCATACAGCTCCAATTTAGCAACCTTGCTGTTTCCAGTTAAATAAATGTGGCTAAGCAAACAGATAAATCTCAGATACTCTGTTATATCCTAGTTTACTTCATTGCCTGTCCCTTTCTACCACATCTTCTTTAGAGTTCATAAAAAAGGGATTTTGCCACAAAATCTTGGAACAGGATCCTTGAAGTATGAAATTCATGGTTCTTTTAAACACAGATTTGAAGTCTTATTTACAACATTTTTTTAGCCAGGTGTGTGGCATGTAAAGTAACGTTTCCATTCTCAACTCCTCTTGTTTATTTTTAGTGTCTAACAGCTACAATAATTTTCTAAAAACTAATTAAAATTGCAGACTTTTTGGTTTTTCGACTTTATTATTAGGTATAGATGAGCCTACTGTGAGACGTAAAATTCATGAAAGGGAAGAAATGTCCTCATCTTTTTTCTTGTCTAGCAGTAGAGACCAAGCTGATAGCTAGGAATGTGGAAAGGACCTGCAGTGTTTCCTTCTGTGTGTTCATGAGAGGATGGACTGGGGATTGAAGATCTCTCTGCTCTCCCTTGCTGATCAGTGAAGGGAGGCAGGGGAAAGCAGTGCCTTCCTGAGCTTTTCCTCCAAGGCTAGTACTCTCTTGACTCATTTCTTCGTAGAACTCTCCTCACGTGAGTCAAAGCAGGAGCAATCCTTTGATAAGCAATGGAAAGTTGGTCAGGTGGGGAAGTGCTTATACAAAGTATCTTGTGATGCACATTCCAAAATACTCTCCTTGCAAGAGAGGGAAGTGATTTCACTTACCTGCTCAAGAAGTGCAACCTTGCCTTTGTGTCTCCTGAGTTTCTCAGCATTTGAGAATTTGATAATATTAACTCTTTAATTAAATCTTCAGTTCAGTTCTTGAGTGGCAATATAAACTCTATCTGTCTGGACGTACCTTCCATTTTAAGTGAGACAGCTGTAGACCGAATTAGACAAAGAAGGTGCTTCTTAAAATTTGGGATATATCTTGATTTTTTGTACTTCATGGCAATGTGCTTTACAGTGTCAAGTGTAAATAGGCCTTAACATTTATCTGCAGATTTATATTTGATTGTCCCTGTCAAAACCCACAGATTCAAACTTCTTAAACTACCTCACTATCTACAGAAATCCACATTGCAACTTGAATATTTATTCTTAGAATCCTATCAAATAACAAGAAATAGACTAAAGACTCTCATAAATATTCAATACCCCCAGCTGGAAGGACAACTATTTCCACAGGTATTGGTACTAATAAGATTCAAACAAGGAAGTAAACATTTTATGTTTTATCAACCTATTTAACTCTCCTGTAAATAATGATGGATAGGAGAGTTAATGTGTTGTTTAAGTGTTTATAGAAGTGATGCCATTTTAAAATCCACCAGTAGTATTTAGATGTGTGAATGACAGTAAATACTCGATATAACGCTGAAAACTACAAATAAACCCTGCTTGCTGGAAGTTTTCAGTATGACTGTACTGTGCACTGTATACCATGGCATATATTTTATGGTTGCCACTTAGTTTTCCCTTCTTAAAGAACACCACATTACATTTTGTAATTATCATGGTCTTCACCAGCTTGGTTGCTGGTGTAATGGGTTTTGGATCCCATATAAATAAAATAAATATGGAGCTGGTGTAGAGACACTTCTGCTGGTACTTCTTTAAATATAAAGACATTTGAACTAAGCAAGGCAGGCAAAACCTTAGAGATTTTAAGAAAAGCTATAGTAAAATAATATGATTCATTCGATTACTTTTCTTTCTAAGATTAACATTGGCTGAAGAGGGGAGAAACTGTGAGCCAAAATAGTGCAAATTTAGTAATGGAAAGTTCATTTTTTTCATAAGAGCAGACCGTATACCTCATTGGTTTTGTGTATACTTTTCCTTTTTTCTTGATACATTTGAGCAAATCATCTTTTTATTACACTGATGACTGTATACTTTGGATATTCTTCCCTCCAGAATGGCCATCAGAGGCATGAGTTGCTTTCTGTCTTCTTGATTCTGGATCCTGTACTGATTGAGGCAGAGGTTCCCAAACTTTACAGATTGGGTACTACCAATAGTATCACTGCTCTTCCTCAGGCAGTTGTGTGTACACAACCTTAGATATTATTCGTAGCTATTATATTGCTACTGGTACATCATTCAAGAATATGCAATTAGAGAGCTACTTCAGATTAATCCTGATTCCATGTCTGCAATTTCTACTTAGATTATGTTTTTATGTGAAAAAAGAGGAGCAGAAAGAAAAAGAAACCTTCTTTGTCTGTATTTTCCAGTCAGTCAAAAGCAGTTGCAATAAATTAGCCAGTTTTAGTATTTGGTAGACCTATATTGAAACTGGAATAGAATGTGGCGTAATGTATATGTGACGTATAAAACAGGGGTAATATTATGAGCTGAACAGAGTATAAGGCTGGTTTGGTGTGTTGGCCATTCCTGTGAACTTCAGTATCAGACGTTTCTTTTAATGGAACTACTTTCTGAAGGTACTTACCTTCCTATTACTTTATTGTGCGTAGCAGGGATGGATTTCATACTGGTTAATAATACTGATAATTCTGAAGTGCAAATAATTGTGCTGCTGGGATGATGTGCATGCTTTCAAAATATACTCCAAACCCTTGGAAGGTGTTTCCTTACTCCTATTTCAAACTGGCACCGTTCATTGTTTGCAAGGTTCAGATTAAACTGCAGCAAGGATGTAGTAAGGTACCTGTTTGGATCAGGACGGTTTTATTTAAAGAAGTATACAAATACTTCTTAACATTCCCCACAGTGGTAGCTGCACCTGGATGCGAATGATTTCTTGGGCTTTCTATGGAAAAGTTGGTTGAATTAGTGTTACGCAGACTGGCATAGTGCAAAACAACTTGATATTCATTTTCATACATGATATCTACTAAGATATGTAGGTGTGCTATTCTGAATTTGTGTGTGTTACAGAAGGCAGTATTTGAGTGACAAAGAACATGACACTGATTTTTTTTTTCCCCCCTATTTATGATATGAAATTTAGAGTTCTGGTAAAAAAATTTTGGCTTGTGAAGAATCTTTGTAGTGGTATGCTGAAAGCATGAATGCCAGAAGGAAATTCTCTTAAGCCTCTCTTTAAAAAATATATTCATCCATGAACACAAAATCCACATTCCTTTACTCTGAGCATTTGATCAAGCCCTGAAGTTTATAAATTCCAAATTTAATCTTTGAGAATCACCTGCATACTGTCACTTGAGTATGTGCTTTTATGACAGCCTGTCCACTGAAAAGTTGTGACAGGATTTGGTGAAATGTGTCAGGATTGGACATGGGCACAATATGCTCTCTAGTCGGCAGTCTTTGCCAAGAGTTGCTTTTTTACAATATGGAGTAAGACGGGAGAAGAGCTTTTGGGTACTTGTAAAAAGATTAGACTGCAGGAAATATACAGGAGGCCTATGGAGCACACCTGCCAGATAAATTAGAGGTGGTCTTGTTCTGAATCCAACCTGTCTCAGAGCTCAGGTCTGTGAATCTAGTTCAGATTTATTTGATTAAATGAGGCTTTAGCCCTCAGAGTTAAATCTTTGATGCCCAAGACAGTCTTGAATGTGGGATTTTGGTTTTGACCCAGCCTACAGAGAACTTAATGACATTTTACCGTAGGTTTCCAGCTCAGTTCCAGCTTGAGTAATTTAGAAGTCTGCTGGCAATATTTAGCCCACACAGACCATGAAGTCGACTGTAAGTAAGTCCAAGTTGATGGAAAAACAATATTGCTTAGAACAGAGTGACAGATGTGGATTATCACTAAATGTCTGTTTAAGCATTTTGTATGGATCCATTTCCTCACTGCATACACCTGAAATTTTTGTAGAAGCTACAAAGTAATTGTACTTAAAGACGTGGAATCATCTGCTAAAGAAATTGTTGGAATACATATTGCAAAAAATGACTGCTGTGGTTATTACTGTTGCTGCTCAGGGGAGCTATTCAGATGCCTCATTTATTGGAGCTTAATAGATTAAAAGTCCAAATTGAGTCTCATGATATAAACCTAATCAAATTCTAATCTGCATAATTTTACCATAAGCAGCAATGGGAAATTTGTTTAATTTATGTTTCAGTAGTTGCCAATCATGTGTTGGATGGCATTGTTAATTTTATTTATCAAAATATTTTTATTGATTGCTTGCTATAACATCTGGCTTTGCTCTTCCTTTTTCACTAAGGAAAAATTTACTTTATTTGATAGAATGTAGGATATAATGACATAATGTAGTGTCTCACTTAACACGCCAATATATCATTTTTAACAGGGAGCTTTCCATTTTATTTTTAGTTATTGAATACCTATGTCTCTGAACTAGGTAATATAGCTTAATTTATTTGATAAGTTTTATTCAGCATATTTATTTAGTTTTGCCTGAGGTCTAAATATGCAAGCCTGATTAATGATTAAACTGAAAAGAATTTAGCATCATTTTATCCTAAATTCTTTTAGCTGTAAACCTGTGCTACACTTAGATGCTGCCAAGTTTGTGCCCTAGAATTACCTAGTGTAGAAAGCTATTAAATGGTAAATGGAGAGTAGGGACAATTCAAAGATTAAGTTTTCAATGAAAGTGGCTAAACCCCACAAGAACTCTAGTTTATGATGTTCTTATGAATTAAAGTGTATTCCATAATAACAGCTGAATGAACACATGTTACTATTTCTTCTCTCTCTTTCCAAATATTTGTATAGTTCTAGTGGTTCTTTCTGAACAAAATAAGAAAAAGCAAAGGAAAAAGAAAGTCTCTGAGAAGTAGCCAAACTACTCTCTAGCATCTGGACAGTAGTATTAGGAGTAGGTGCTATACCTAGAAGTGCAATCCACCAGAATGAATGGTCACTTGCCACCGAGAGATAAATTTCCACTAGAACAATGTGAGGCAATTTAAATTTCCCAACAGGAGTAGGCTTTGGAAAAGCAGGTTCATGACAACAGAGAAAGCGAGGGAAAAGGAGGTGGAAAACCAAAGATGACATTACAATTACAAAACAAAACAAGGATTTAGCAAATCCAAAGCACATGGTATATTGGAAAGAGTTAAAATATTCTTTGACCATTTTGTAAAAGCAGCATAAAATTAATGTGAACACATCCCGGCAATAGGGTAAGTGTGAAGTACTTTGGAAACCGTTGTCCTCTGCATTCTAGAAGTCCTTTGTATTGTACTGTGTGCTGTCCTAGCTATTTTCAATTAGAGAATTACCCAGTCATTCCTCTGTTTCTGGAGATAGCTTAGAAAATAGATGCTTAAAGATAGCTACAAGATGGTGCTAACTATCAGGCAATAAATTCCTGATGGTCTGTCCCTTCTTGTTGCACAATTGAGAACCTGCAGAGTGTCTCAGTTTAATATTTAATTTCCCCTCTTGATAGCCTAAAAGCTCCAAGCAATTATCCTGGTTTACTTGCCTGTAACCATTAAGCCTGTCTTCATAGCCCTCATAAATTTCTGTGATTTAGTCTTCTCTGTGCCATGCAGTGCTTAAAAAAATAAGAAATTATTTTGCTAAGTTTTACAGTTTTGGCATTGTTTGCTTATGCACTAGAGATGGAATAAGAAGTCACTGATGTACTCCTGGAGTACATTTTGTGTTCCCAAGACAGATGTGTATAAAACAAGATGTCTGCATTGCGTAACAGGAGTTCTAGTTCAACCTTGGCTTTATTGGATGAAAAAACCCACCCTGAATAAGATATGTCGGGCAAAAGAAATCAGTAACCTAGACAAAAACTTGCTTAGAGCTTTACAAAATTGCTATATAGCACTGAAAAAAATGAGGATGAAGACTCAAAAAAGGAAATTTAATTTTGTTTACCCTTTACCCAATATAAAATAAATTCAGTAAAATTGTTCTTGGTTCCACTGAGAGTGAGAAATTCACGTCAGACTAACACTGGCCAGAAATATTTACTGTGTAGAGAAATAAAGGTTGTATTCTAGCAGACATGAGGGAAGTGCTATGGCTAGCAACTATTTATTATCTCACTTAAAGTGAGCAAAACAGCAAGGACAGAACATCAAGGCTGTGCTCTGCAAAGCAGCAGTAAAGAAAGCCCATTTCTTTGGTAGCTTTGGGTTGTGTAAGCTCGTGGTGAACCTTGTCAGAGCTATGGTTTGGGTAATTACCACATGAGATTTTGGGGAAAAAAAACAACAGGCAGTTTCAGATGGACTTAATCTTGATTTTTTTTGTGCATGTTTGATAGTGAAACTCAAAATGACACTTTGTCATGATACTTCAAACCAGGACACGCTTAAACTGGGAAAAGACTCGTAGAAGTACCTGTGAATAAAACCCTCTAAGTTATACATGATTCTGCACTATGCTTAAAATATAGTACTATTTCTAACATATTGTGCTGTTAGCAATTGAAAAATGGAAACAATGTGGTATCATTCAATGCTAGACCTCAACATCATGAAACACCAATCCTTCTCTTGATATTTGTTTTTTACAGCTTAATCCTGCCTTGCTAGAGCGGCACGAGAACCAGTACATCTATAGATCCTTTACACTTTCAGAACGTGGGACCACTAAGCCCCACAGGAACGGTTCTCACACTTTGGGGAGCAGAAACAAGCATTGATGCCACTGTGCTTTCATTAGAGCTTTGATTTGGACGTTTTCACTATAGGTTTCTCTAATTCAACAGCATGGGAATGAGCAGGCATTAGAGAAGAGCACTTCCTTGGGAGGAAGAAGGCAGCATGTTCTCTTTAACAGTGGCTCTCAGTGTTTGGTGCTCCAGGGGTTGTTCCAGTCCCAAAGCATTGGAGACTTGTTACGACTGAGAAAGCTATCCTTCTTCACCCTCCACTCTGTAGGTTTAACTTGGCCCACGACTGGGCCCAGAGCATCTCTGAAGACGCTGCAGTCTCTGAGAGCTGGGGGCTTACACAGTCACTTCTGCTCTCCCACATTGCTCTCCTTTTCCAGAGCTTTAGAGATAATCGCCAAAAATTTATTAGATTTTCAGGCAGAAATTACAGTAAAAGTCAGAACTGAAATCAGAATTTAGGATTTCCAGGTTCTGAGGCCAAACAGCTACTCACTGTCTCAGACCACATGGGACGCTGAAGCTAGAATTGTTTCTAAATTGAATGGCTGTAACAGATTCCCATGAATGTCAGCAGCTCTTTAGCTGCATGACTGCTGCTGAACTTTCCAGGTATACCCAAGTGACTGTACTTTGGAGAATAACAGATATAGTCTATCATTCAATTGAATTCACTGGAATATTAATGGACATTGTCAGCAAACAGTAGCAAAGGGATATAGCTGTGAGGTCCTTTTGTAAGAGAATTACTCCTTTTTGTCTGTCTCTGCTTAATGAAAATCCTTATCCCATAATTCTGCATGGTAACTTCTCGGGGGTGCGTTTGTCAGTTCACCACTCGTGTGTTATTCATATATGCTCAAAATATGATTGCTGTTTCATGCTTCTTAGATGAGCCAGAGATAGTTAATATTATGTATGCTTTTAAAATTATATTTTTGAGGACTTAAGTGCATACATTACCCAGTGAATCCCATGGCACCTTTCCTTAGAATGGCATTATTTAAAGGACACTATCAATTTACATGACACTTTAATGACAAGGCCACAACCTTTAGGTCTGCCAAGTGGATTTTCAGTTTGGGAAACTGCGTTCTGCCTGCATGGAGTTCCAGTTTAGCAAAAGATACTAAACATACTGAAAGGGAAGGGAGGCAAAGAGGAAAGGGGCAGCAGGAAAGGGGAAGAGGATCATAAAGGATCCATTATAATCCTTTAGAACAGAAGATACTTTACAAATGTTACATAAAATTCTGGTTTGAGAATATACACATCTGTGTCTCAGTGAAGTCAGCGGAACAGAAGCAGTGCACATCCAAGAGACAAATTTGTTTCTACATTAAAACCTCAGTAAACCTTTACGTAGCCCCTCAGCAAACTAAAAGTATATATTTACTGCTATGTAGAGCAAACCTTCCTGCATTTCATGGGACATTAGTCAGTCCAGTGAACTGCACAGGAGCAAACCCCGGTGATTTATGGCCAGCACAATCAGCAGATCACTTGACCATCAGGCCAGTTGCTCCAAACAATGCCTAAGCAGGGCAAACTATAATTATTGCTGGTGCTTTCAGTAGGCAGAAGTCACTGTTAGGCTATGCCAGCATTCCTTAATTTTGAACTTCACCACAGTGCCACTGTGGCTCCCAGAATACCTGTACATTACTGCTGAGCCACAGACAGTGTCCCCCTGAGTTCCTGAGAGGACCGTGTCAGTCTGGCTCAGGAGTCACGGGTCTCACAGAAGCCCAGTATTGCTCATCAGATTGTAGGTGAGGTTTTGTAAGAGACAAAGAGGGCTTGTAGCCAACTGGCCCTGCTGAGCTCTGAGCAGGACAGCTCAGTAACTTGGTAATCCCCAGTAAATCTTGGAAAAAAGAGCTTGCCTCCTCGTGGGGAGGAAGTTCCCTTGAGGTTCTCCTTCCACAAAGATGAGAACATCTTAAAGAGGTAGGATCTTGCCTCTAATGCAGTTGTTCGGTTGTTTCACCTACTTTTGCAAGCAGTAGTGTTCCAGAGGGAGATGGAAAATATTTCTTTGCACAGAATCAAGATGTTGAACCAACTGCCTTCTGCAGGGAACTGCAGGATGCTCAAACTCCTTCAGAGCAGGTAGCTGAGTTAGGGTACAGGATTCTGTGCCTCTCAAAGAGGAAGGGAAGCACTAAGTCCCAACTTCTAGTCCTCACTGATTTGTAGCACATGAGGGGCTAAGGGCCTGTGTTCCTCTGAAGCATGATATATTTAATCCACCGTCTGGAGGCATCTTGTTTCACAGAGGGACAGGGTCTTGCTACCTCCTGTTGAAGTCCAAGCTGTTTCCTCAGTTTGATGTTGTGGTGGTTATCACTATAGCCAAAGGTGGCAGGTTGACCCTGGCTGGCAACTAAGCCCCTACCCAGTCTCTTGCTCACTTCCCCCAGTGGGACTGGGGAGAGAAGCAGAAGGACAAAAGTGAGAAAAAAAAACCCCTCATGGGTTGAGATAAAGATGGTTTAATGAGTGAAGAAAAAAAAAAACAAAACCAAAAAACCCCCAAAATCAAGTGATTCAAAGGCAGTACACCAGTACAGCAATTTAGCATCAGATGCGATGGCTGCAGGAACTGATAGGATTGTGCTGCACTTTACCTCCTAACTGTTGGCAAAGAGAATTCCCTTCTCCAGAAGCCCCCACTGTGGCTGTGTTTCCTTATGCAGGGACTGTGCTCAGGCTTGCACAGGACATGTGAATTTTACTTCTAGAGGTTGATGCTGTTAAGCAATTGTAGCCACAGCTCCCTTGGTTGTTTGTTGAACAAGGAGACACTGTAGTTATAAGAAGATCACAACTATCAACCCTGTTTTATGATTTTTATGAGCGTTAATGGAACAAGGTTTGGGGACTGAAGGAGAAAATGGAATATGAAAAGGAAAATGAAAAGGGGCTGTGAGGAAAGCATGTCATTTCTAAATGAATGCTCTGTGCAGAGGAATTGAATCTTTTCAAGGCTGAAAATGGATCTTAAATCTGATGCCTTAGCTTGTTTCAGCTTCTGTAATGAAATAGAGTTTTCCTAATACCCTGTGACCTGAATTTCTCCCTTCTTTATGGGTGCTATTCCTTGACGTACAAACCTGTATTTTCTCAAGTCAGCATTTGATGATGGATGTCAAAATACAGGTCATGTATTATGCATATAGCATTACCGATTTAAGGTGTTTACTTGTCAAGTTGAAGAAATTCAGAAATGTCACATTCACTGAATCTGCACAGCTGTCACTTGTAGTTTTTCATGCCTTTAAATGAAAGTTCTGATAAAGCAGGTTAGTTTTCCTGCACTTTTTTTTTTTTTCCCTCTCTCTTCTGGAGGAAAAAAATAGAGCCTACCTATAGAATTTACATTGTTACTTGGGAGAAGTAATGTGGCCTGAAGGAGTACGATGCCTTGTGACTCCAACCATAAACTCCAAGTACTCCAATTTTCCTTTCCTGAAAATATTCCAAGATTGTTATATTTTTGAAAAGTGAATTTTTAGAAGTGTCTGAGTTAAGCACAGACAAGGAAATTAAATTAAGATAGCAGATATTCCTCACATCTTCCAAGACCATAGGGTAAAAAATATTAAGGCATAAGTCTATTTTTCATTCAAGGAGAAAACAAAATCCCTTTTACATGCTTCCTGCATTTCAGACTGAATGCACTATGTGTGCAGTGTGCAATTACAGAGCTCCTGCCAGTCTGTGTCTAGCAGAAATGACACATTTACTTCAATCTTCTAACAATATCCTAGGAAGACAAATATTTGAAGGGTTAGAGAGGTGGCTACAAATGACCTTGGTTACACACAGAGGCATGTGTGTGCCTCTGTGTGTGTGCACTTTGCAGCAGAGAGAGGGCAAGAAGGACTTACACATTTAGATGCAGTTATGCCAACTTTCTTCAATTTGCTTTTAGCTGGTAGGGAAATACTGATATGCTCTTACCTTCTGAAGAGTCTGATTCACTGAAAGATGTTTTAGGGAGTGCATCCTGAGAAGGGGAGAGAAAAGCCTTCATAAAGAAGGGAGAAAGAGGGCCTCAGGATGCTCCCAGCATTACAACCCCTAGGGTACATCGGAACAAGATTAGTTCTCTCTGCTCTTCGGTAAGCAACTGTAAAAAGTCCTGCTGTTGCCATTTTGACGTTCTGCAGAGGACCCAATTGGTCTGCCACTTTATCCACAAAAAGAATCTACAGCTACTTGAGATTTTTTTAATGTAGTGTGACAAAAGCCATGTCTTGCCTTTCCTGTAGCATAACAGAATGCAAAACTTAAACACTGGAGCCTGCTGCAGAAGGTGTCACGCTAATACTCACCTGTCCTCAGATAGCATTCCCTCCCTTTGGCGTCCCACTTCAATTTTCCCGCCTTTGTGAGAGTGTCAGGGTTACCTCTAACTCAGGAGGTGGTGCCTGAAGGAACTCCATTAGAGTCACTTTGTGAGTGTGAGAAATCCCAGGCTCTGCCATGCAGAAGTAAGCATTCAAAGAGCCAGTAGGGCTATCAGTCACAGTGCCAGACACAAGGAAACATCTGCAAACCGATACCAGTTGGGAATGCAACTCACTGTCACCATGCCGGTCTTATTGAATTAGTTTCATCAGAACGAGTAGTATTAAATGACCGACTGTTAACATTGCCAACATTTTCAATTGTCTTAATAAATCTGCTTTCTAAAGATTTTATATGCACTGGTAATATGAAATAGGATTACTTTGCTGTCTTAGGCTTGCCTTTGGCAATGATTTTGTCTTGCAAGCCTGTGGAAGATACTATATCCACTTCTTTTCTCATAAGGAATTTCTTCACAGACGTTTCACTCCCTTTTTAATTATCCTGTCCTTACAATCCTCATGTATCTAACTTTCATGTGATAGTCAGAAGGAAATTCACACTGGTACCTCCTGGAGAGCTGAGTAAGTCTCTTTTCTCAGTGATTCTAGTGTAGTGTTATTACCTATCTATTCTTTATGTGATACAGAGTAAACATTGGGAGAAATGAACTTAATATCAAAATCTAAATCCTAATAAATCAAGAAGTCCAGATCTAGTGGCCCTTATAGTTTGTCTGGTTTAGGGACAGTTTAAGAGTGATGGTAATTATCACCGGAAGAAAACATAAATCCCTCAGAAGGACAATATAAGACAAGTACCGCATGTTAAGAACTAGACTTAAGCTTACAGATTTTCTGGTTTGTGAATTAGTTCCCAAACTGAAGTAAAAGGTATCATATCATCTTCTGAATTCGGTAGCAGATGAATATATCAATGAATTTAAGGCAGTGAAACAGTTTCCACACTGCAAGAAGATAATGAAATTATGTTATGAATTAATTTGTCTGTGATTAATTTAGAATCAGTATATGGAGAGTTCAAAACTAGTTCAGACCAGTAATGACAGAAGGTCAGAAGTCTGTCCCTGGATCTCAGGTGTGAAATCAAAGACTCTGGCATAATGTGGCAAATTATGAGTGTTTTCTCAGAAGCGTGTGTTTTAAAGTGAGCTTGGCTAGCAGACAAACATGCTTAAAAATGTGGCCTTGACATTGATCTACATGAAATCCTAAGCTCAAACTCTGGCTTCACCGTCACTTCTGCAATAATGACACTAAAGGAACATTCCCATGCTTTCCACAGCTTTGGTGGACAGGGGAGATGGAATGCTTTGTTTCAACTGTGAATTTCCAGTCAAACTGTTGCATGGGCTTTTGTATAACTGTCTATTTTTCAGTACTTACAATCAANAAAAAAAAAGATTAAAAAATGCTCAGTGTCAAGAACATTTCAAACTGTGTAGAGAATCAGGCTGAAAACACAGTCTTTTTTAGAGGTGAACCTTGCTGCTCTCTAGATCTTTTTTTTTTTCTTCTTTCAGTGCCTGCCAATATTTTTCCTTTTCCACCTTTGTTTCCTTTATATCCCCAAAGGTATAAAATTCTTTCTAGCTTCTTTTCAAGCATTCCTCTCAGATACTGTTTGAAAAAATGTTTCTTTTTCCTTCCATCCTGTCTTTTTTTTCCTGTTAGAATGGGCCCTTCCATCACAGTATTCCTATAATTGTAATATTCAGAAAAATACATATTATGAAAGGCACACCTGAAAAGGAAAAAAACCTACTTTGCGTGTGTTGTATTGCTCCTGGAAAACATTTAGAAAATTTTAAATCCTGCACGTTGATCAAACCTAAAACCTGCTAATGGAAGCAATTTGTTCCTTGTGATGGTATTACTGTTTCCAAATAATGCTCTTCAAAATGTAAATTGAGGTTTAAGGAAAAGTGTTTGTTTCAGGATTATTTGAAATACTAATAGGACAAAATTAAACCTCTCTAACACTGAAGTCTTTATTATTTAATTTATATTTAAGTAAACATTACTCTCTCCATTTTGCATGTTTTAATGCAAAGGCTACCTAGGATAACAAAATAAATTCCAGTTTCTCCATTAGCTACAAATACCCTATAGTAGAAGTGACCTGCATATTTGTGAAGGATTATGCTTTTACAAAATAATTGTTGAAAAGTTTTTTTTTTTAATAACAATTTTTCTTAACATACTTTTCTGGAAAAAAATAATTAGAGATAGGGAATTTCCTGTTGGTGGGGATTTTTTTTTTAAATGTAGTTTATAAACTTTCTCTTTTTGTTTGTTTTGGTTTGTTTTGTTTTAGGCTTTACGCCCCCTGGGATGGATAGGTCATCTCCAGACAACAGTCCAGTCCATGGCCTGTTACGTCAACCATCCATTACAACAGGAGCCAACATCCCTATTATAACAGAGCTAGGTAAGAAAGGCTTCCATTTACCCTTCCATGTACTTTCCCGTATCTTTTTGCAACTTCCCTTGTTATGCAGTCTCAGGAAAATTACCTATGCTGTATCTTACACTGCTATGTTTTCTCTTCTGATAACTGTTTTGAATTACTCTCTCTAAAGAAAGATTAGTAACAGTTGTTTCACTTTATTTGAATAACTGAAATTTATTTCTCTCCTCCCCTTGGGTTTTCTCCATTTTCTTAAATAAACACTCTATCAGACAAGATGCTTTTTACGTAGTGTAACAAATAAGCAGAGGTCTTTGGGCTAAGGTTAGAAAATCAAAAAAACCACACTAAGTATGAGCAGACATTTCCTGTGCATTTAATCAATAGTAAGAAGCCATTTGTTTATTTCTTCATGGTCCAGAACTGTTTAATCATGTGTAACCAAACTCTGTAAAATAGTATGAGACATTTTACTCCTGAGAATACGATGATGGTAGGTAACCAGGCTCTGATTTCCACTCTAGCTGTGGGTATTTATGTTGTCAAGTGGTGTGATGTGAAGTGCAGAAGCTGTTCTGTTTTTTTCATGGCAAATACAAACTTGATTTGTGGTCCTTTGTCCTTTTATTTTCCTTTTCAGTTTTATTTTTTAGAGCCTTACCTGTCTTTTTCCCTTACTTTATTCTCTTTCTGTACTTTCTTTTCCCCCTAAATACTTTACTTATTAGCTAAGCCTGGCAAACTTCTGCCTTTGGTTTCAATCAGTCAGGAAAAAAACAGTGGAACCCACATTCTAATGATAACTGAACTGGGTAAGAAGTGCCTTTTTCCTTCACATCACTGTCTTACTTTCTGTTGTTGTTGTTCTTACTGTCATCAGCTTTTTCTTTATTTATCTGGCTGTATCAGAGGGGCTACCCTCATGGCACTGCTTTGAATGTGTTTTATTTGTGGTTCTGGTTGGAATTGACTGTCTTGTTCTGGCCTTTCTTAATGATTTTTTTTTTTTTTTCACGCAGCATCAGTAAACCTTTGATCACACTCGTCTGACCTGCCGGCTGTTTTCATAGCACCTTCTCACCAATTCATTTTCTTTGGCCTGGGTCCCCACCTCCTGGGCCCCTCCTCCCCCCCACCAATTTTTCTCTCCTTTTCTCTCTCTCTCTCCCTTTTTGTTATTTCAGCCTATTGTCAGTTTGGTGGACATGCCTTAGCAGCCCTCACAGGAAGTCCGAGAAGAAGTAAAAGATATCAGAAAAGAAGCCCCAGCATCGTACTTCCCCTTAAGCTATTTGTTTGTTTATTTTGGGTTGGTAGGCCTTTTCTCAGAAGCTCAGGTTCTGGAGCTGTAAAAAAGCAGCCAAGCTCCTGCGTTGCTTCCTCTCCATAAAAAGAGCTCTCCCCAGCTTTAGTGAGCAGCATTTGATGAGCATTTCCTATGGCACAGCACTGCACATTCGAACCTGCCTCCCCTAGCCTGGAGACCTTTCGCAGAAATCCTAGCGTGCTAACTTGCATCAGGAAGATAAAAATATTGAGGATAAAACCACACTTGCAGAATTCACGTTAGATTTGTAGTACCTCGGAAACTGACACCACACACGGCTAGCAAGCTGGTGTCAAAGTCAGATATTAGTCTGACAGATACAAGTGGAAAAAGAATGCCACTCTCAATAGTGCCTACTCTCAACTAGCAAATTAAACTAAGGTACAAGCTCTTCAAAAAGTACATTTTGAAATGATATGTCAGCCTTTCAAATGTGCTTTTGCTCAAGAATCTGGAGAATAAGTTGATAGCCATTGTATAAAGAAAGGAGTGTTATGGATATTGTTGTTTGCTGGGATGAAATTTTTCTGACTCCCAGGGCAGAACACTTCTCCTTTTACAATGCTGAGGTGTTATGTTTTCATGATTACAACAGGGAGTGGGAAGGCAGGAATTTTAAATCCTACTTCAGCTCAGGTCCTGACTGAGTGATCATGGCCAAGTACTGACTCAACAGGGCTCTAGATGGAGGACAGCAATTCTTACCTCTTTTAGACATCTATTGTGAGGCTTCATCTATGGTTATTCATGTTTCGTAAGCTAAGCATGGCAAGCATAGTAGTATATACAGGTTGGAAAAGGAGTGGATGGAAAAGATCCAAAGAGCAGGCAGAAGAATTCTAACCTAAGAAGTCCAGAGCTGAAACTGGATGAAGTTAACAGCAGCTCTCATGTTGCTTTCAAAGCTCCCTGTGTTGGCTCGGGAGATCTGTTCGCATGGGGAATAGACATATAGTCAGTGTGTGTAGTTTCAAATGCTGAAGAAGTTTTTAATTTCCCTTCCTTGCATGGGAACTGAAATTAATTTGTCATTTAGTAAGTTAAAGGGTGTTTTGATGGCATAGCTAAGCAGCCTGTGCTTTCATGCCTGAGGAGGACTAATATGGAAATGAAATATTTCATGAAGTCTGATCCACTTGGTACACTGATCTCAAGGAAACAACTATTTTTAGTGGAATGAGGTGGAGGCAGAGAGCTTAACTGTGACAATGAAATGCCAGAGGAAGTCTAAATGACAAATACTACTTTATTTGGGCTTTTTCTTTAAAACAGCCTGATGTAGATTCTTTTTCACACTGGCTAATGTAGGACTTGTGGCTTAGGAAGTGAAGTTATGGAGACAAATATCTGAACAAAAGGCAGTGCTGCAAGAGAATAGCTGGAGTACTGCTCATTCATTCAGATAGATGCATGTTAAAGGGACAGTTTATCCTCTTTTGAGCCATAAGTGCATTAACACCACTCCAGTAAGAATCACAGCAGCACATCTAACAGATGCCTGTGGGCTATATCAGAGTTTTATGGACAGCCTTTATTTTACAATGGGGTTCTGACTTGGTATCTTGTGGTAACACTTCACTGTACACACAAACAGCCTTAGCCACTGTACCCGACCAATGCCAAGATTGTCTCAATATATGAAAGAAAATCACCTCATTTTGAGTGCAGGCAGATGGTACCACGAAGCTACTTTTACAGCAAAGGGATAGTCACCTCTCAAGAGCAAGCGTCACCTCTTACGAGCAAGAAAATGATCGACAGATTTTTTAAATGCACATTTTCACATCCATCTTGATTTCATTTTCAGTGACGTCAAAGACACAAGTCTGTGTTTCCAGACATATGCCGTTTCTTTTTCTTTCTGACTGTGTAATGTGTAAGTTCTCATGCTGGTGACCCAGAAGCACCTTATGATTGTATTATTATTATTATTTTCAGTAAATGATTCAAATGTTCAGTTCTTGGACCAAGACGACGATGATGATCCAGATACAGAACTGTATCTTACGCAGCCCTTTGCATGTGGAACTGCATTTGCTGTCAGTGTGCTGGACTCCCTCATGAGCGCAGTAAGCAAACAAAACCTTTTTCTTTCCCTTCCATCAGAATTATTGTGAAAGAATATGAAAGTATAGTCCCTTTCCACAGGTAATCAGGAGAAGACACTTTTTATTTTAGATGTCAGAAGAATTTCAGAGCCTAAGCTAGGTTATGTTTTAGTTGGACACAAAGACCTTAAAACAACTGAGTTTTCTAGGACTACCATTAGTCCACAATTTTAAGAGCAAAGAGTCTCATGTCAGGCTTTAAGGGTAATATTTTACAAAAAATGTTTTACCTCCCTCCTGGAACCCAGACCCAAATTCAGTGTGTCAGACCCTATGCTCACCGTTCATGTCAGACAGCATCAACTGTGTTTTAAGCTTTTAATTTCCTGTAGCCATGAGCAATGCTCTGAGTATGAGTGCTGGGGGACACCGATAGAACTGCACGAAGGCCATTGTACTCATCATGTGAACTCTACTTGTGTGAAGAGAGGTCATCATCTCTTTTTCACATGAGTTGTCTTGTGAATCAAAACATAAGTGCATGCCAGAAACTACAGATGGTGGCCTTTGGTTATGTCTACATTAGGGGTTTTGGTTTGCAGCCATAGTACATTTTTGAAGCAAACGCCTCGGTCATACTCCTTTTCATCCTCTCTTGCTTCATATTGGTTAGGTTTTCAGACCAGTCTTGCTCTGTGAGAGCTTCACTTCTTTCAGAGGACCTTAAGCTCTGCTAGATGTAGGAGGGACATAGTCTTTTTAAAATCTGAGTATAGGCTTTCTGAGCTCCTCAGGGAATAAAGTTCTGTAGTACTGGGAATCATCTGTTGTAAACCACACATAATATTAGAAATGAGCAAAAAGATTTCCTTAAAGGAACCAAGCCTGAACTTTACCTAAACTCAGGATGAAGCTTTTTGCTTTTAAGAAAAAAATCACTGTGCTCTTTGTTATTTGATTTATTCATATTTCATATTTATGTATCTGTGTTTCATATTTTTATTCCCTGCTATATTCCTCATGTTTTCCATCAACAGATGAATAATATCAGTCTACACTGATAAAATTTTATTCTAATGCAGGCTAGGACTTTGCAATAAACTCAGAAAATACTTTTTTTGATAGTTCTTGGCCATATTTTGCAGACGTGACAAATTCAGAAAGCCTAAGCAAGCACACTTAAACTCTGTACCTTCTCTAATTAAAATCTTTATGTATAAAATATTTAGCATTTCCACATTA
Organism: Rhinoptilus africanus; assembly: GCA_013400135.1. Classification (NCBI taxonomy): domain Eukaryota; kingdom Metazoa; phylum Chordata; class Aves; order Charadriiformes; family Glareolidae; genus Rhinoptilus; species Rhinoptilus africanus. Next base: position 71,381 of record VXBO01008765.1, on the reverse strand, counting down.
TACATGGGAATAATTTAATATGAAGGTTACAAATTGGTATACTGAGAGCTGTTTATCTACTCACATTATTATCCAAATCAATGTCCCTGAATTAATTGTTCAATAGGGCACTTCCAGAATCTTGGAAAAACTAGGGTTAATTCTTCTCATTGCCATTGGCATTACCACAAAAAAGAGCAAAGTGTTGTGGGCACCATTGCTTTCTTGTGCAAAGGTATATCATGTGGATAATAGTGAGGCAATAAGAAGTATGTGGAACATGACTGTTCAGAAATTTTTACTTGGAACTCATCATATAATCCTTACAATATTTTTAGTCATTGCTAGCTTATATTAACTTTCAGGTTTTGACAACATGCCCCTCCATTTCTGCAATTACTTTCTCCAACAGAGTCTTTTTTTCAAACATTTTCACATCTAAGTGGTCATATTATATGTCAGGGACAGTGCAGCCTGAAGCCAGAGAAGTAAATGTGATAACAGGAGTAGAAAATTCTAACATAGAAACAATACTTATCAAGAAGACAAGCCAAGGATTCAGTCAGTTGGAATTGTTCACCATCCTGTCTTTTCTTTCATCACTTTGCTGGTCGGTGGCAACATTATTTTGTCTTTTATTCCTCAAAGACCTAGTAAGAGTTGGAAAAGTACAATTCTTCCTGACCCTTCAGAAAGTGTAAGGTGTGGAAAATGTTTTCACTTTACTATCCCTATTCTCATGGGAAGGATGTAGGCTCCTTTCACTTCTTTTCCAAGGAAAAGAGTGCAAACTGAACCCAAAATCCTAACTCTACTGTGAAATCTGCAGTCATGCTTTTATCCTACTAATTGCACAGGAATTCTGTAAGAAGGAAATAATTACACTGTGCTGGCCTGTGCCAGCTCACTTTGAGAAAAGGATACAGTTCATTGTTTGATCCACTTAGTAATTCAAGTGGGTTTATTGCTTAATTTTTATAGAAAAATTCCAGCTTATGATCTCTGTTGATATCTCTGGAAAGCAAATTCCTCGTATGGGCTACGATACAAACGTACAATGCATGAACTGCTCCATTAAGAACGAATCTCTTCTCCCAGTAGTGGGGTTTTGTAATAAATCAGGTGTAAGAAAAGTTAGAAAGTGGAATAATACCCACACATACAGTATTCTTTCTGACCTGCAGGTACTTTGAAACGTACATATAGATGTATGTATATAGAAAAAGAGGTACAAAATATCTTTAAAATTATTTGCTAACATATTCAGTTATTGAATAATAGTAATTCAACAGTATTAATCCATGTTAAATCATTATTTTCTTTTATATATTTTATTTATAAAGAAGGACTAAACCCTACTCACAAATCACAGATTAGAAAAATGCGTTATCATTTTCTGATTCAAATCTGAATGCTAAAGATCATTGCGTTCTGCCAGTTTAGTGTTATTTCCTGTCATACGACAGTATTAGATATTTTAAATTTTAAATTGTCGGTTATTTTCTTATTTCAAAGATAAAAGGCTCAATGAAGTTTACTTTTCAAAATGCTATCTACAGGCTGTCTACACACAGTTTGTCTTCTGTAGCAAAGGCAATATGTTCCACAAGCCCGTGATTCACAGTGTAGTAGTTCGAAGATCATTGCTCAGAAGACAATAACGAGCTCCAAAACTGCATTGTCTTTTTGATGAGCTGGTAATGGTGGTCTCTCCAGACTTCGGTTGAAGTGCATTATTGTACTCTGTGTGAAGACTGTAGGCATGGTTCATGTTTTAAGCGTGGCAGTGGCTATTGTTAAATCGTGCCAGCTAATCATTATTATGTCTTTGAAGAGACATCTACTGCCACCAGAGACTTGAATGATATATTAATATTTGTTTTGTCATAGCGTGTGCAAACCCAGGGAAAGAATACATGTAGTCTGTCAGTCTCAAGGTGGCGCTGCTCCCGAATAGCAAAGCACATTCTTGTCACCAAATTGAACGTGGAATTGGAAAAAACCATGGGATTGGAAGCATCTTTTAGATAATGTGGATGTTTTGTAAAAAGATTATCTTCAGCTATGAAAAAGTTATATCATATTGAATATCTTAAGAGAAGCAAATTTTGGAGAAGTACTTTTTCCTTTTCTGGGTCTTGTTGAGATAGCTATTCCAGAAAATCTTGCATGTGCAAAGAAACGAGTTTTATCAACACACAGTAACTTCAAAGGTTTGAACAGCTGACCTGAGAGCCAAAGCTTCTCTGTTATTCCTTTTGTTGCTGAAGCTATGAGAACCACAGAAGTTCTGGCAGATTGGCATCCCTCCCATACATAGCGCTGACAATAGATTTGATATACTGTTGGAGTGGTGCCGTTAGAGGCAAGGATCTCCAGAGCCAGATTATACCGCTAAACATTCGATATCCTAGAATTTATTTCCTTGTGCTAGGACTTTAGGTCTTGATTTTTGTTCTGTAATGCTAAATTCTACTTTTTCTTTGTATAACCAAAAGAGCAGAATGAAGACAGTAGTTAAAACAGTTAAAAATAACTTTTCATTATATCCCTTAGTCAAGAGTTCTCCCTTGGAGATCTTCACAGTCTTATTTTTACAGAAAAGAAACTGTTCATGATATATACATTTTGAAACTACTTTTTGTGCAAGTCTGTTCAGGGGGTTAAGAAGCATCATCTTTTAACCTAAAGTGTCCCAAACTTTTTTAAAGTTTGAACAATATTTTGAGAATCAATAGATTTTCAAACTGTGAAATGCTGCTGTTTATTTTCTGCTATTGATTCTGTCTCAAAAGCCCTTTTATTATTGATATAAGTTACTGACGTTAGCTCAGTTGTTCCTCAGGTTTGGGTATATATTATTCGTTCAACAGAATTCCTCCAACTGAAAAAGAAAACCAAATTAAAATATTTGTTTGAAAGTGATGTTAAAAACTGCATGCAGTGGAGGAGAAGTCTTCTTAAATGAAACTCATAAAAAAACACTAGCAAACACAAAAAAGATGGCAGATATGACTTGGAAAATTACAATTTTAGAGTAATTATAAATGAACGGCAAAGTGCTATTAAAGTTAAAGCAACATTATTAACAGATGTGCTAATTTTCAGTAAAATTTTCAGTAAAAGACCAATTAGTTTAAAAGGCTTGACAGCATTAACTGCAAAACATAAGCACTCTGGTAATTATACTTTAAAAAATGATTGAACAAACAGGAAAGCATCCCCGAAACGTTTGAAAGAGCTGCACTACAATTCCGGAGCACAGGCTAGGTGGCACTGCTAGCTCAGAGATCTCTGTCAGGATTTCCTTGCTATTTACCCAGTTTCAGTGTCTATGATGCATTTCCTTTTTTTCTCTGCTTAGACTACATCTATTTCATATTCTCATTCCGGATGCCGATTATAGCAATGTCATGCACATATCCAGTGTGGGGTTCAGACAGTGGCAATAGCAAACAAGTATTTCTTCAGTTATGATTTTACAGTCGACAAAAGGGATTCACTACCATCACTGGAAAGTGTCTTGCTGCTTTAAGTACAGCAGCACCTTTCCAAAGGCATTCTGTAGATCAGTTTCTTATAAGTACTGGCATATCCAGGCCACGTACCCTCCCACAGAGCAAGTAGAAGATCACTCTCAAATTAATTTCAGTGTATTATTATTCCAAAGGAAATGGATATCAGATACTTCAGTGTCCCCCACTTCCAGACTGGCAAGAGGTAATGAGAGGAGTCTGATTTTTGTGACAGTCAAAAGCATGGAGAGAAGGGTGTTTCCTGAGGAGTGTTAAATATATTGGTACAGGAGGAAGCAACCATATTTAGCAGAAGGTGACAAGTTACAGCTTCCTATTCATCCATCCTTTCTTGCTTATGGCTGGGCATTTTCTGATTGGTTGCAATGTCCTGGAAGTTGGAATTTTTTCACTCATTGATGACAAAAAACCAAGCCCCATCATTTGGCTGTACTCGTCCATCTGGTTAAATGGTGACGTCCACATCAGTCATGGGTGAACCCCAAATTAAGCCATTGTTCCAAGATAAGTGTTGCCTCCTTAGCTTTGGGTTAACATTTGTCTAGCAGTGAGAGGCCTTTCTCCAGTGACAGCATTCTGCTCCATCAACAATAGATATGATTCTTTTCTCATTTACATCAGTTTCATAGTAGCGTACGGCTCCCAGAGTTACTCCTGGTTGGCACATGACATGAGTCGGAATTGGGCCCATTATGTCTTAATTGTACTGGGGTTTGGGGGGTGGTGGGTGGTGTATTTAATTTAATTTATTTTTATATTCTTTTATTCGTATTAATGAATTTGTGACAGGTTCCTGACTTGATACATTATTTTACTGCTGCTTTAATTTCTTGGTTTAATATGAGATCTGTAGTAAAATGAGCGGTATGGCTACAGTATAATTTCTTAGTAGATCATGCTCTGGTGAGCTACAACTGAATTTATGATAAGGACTAATTGTGTACTCTCACAGTACAAAATTCAGAAGAGCTAAGAGTATATATGTTTAAATCTTGGATTCTGGCTACAGTTGCTATAATTTGAATCACAGAATAAAGAGAGAGAGAGTTAGAAACCAGTGAAGGCTGGCCTAATGATGCCTCCTAAAGAGTAATAAAATTATTAGTACAATCTTAGACTTTTGCATATTTTACCAGTCACTGCAAGTCAGCAGTCTATAAAACCAGGCTATTTTACACAAACCAGCATCCATCAGTCTCAGGGCAGGTGAATATTTCTTACCATAAATTGGCCTTATTGTAAACCAGACTTGAAATATCTACCAGTAAAGATATGCTTTACTTTTCTTTCATGTTCTTCTATATTGATTTCTAGATGTGAAACTGAGAATAGCATTTTTGAGTCATACTAAATATCACTACTTAGAGAAGAAAAAGGGATCAAAAATACTGAATAAAAGGCTTGAGAAAAAATACTATGGCAGAAAATAGTCTTTTGGGAAGACGTGCTTCAAGTGCCCTATAGAATATGTTAAGCACATTTTTACTGAAAGGGTTTACCAGCTTTTACAATTGCAGTGCCTCCAACCTCTAGATCTGGCAGAATTTGACTTTATATCCATGAAACTGGTGTCCAGTAACATTGCTGCCTAACTGCAGGCACAAAGGAATTGTGATAATTGTTTTAGCTGAGTGGTATACAGTATACACTGACAAAGGCTAAGGAAAGAGACTAAATTTAATGCTTTTTTTTTTTTTTTTTTTTCCCCCCATTCTGATTACTTCCATGTTGGAAAAGTATAGCACGGTGGGAAGAGTTGTCAGAGGGCAACTCTGATTCTCATCTCAGGGACATCAAGAAAGAAGTAATTGAAGGATAAACAATCATGCCCGAATGTCATCTCTCTCTCACCACGGCAATTCCTATTAAACATCATGTAGTCACTCCAGACTTACGATCCTGCAAGAGATCACATTGATTTTTCTGTATGTTAAGAAAGGTTTGAGTGTTACACTTGAATTTGTTACACATATGCAAGAGCTGATTTGAGTTTAGCTGGTGCTTTAGACTAACTGAATACTCCTGAACCCCTGCTAATGTCAGACAACTCTGTACAGTATACTTTGTATTTAAAATACGTAGTGCCTTACCCAGCTAATTTAAAATAATTGGAGTTGATGAGATGCAAATATTTGCTTTAGGGCATGTATAACAATAACAATATGTTCCTCTCATTTTAGTTTAGTCAACAGGTGAATGGCATATATGCCTATGTAAATAAGCAGAGACGGTTGAAGTTAGGTAACTTCAATGTAACGGTAAAAAACGTTGCTGCATAGAATTAATTTTCTCCTGTTTTATCTGTCATCTCAAGTGAACAATAAAACCTAAATTTCATTATACAAAGAGAGAATATCAAAGTAACATGGATGGGAAGCCAATTCTGCTTTTTGATGTCAGGATAAAATATTTCAACCTGTACCTCAGTTTACCTATGTATTAAATACAATTACATTATATGGCTAGAGCAATGCATTTCATTGAAAAGTATTATTTAAAAAGTATTATCTTTGGACAACAAGGACTGTTTGAGAATTCAGTAGTCATTTTTACTTGGTTGGATTACAGACATTTGTTCCAAATCCTAAATTCAGCAGAAGTCATGAATCTAGTAGTGGAATCCACAAATCCAATAATGTCAGTCCTGTGCACTCTACAGTGAGCTCATTTCCTTCTCGCATGTGCCTCACACTTGCAAAGCTTCTGAAAACACAGACATTAGTGACATTGTAAGAGATGGTGTCTCCTTTTTTTCTTCAACATTATTTTTTGCCCAGTACATTACATGGCTGATACTTAACTGAGTATCTCTGAACTACACCAGTATACTTTTAAGTGAACTTGAAAGTCATTCATCTGGCATTAAATTAATATTTAAAATACCCATTGTTTGCCTGACAGACCAGCAATGCTACAGATGCTGGCAAAATGTCAGTGTGGAGTAAATCTTCCCTAATAAACCACACTTACCCTATACCCTAGAGTTTTTTAAAAGGACCACCAGGATCCCAAACTCATCATACATTTATCTGGAATGAACTCAAGATGTTTAATTGATACATGCTTATGTCTGAACACTGTCAAGTCTCGTAATAAGATGTTTAGTACAATACATTGGTTAGACTGCTAGAGTCCAGCCACAGTAATAAGTAATGACATTTGCAGCACAAAGGCAGCTCCCCAACGAATTGGTGACAAGAGTAAAAAGGCAATCTAGCCTGTGTAAGCTTTAAATGTGGTCTGAATTTTACAATTACATGTCCTAAAGCCCATTATTAGACATGAAGGCAATGAGAAGGAAAGCAGTCATTGCATCACTACTAACACCAATTATAGGAAACATAAATCATTCAAATTTTTGTACTTTAATAAAAATCAGCCTGAATTGGTGTTTAAAAGGAAGGATCTAGTATAGAAGCCTAATGGGATAGAAGAAAATAGAGTAATTGGAGGCTGCTGTCTTTTCACTTTCTATATAAAATTATTTGAAGAGACAGCCAAGAACTTTAAACAGCAGAAACCCAGAAAAGTTGTAATTTGGATGTCTACAGTTGTGACTTTAATGGTGTTTGCTTAAAGAGCTTTCTTTTATCTCTGCAGACATACTTCAATGACAATATCCTCACACTGATACGGACATTGGTAACAGGAGGAGCCACACCAGAGCTGGAAGCACTGATTGCTGAGGAAAATGCATTGAGAGGAGGTTACAGCACGCCCCAGACACTTGCAAACAGGGACAGGTGTCGAGTTGCTCAGTTGGCTTTGTATGATGGGCCGTTTGCAGACCTAGGGGTAAGATCACGAGGGAAATGTAGGACCAAGGCTGGTCTGCAATCTATTTGATTTCTCTTAGACCAAATTAAAAAATCTATCTTCATTAACATATAACTTCTATTGTTTAATTTAATAGAGCTTTTTGGATCGTTTGACAATTTACAGCACAAGGTGCCAGGTTTGCTCTTACCCTTTTTAAGAAGCTATATGACTTCCCAGGCTCCTTGCCTGCATATTCCATACAGAAATTCCTCTGGCTCTTCTTAGTTGTCAGCTAAAGAAATGGATGAGCTGACTTGAATGATATAACCATTCTAATAATAATCCATTGCAAACATCAGCAATATCTATACCTTTGTTGGGTTTTGATAAGCTTATTTAGTCTCTCCATGGAGTTTCCAGTTCTTGCTTAAAATTTGTTTATTAGCTTGAAAACAAAGCTATAAGGTTTGTTTTCTGCTGTTTCTGGATGAACTAAAATTCTTGCGAAATCCAAATTTTCTAATTTTTTGACATTTTGTCTCCACTATCCAAAGAGTGAAGTAAAAAACAAAACAAAACAAATAAACAAACAATCTTTTAAAAATGGTGCATTTGGATAAAGAAGCATCTATAAATGTTTTCTGGACCAAATCTTGTAATCTTGAGGCAAATCCCAAAGCACCCACTTCACTTTGATGATGATGATGTAGGATTTGATATTTCTTAAATTAACTTGTGTTCACCAGCTTTGTTCAAAATGAATGGAGCGACCTTCTTCACAGAAGTGACAGGGAGTCCCAGGTTAAGGGTGATGAGAATACATTACATGGATAGCAGTAAACAGCCTTTCAGTTCATGTAGAAGTCCACTCATAGCTGAGCCTAACAGCTCATCAAAACACTTGGGCATGTGGCGTAACGTTTTCACTAATAAAACAAGCAATACCAATCCTTCAAATGCTATTTTGCCAGAGCCTCGACTGCACTACATCAGTGATGGTAGAATGCATTAACACTTATCATTACTTAAGAATCAATATTTTAGATATAAAAATTATCAAATCTAAACTTTTTTTTTCTAATAAAAATATTTTATATTATTTATGAAAAATAGCATATATTTCATCATTATTTTAAAGTGGGAGATCTTTTATTATCCTTTTAACCCATCATAACTCTAAGTTCGGTTGTGCTCCCCAGTGAATTTATCTGTCTAGATGATAATATGGCTACTGACAAAAAAGGGTCAAAAATACCAACAATTTTAATACCACAGTTAATGTAATTTGTAGAATATGCATTGTTTGGTACCAAAATTTATATCTCCAGCTTAAAGCAAATCGCTCACTCTTCCCAATTTGCCATCATTTCATGGACAAAGGCTCTCCAAAATAATGATCACTTTACATAATCACTTATTTGAAATAAAACATTTAGATTATTCATTTCCTTGATAAAAGTGTCTCATTTGTGACAAACAACAGACTGTCTATACATTGCCTTTTTTGTACAGGCTCATACTGAAAATCCTGTTCCCTGACATTGTGTTAACAGAGGAAAGAAAGGAAAAAAATGTACTGTTATCTTTTTTTCTTTTTTCCTCTCTCCTTTCTCCTAGGATGGAGGGTGTTATGGAGATCTATTTTGTAAAGCACTGAAAACATACAATATGCTTTGCTTTGGAATTTATCGATTAAGGGATGCACATCTAAGTACTCCCAGCCAATGCACTAAACGGTAAGTCCAGTCTTTTAGAACATCTCTGCTTCACTCTTCTTCAGTCTTCTTGGTGAAGAAGGTCCCGGTGCCTGTAATAAATCTCAAAAAGAGCTTGCTCTGTTTTTTACATAACTGCCACAAATCCAAACTCTTTGAAGACTACATGATGACTTTAGCTGAGTTTAAATCATAGGCTGGATATCATAGCATAAGTTTTCAGCTAATTTTAATAAAAAAATTTTAAAGTTAGTTTTCAGAACATATTTTTATCTTTGATTTATGATGATCCACTGCTTGCATACAAGGATAGGACTTCAGTTTTCTTATATCAATCCTCTAAGAGTTACTGGATAATAATTTAGATTATAGTAGTTACACTTCCTTTTTACTGAATGCTCAGAAAATACTCCTGCGGACTTCCCGTTGGTACTATCTGTATCTAATAATCATTTCTTCCAGTAAATAGCCAGCCAGGTAGGCTGCATTTGTACTTCAGTAGCACCAAGGCTGACCTCAGTGCTTTCAATAGAGCAGACACATTTCCATCTTTGCAAACTGAAGGCCATTTAGCAGCTTACTTGAAATGCGTCTTAATTAAGTACCTACTGGAAATACACACACACAGACCCATACCAGAACTATCACAAATCTACCATCTGTTACTGTTTCATTCTCTACAAAAAGCATCATTGTTGAGTGAACATGGCAATAAACAACCCTGCAGCCCACCAAAGTGGTTTCTTCTGTAAGGATTTGGACAAATTGGGTAGAAAAAAATATTTTCCATTTAGATTTGCACTGTACTTGCTATACTTGAGATTATTTGTTGGATAAATAAGTGACTTCTGTCCCTGAGGCAGCTAAGCCAGATTTCTTATGAGCACTGACTTAATTTGAAAAGAAGTTGTGAGCTTCATGATCAATTTTTGCTCATTTCTTTCTTGGAGAGAACATTCCTATTGCCTTGCTCAAATATGTTTTTCACATGCAGGAAACAATTTAGCAGCAGGGTCTATAAGCTCTTCCTACCCTGAAAGGGGGTTAGTTGAAGGTGGAGTTTCAGTATTTAAAGATTTAATAAATTTAAATATGTAATTAAATATAACCGCCCTTAAAATACTCCTCTCCCTGCTTTTCAGTCATTCTTTAATAACTATTGCTGGTGGGTATGCTACTGTTTTTTGTCAATACATAAATCCGTTTGCTAGAGTCATTGCATTACAGTGCAGCTAGAGAAAGGAGCGTGATCTGTATGGTGTCTTCTCTGAAAAATCATGGTGTGATTCACTTGAGGAACATCATACTCAGACAGTGTGTCTGTGCAACAGAAAACATACAAAAAGTGATATCTGATCTAAGAAGCTCCTAAATCATAATGGGCATTATGCGAGCTAAAATGAGGTACACACTGAAGGAAACAGAAATGCAAAAATATGGGTGAACGTTTATGAGATAACAATTGTAGAAGATTTTTTAAAGTCTAAACCGCTTTCTCTTTCTTCCTTCCTTTCTTTCCAGTTATGTTATCACAAACCCACCGTATGAATTTGAGCTTGTGCCGACAGACTTGATCTTCTGTTTGATGCAGTTTGACCACAACGCTGGCCAGTCCCGGGCCAGTCTTTCTCATTCCTCCCATTCCTCCTATTCTTCCAGTAAGAAGAGCTCATCAGTTCACTCAATCCCATCAACAGCAAACCGACCGAACCGCACCAAGACCAGGGATTCCCGGGAAAAACAGAAGTACGTGCAGGAAGATAGACTTTGATATGTGTACCTGCTCCCACTGTGTGTGAAACTTGCATTCACCACCCATTCTCCCCAGTTAATGTTTCCAGCAGTAATGTTCCCTGTTTTCCCATGGAGTTCTCCCTTTTTGTACACATATTTTGCATATGTATGACAGTGTGCATGTGATTGTCATTTTTATTTCACCACCATAAAACCCTTAAGCACAACAGCAACAAAGCAGACGGACCAAAAAGTTATTTATGATGCTAGGGGAGAAAAAAAATTCTAAACCCATAGGCACACTGAAAACATAAATAACTCACTGCAGTTACTCTACATATCAGAAAATAGAGTATATTTAACACGAACACTTGCTCTTGATGTCAGACATACACAATGAAAGTCATTTAGTGCAGAATTGTTGATGTATGTTGCGGTAGGTTTTTTTTATATTCATATTTACAGTTGTTACATTTATTTGAAGCTTATAAAACTAACCCATTAAAAAAAAAACCACAAAAAAAACCCACAAAAAATCCCTACTGATTTTTCACTCTCAAAGCTTATATTGTATAGGGCTTACACTCTTTATATAGATTATTGCTACGCACCTGCTTTATACCAAAGCAACGTCAGGGACTTTTCTGCTTGTTTAAGGACTTTCTCTAAAATACTAGCCTTTTGGAGATAGTGTCTTTTCCCTTTAACACTGAAATTGTCTGGGCATGGAGTTATAAAACTCCAATGGTTTAATTTAAGTTTAGAAAGTGTCTAATTGCATATTAAATTATTATTCTGTCTATTTATACTGCCACATGAATAGCTATATTTTCTTTCACTTTTGACATTTGGGATAAAAAGCCATATGTATCATAAATATTGGATGTAAGTCATTAAAAACTGCCTTCCTGGGACTTCTACGTCTTTAAAAGGTGAATTAGTCACCTTATGTACAGAATAAATAATGTTCAGAAAAGAGCAAGCATTTTTCTATGCTTAAGTATCAGATCTCGAGGGACTTTGTTCCTTTCCCCAGATGGTAGTTTAACTTTTACAAGTTAGAGTGGTGGTATAAATCTTCCAACAAGAGTCCTAATATGCGAAGATCCTCCAGAAATCCTGCTCCATGTTCTCGCTGGTTCTTTTCAACAGGTGCATGCCAGCATGCAGGAATACAGGGGAAGAAAACTGAGTGCCTTTAAGGTCTCTCCCATTCGGGAAGAAAAGGTGCTGTGCCCTAGACAGCTGATGAGCAGAAGAAGAGGGCTGGGGTGGGAATACTCGCTGTGCTGAGGCATCATCTTCTAGGTGCTTGCCAGAGTTCGGTTCTTGCAGATTCTCACCAATGGCGCACCTCGCCAAACAAAACTTGTGGCAGGGAATTAAATAAAGTAGTGGAAAGGAGCCTATCCTAGACAGCCATAGGAATGATACTTCAAGCTTGCTTTTTTTATTATTTTTATTATTATTACTTTAAATGCCAGCCTTTTGAAATATAGTACTAGTTCTAGGTGATATGAAGAGTTTTCCAGGGTAGGGAGGCCAGAAACACATACCACCTTCCCTGGCTACCCAGCAAGAAAGCATGCAGACAGAAAATAAATATTTGGCTGTGGGAGTGATTAGCATTGCAACTGCCAACCCAGACAAGGTGCTTTTATGGTTAGTGTTGTTTTCTACCTTTCCCTTCCCTGAGCATGATAACTTTGAAGATTTGCTTGCTGTGTGAATTGACAATGAAGCCAAGCACTTTTACTGACAAAACCTGGAACCATACACGTGGGCTACAGAAAGTACCACTGTGCAGTGTTAAGCTTAATGATTGGAATACAGTATATATGTGTGTGTGCATTCAAATGCAGCTGTAAGTCCTATCAGTGAAATATGTTGCAAATTATGGATGCTCCCCTACAAATGAGTCTATTTACAGTTGCTAATCATCATAAAGACAAATTAATGTGTTTCTTTTTGGAAAGAAAGTTATTGTGTTTTGCCCCAAGAATATTTATTACTACAAGGATGTGCCAGTTAAAGTGCTCAACAGGAAATATGACAGTTTAAAAGCATTGTAAAACTTACATAGCTTACTTCTTTTTCTAAAGTGCAACAAGGATGAATAGAATGGGCCAAGGTATGACAATTAATGGTTCTGCATGACCTAGCAACTGCTGTGGGTTTCCTTCTATAACTTTGTCCTTGTGAAAACTTGTGAAATTAAAAAAAACAATAGTTACAAACTTTATTCAGTTATTGGTTTGTTTGTTTGGTTGGTTGTTTTTTGGTTTTCCTTTGCCTTTTTTTTTTCCCTCCAAACCAGAAGTAAAACTGGCTGCTGCTGCTGCTGCTGCTGTTGCTCAACCCTGTTTTATTTTTTATCCTCTCATCTGCTTGCCTTTCTAATTGCACGTGTCCTTTTGGAAACACCCAGGTTCCTGCTCAGTGAAGATGCCTACCCCAGTGAAGACATTAATTTCCCATTCCTCATTTCGATTCCTTTCCTCCCTTCCCCTCCCTATTCCTCTGTCCCCTGTGTATGTTCATGAGCATCTTTTTATGTTGGCAATATTGACTGAAGATAGTTGAGAGCAGTTATGCATTTTGGAAGAATGTTAATGGCTCTGACACCAAAATGCTTTTCCATTAATGTTTTATCTGTTTTCCATTTAGCAGAGGAAGGCAGGGTGTTAATACAAAGCCACTTGTCACATACTACATAATGATTTTATCCAAAAAACTAGTATTTGTATAACTGTGCAGCTCAAGTAGAAAAAATACAGACAGTTTATGTTAGAGAAGCAACTTGTCTATTTTGTGAGCAACTGTAGAGGAATAAGTAATACAGGTGTAAATCTGAATTCTTCAAATCATGTTGAATGTCATGTTCTCCTTCTTCTGTCCTAAAGTCGGAAGTCTTAAAGTTTTGACTTTTAGTTACACCATGTGCCATTTTCACTTTTAACTATAGTCAAATTGATCAAATAGTTTATTACAGTGATGAAGATTTTCTGATATGGATATACTAACGAAATTGGGAAGTTGGTTCTTGCAAGTAGAGGAATGTTTGAATCAACTATGTTACGTTGTCAACATTTTTTATCTTGAAAAGTAACAACTCTCCCGTTTGTTCAGAAACCTATCCCAAGTCAAACTTTCTTAGTGACTACCCTGGTTAGTTTTTAAAAGTGGAAAAATAACACTAATGTCAGGAGATGATATTTTAGAGCTTTAAATGGAGGTCCTGCCACTTAAATCAGTCTCAGCATGGTTTCAACAATGGAAACCAGGTTCTTAGTAACTTTGTTGACCTGAGTGTTGACACAAAATCACATATAGCAAACCTGCAGGTTCTTGCTATGGGTTCCTACTAGCTTAAACAAGCAGGCAGGCATTTTCCAGTGAAATTCCTATTGTCATAAGTAAGACTTTTGGCAGTTTAAAAAAATAAAAAATCAACAAGAGCAAGTCTTGAATAGCATTTTTGTCCCAAACCTTTATTTTCCTTGAAGCAAAATGAAGAACTTCACAGAAAGTAAGAAGAGTTTCTTCTCTCTCTTCCTGCTGATTACTTACTGCCTGCTACATGCGAAATACTCATCTGCCAAAAAAGATTTGCTGAGGAGGTGGGAGGAGAAACTTTCATTACTTTTTTCTTATACAGGAAGAAATTGCATGGGAGAATTTTCAGCTTAGCTATAAACAAGTTGCCTATGTGTGGGGGGGAGGCACATGAGCACACACATACAGACTCATTTGAAACTACAAGTGTCACAAAGGGAAAAAATATGCACATTTAAAACAATTGTAAGGTAACCTGGGATTATGGTGAGAATACAGATTTAGTAAATCTTGGTGTCATGTTTAGCTAGTACTTTCTTTGACTCTGGTCAGAAAAAAGGGTGTTTCACGGTGACATTTGTTCAAACGTGATTACTCAGTCCAGAATTAACGACAGAAATTTTAAAGCACCAGAACAATAAATCTGCTGGAGAGAATTGCTAGAGTCTTACACAAGTTGAAGAAATTTGTATTTTGATCATTTTACCTATTATTTATATCTTTTTATGCCGCAGGCAACAGCCTTACACAAGATGATAATTTTTCTTTATTTGCAATAAGAGCATGAAGCCTTTAGAACCTTCCTGGATGCAGTGGGATGCTGATAGCCCACTGCAAACACAGGTGCTGGAGAGGAAACTAAATGTTTCCTGCTTTTTGATACATGAAGTTACTTAGCTGTTCCAACATCTCTCAGGTTATGCTGTCAAAAACAAACCGGATAAATACCGTAGGAGGATCAGGGACTCTCTTGAACAGTTCTTTAAAAAATCCAGCAGAAAACTATGCCTGTTCTCACTCTAATGTGGAAAGACATATGGTAAGGATCAATATGCATATGCCAAAAGAGAGAGAAACAGACTGAACATGACAGAGAATTTTTAAAAAGTTGGTGAATATAACAATATATAAAGACTTTGAAAAAAGGCTTTCTGGACTGATTTAAAGGAAAGAGTAAGTAGTTTGTTTAAGAGACGTATAAATCTGTGCTAAGACTATGGAAGACATATCAAAGTCATAACAAAAAAGATTGAAAAGCGTGTAAGGGATTCAAGAAGGAGATTTAGTGACTGGGAGCAGAATATCTTAGTGGCCAAGTGTAAAGATGAGGAGTGTCAAGCACACGTTTCAAAGGTAAGTATAGAGGTTGATGGACTTTCACAGTGGAGTCGTCATTATGTGGTCAAAGACAATTTTAAGAGCAGAACAGGAAAGGTATAAAGCTGGGTCCAAGCATTTGCTGCTGGAGATGATAATGACTGGACCAAGGTTTCTGCACAGGCAAAAAGAAATTTAAACAGCAAAAGAAATTTGAATCTACCAGTTTATTTTCTGTGTTTATTACTTGCCAGGTAAAGGCAAAAAGAGACTTGATGGTGTCTTTCTAAAGATCCGCTCCCTGGATATGACTTCTATTGTAAGGATTAACATATGAATAATTGTCTTGTTTTGAAAATTCCAGGGAATGCAGGGGAGATGGAAGTGCTTTACACTGGCTGCTGAGAAAATACAGTGCAGCTCATCTCTGCTCCTTAACAATCACGTTGTTCTCCCTTTTTTTGATACGAGATTGAATTAACTGGCACCAAGTTCTGTTTGTAGGAAAAGTTTGTGCACCATATGTTAAAAAAGAAGGTAGAGATAAAAGTTCACGGTGCTTAACTTGCCTCAAAATCATTTTAAACACAAACCATTAGAAAACTGTTAGTTTGAAATTGTTTATGTGATCTTGCAAGGCTTTTAAAACATGATAACCATCACACTTTACACCTCTCTGAAAGGTTAGTTTAATCGTAGATCACATAAAATTGGTTTCCACAAATGCATAATGGTTCATGTGTCACACTTGAACTAAATGGTTTTTTAAATGGAGCTGAAATTATTTTGATGTGTACGCATTCCCAGATTTTTTTTTCCGTAGAACCTTTCTTAAACCAGCCCCCATCAGGAACCATTCCCTTAAAGTCTCATTAATAATTCAGATGTTCTGATGACTTTAAAAGATCTATGGAATTGAGGCTTTTTTTTTTTTTTAACTGCTTGACAAAAAGATAAATGAATGTAGAAAGAAGCGGTAGGAGTCTGGCAAGCTGTAGATCATCTCTGAACAGATTGTAACTTTATCATTCTGTCAGGAAGAATAATTTAAAGCACTTAATCAGTTAGCTTCAGTGTGCAGGATGTAACATTATGAATTCCTATCGTCCAATCTGTTCAAATCAAAGGGAACTTAATTATAATAGGTAAGAGAGAGAGAGAGAGAGAGAGATGGGAGACTGAACATTGTTCAGACTCAGGCAATTTTAAGGGGACAGGGAACTATTTACCCTGGTCACAATTGAGCAGGATATTTTAAAAAGAAGTGAAATACATTTTAGAAAATGACAAGAAAAACAATGCAGTGATTGTGTTATAAGCCACTAATGATTAATACCATTCTTTTTTTCAATCTAATTTTTTAAAAAAGCGTAAGCATGTGTAAAAAATTTATCTGGAAAAAAAAAAAAGATGGATTAAACCCTCGTAAGTTTGGGGTTTATTGTTGGGGAGTGGGAAGTGTTGCATGTAGATGCTTTAAATCCATATCAAGTGTTTAAACTTCATCTTTACGAAAGAGAGAAGTCTAGTAATTCTGGAAATTGATCCACTTCCTTAGAGGCCCTAACATTAAAGCTAGTTGCTTGGTCTTACGTGTTTATGCCCAGGTATTTGTCCTTTATTCTTCCTGGTCTTCCAATTTCTATTCTCTGCTTCACCTTCTGAGCTTTTGTGCTCAATCCTTGGGTTTCCAAGGTGGATTTTGCTTTGTTTATTTTCTAAATTTTATTTATTTATTTAAAATGAGTACTCCTTCCACTCCTGCTCTGATTCCAATCCAGATACCGCAGCATTTCAGTGGTAAGCAAAAGTGGCAGTTTGTATTGTGCTAGACACTAAAGCTTCTGAAGAATTTTGGTTTCCCCACTGGAATGAGAAGTAGCACATACACGTAAGAGCAGCAGCTCTGATGAGCCACACACTAAACCTTGCATGTAATAATGGAAATGCCCCAGTTGCAGAATCCCATCCCCAGAACCATTTGTGCCCACTGTTCTGCACACCCACCTCTGGAATTTGGGGGAAAAGGGTGAAAATGAAGACCCCTGTTCACAAATGCTGCCAAAGCAGAAGCACCTTATGGCCACAAGGCACTCTAAGACCAGGAGTTTATAAGTCTTTTCATAGAGCTGTCTTGTAAAGTTGCACACCTGTAATTAAGAAATGATAGTAGATATTGCTCTCTAAAGAGGGAATTCTTTTGATTTTTTTTTCTTTTGTGAATGTTAAGAAGTTTTTGTCCACATCTGCATATGAACAATGCAATGTAGTGGTTACAATCACGAGTAGCTGGGGAACAGCTGCAATGCTGCAGCCTCTCAGCATCCTCACTCCCTCCAACATTGCTCCCAGCCCATAAAATTCTTCCTGTGGTCATGGAAACAAACACTGCCCAAAAATACAAAAGGAAGAGCTTCCCTTAAGTCCTTGCTACCTTTGCCTTGCTGTCACATATCGCTACCAATCCCATTCAGGATTAACATGAGCCCCTACTACAGTCCTCTGAGCATCAGGTATGCTCCATACCCCTTCCCAAACTGGAGAGCTCAGCAGCGCCCAAGCAGCCAGGTTGCTAAGTAGCAATATAATGGCCATCCCGTGCAGGAACGCAGCCATCTGGCAGCATGAATGTATTTCTTCTAGTACCAACTGTGGAAAGTTGTTCTTTACATTCTCCTTTGTGGTTTCTGAGCCAGCAGCAGTGACTGCCCTGGGGCTGAAGTGGTTCAGAGAAGCCTCTGACTCTTTAGGTGCCCCTCTCTATATGGACCCACATGCTCTTCTCTGCATCACCCTTGTCCCGTCTGCTCTCCCTGGCTTCTCAGTTTAGCCCTTCACTTGTATCATTTTTTCAATAAATGATTCAGAGGGTGTTCACCTGAGCATGGGAAAAAAAAAAAAAAAAGAGCTCTCACATTCAACATGCAAACCAGCATATTGACAGTTTTCTTTAGCTTCTACTATCAAATCTGCAAACATGTCATCCTCCTTTCATGAAAAGTATTTTCAGAGGTATTAATCTAATGCACTCTACTGCTTGTAATTAGTCAAAGTCACCTTCTATTGATTGCTTTTTCTCTATAAACTTTACTGACTGCTCTCCCCTCCTTTTTTTTTTTTTTGTGTGTGTTTATGTGTATATGCACTTCACTAATTAAAACTCTCATTTTTCCCTCCTTATTCTGTCTCTACCCATTTTGCTCCTTAGCAGAAAAGAAATGGTTTACAGATGAGCCGGATAATGCCTATCCCAGAAACATTCAAATCAAGCCCATGAGCACTCACATGGCCAATCAGATCAATCAATATAAATCGACAAGCAGCTTGATACCACCAATCAGAGAAGTTGAAGATGAATGTTGACTCCTTCGAGGCCAGAACTATTTTTTTAAAGCCTGACAAACTTCATGAATGGTGATGTGACATTTATTCCTCTTACATGCTGAACCACTGATGGAGAAGTTAAGAAGGGCAAGCTTAATGGGAAAATAAAGTAGACAGATCTTTGTTTGTCTGCCTTTAATATTGCTTACACGTATTTTGGAAAATATTTCATTTATAAATGAACATAATCAAAACTAGTCATGTATAGCCTCTAGCGTTTTAAATTATTTTTATTTATTAGAAAAAAATATATTTTTCTTTTTTTTCATTGTCAAGTATTTTCCCTTAAAAAAACCCCTGCATATGTGGCCAGACTCCTAAGAATTTAAAAAAAACCCCCAAACTTCAGTCTTTGGCTTCAAGGAGAATGATGGTCACAGTTATAAGGACATGTAATTAGGGGAGGCAAATGATATATTTACAAAAAGAAAAAAAAAAGTCCAACTTGTATTTTAATAAATCAAAAAGAAGAAGAAGAAAAAAAAAAAAAAAAGAACAGTTCACCAAAATGTTTCTTTACCAGAGGATGTGTATTTTGTTCAGCATTGACACCAGCTCTTAATAAACTGAACTTATTTATTTTCAAAGTTGAAAGTCATATTTTTGTACATGTAACATTCTTCTGAAATGTTCTTTGTTTTAGTACCATATACAGATCATCTTAGTCCCTAGTTATGTTAAGGTCCAAAAACTGCCCCCCCACCCCAACACACACACTGTGTCCCCCCTACGTGCGTGCGCACACACACAGAGACAAGCCCAGCATCCTCGATAACTTTCTGCGCCAGTAGTGTAGTGAACATCACTACCCTGAACTGAGGGCCAAGTAGATAAGGTACTCATAGGCAGCACTTGCCATAAATGGCAAATCTGGCAATTACACTTCGTTTCCCATTAGCCATCAGCAGTTGCTAATTTCAGGAAGGCAAGCCTAGCAATTCCTCCTCTTTGGCCATGTATTACAGTGCTTTAATCCAGAGTGCATAAATAGTGCATGAAATTGTAAGTTAGAGCCCTTCTCATCTACCGTATTTTGTTGGTTCCTTACTTCAAAAGTGCTGATGGCCTTGCATCAGGCTTGTTTATTTGGTTCAAACTCTTCCTGGCATGGATAGAGGGTTAGCTCCAGATCTTTGCACTTTGGTGATAGCTCATGCCTTGGTAAAAGGCACACTGAATCTTCTTTCGATGAGTTCAGGATTAAAAAGGGTTTAGCCACAGCTCTACAGTCTCACAACATGCTGCTCTCAGTTAATTCCTGCGTCAAGCAACACCTTATTTTAGCAGTTACTTTTTTTTTTCCCTTTAATTTATTTTCACTTTGCTGGGACTCCACACATAAAAGTACAGTAATAACCAAATCAAAATAAAAGTAATGAATGTATTTATTATGATAATTTACAAAAGGCCTTTGATGGGTGCCTTTTGTGTCAGTAGTTTCACAAAGTTGCCAACAAGCTTTATCGCCATCAGACAAAAATGTGATGTTTGATATCTGTGCTGCAGTATCTATCCACCCAAGCATTTGATGTTCTAAATGATTTAGTAACTCTCTCTATCTCAAATTAGCAACATCTGACACAATTGTGTGAAAAGGAAAAAAAAAAAAATGCAAACCACAAAAGGCTGTGCTAATAAGGATTAAAATAAAATTATAGGACCCAGTCATCAGGAAAGGCAGGTTTCATTGTGCAAGTTAACTTTAGGCTTTGTAATTTTGCAGAATTGTTAAACACCACAATAAAACATACTGTGGTACTTCTATCATTAGAGAAATATCAGTGAATCAAACAAATACAAAGCAGATGAATTTCTTGTGAAAACAATGATGTCCACCATATAATCCAACATTTAAGCTAAACTATCTCAGCTTTAATGTTTGTCCACTGGCTGCAGTACAAATATAACCATACTAACACCTAGTAGGCTTTATTCTGGAGTGACTTCTTGGACTGTGACTACTTTGATGTTATATTTTGTAGAATAGCTATTTAAAGACAATAACAAGAATTGTCAATACAGTATCTGTAAAATCGAATGGGTTAAAATATTTCACTCTCCTACGAAGTAACAAAACAATTTAAGCAGTTTTCTGTTATTATTTAGGTCACGTTTAACCCATTTCACAGTCCCCAAAACAGAAGATGATTCTGGTGAGTTCTTCCAATCTATGCTGCTTTAGCTAGTGACACATTATAATCTGCATCTGGTTTCTGCGTTGGGTCATGTTAAGCCTTTACTTTGAAGTCATTGCTCCTTTTTCATTTATGAACTGTGTCCATATTATAACCAGGGTCAAAAAAGCTGGTCCTGAGTACAGGACAATGTTTGAAATCTGTGTTCAACTTCACCAAGATCATGTGACTAATTTTTTCTTAGAAGACCGTTGTTTACTGCACACCATATCTTATACTTTACCCACACCATATCTTATATTTTACCATATACAGTGCCATTTCTGAGTGTCCTTCCTTCAGAAGTGAGCATTCACTGGATAGAACCTAGTAATGACTCAAATACAACACTCCTACATAGCTGAGGTTTGTGTGTGTGTCTCTGTCCAGTTTAACTGTCACACCAAAAAAAAATCATGCTGCCAACTGTACATAAATGAAGAGTAAGATCTGACTACACTCACGCTGCCTCCCAGCACAGACAGCTACGTATGTAATGATGGAGAGACAGACCAACACCTGTAGAGAGAAAGTGAGACAGTGAGAAACAGGGATAGGTACAGTTTTGCATTTCCCATTTATAGAAAAGCCAAGAGCTAGCAGGAATCTTTTCTTACTCCTTTTTTTGATGATCAAAGACTCAGGACTGACTTCTGGCAATTAGATGGAGGAATATGTAGAAAAATCTGTGGGAGATCTTTGACATTCAGCCATTACAGACTACCATGAGGCCAGCACCACTATTGGATATATGAAGTTACATCAAGGCAAGTGGCCTTAGTGACAGCTAACAGATCACATGGCGACTGATATAGAAATAAATTTTTGATCTTTACTAATAATTCTTACTCCTTGCTCAAAAGACAACCAAAGGTGGGAGGCGGGTGTGTGTGTGTGTGTGTATTTCATTTTTTTAATGAATTTTAATAAATGATTTTTTTGGTAACTTATGTGTTGGATGGAGAGTGTGTCTGTGTGCGTGGGTGTGTTTGCATATATGCATGGCCATACATAAATGTATGTGTGGATGTATACATGCATATATAGAGTAGAAAAAAAAAATGGCTATATATGGTTTTGATAAGATCACAAGAAGGTTGTCATACTTTTTTTTTTTTTTTTTTGAGGGAGGGTAAAGAAAGACATAAAGGGAAAGAAAAATGTGTGACTTACAGGCTAGCACATGGAGGCATTGTACCTACTGTTTCCTCCTGGTTTGACCAAAAAGCAGGCATTCCTGTTAGTTATATTCACTGTGCACAGGAGACTGCAGAAACCTCTGTCACTGCTAAAGCGGNCCCCGGCTTTCTTGCTCTGGGGCATGATCAGTTCTAGTGTGCTACAGGCTCACAGGCAAGAGTGTCCCTAGGGTTCTGGCTTTTGGGCTTGCCCTGTCCCTTGGTGTTACAGGTAGAAAACAGAGAAAGCAGGGAGTGAGGGACACGACACATCCAGCTCCTCAGGCAGGTGGCTGTTTCCCACTCATCGTTGATGGGAAAGCCAGTGCTGCTTGTACAAGGTGAAGGCCACGATCTTCAGGATAATGAGGAGCCTGTGTAGCCTTATTAAGACAGACAGGTGTCTTGAAAGAGTTGATGAGTCTTCTGTACAAGCTGTTGTAGCAGCTGGGGCTGTACAAGAAGTCAGGTTTTAGCTACACTAAAGATTTTGGGTTTTTTTTTCCCCCATTTTTGAATTTTAAAGAAAAAGGACACCCAATTACTCAGGCAGCACAGATGTGAAAAGACTTAATTGGTCTCAGCCAAATGTGGAATAGCGAAAAAGTAGTTTGCATGTAATGTACAA
>VXBO01008765.1:37749-48189 GCA_013400135.1 Rhinoptilus africanus | reverse complement strand
TTTTTGAGGGAGGGTAAAGAAAGACATAAAGGGAAAGAAAAATGTGTGACTTACAGGCTAGCACATGGAGGCATTGTACCTACTGTTTCCTCCTGGTTTGACCAAAAAGCAGGCATTCCTGTTAGTTATATTCACTGTGCACAGGAGACTGCAGAAACCTCTGTCACTGCTAAAGCGGCTTGTGCTCCTGGGCCCTCCTCGCACCCACACTGCCAGAAAGTCTGCTGTCTCTCTGTCTCGTGGGTATTATTTTAATTTGTCCCCTGAAGAAGGGCACTGTTTGGGTGTCAAGTGCCAAGCACAGCAAAACTGAAGGTGTAGAGAAAAGAAGATATTCAGAATCTAAATGGGATGTTTTTAAGCTCTCAATGTGACTATCTTACTGTTGCTTGTAAGATGCTAGGTATGTGACTTATTTATTAATAGGAAAAAAAGGCAAACATTTCCTTGTACTTTTCAAAAACTTTCGCCTCCANACAGGTGTCTTGAAAGAGTTGATGCGTCTTCTGTACAAGCTGTTGTAGTAGCTGGGGCTGTACAAGAAGTCATGTTTTAGCTACACTAAAGATTTTTGGGGTTTTTTTCCCCCATTTTTGAATTTTAAAGAAAAAGGACACCCAATTACTCAGGCAGCACAGATGTGAAAAGACTTAATTGGTCTCAGCCAAATGTGGAATAGCGAAAAAGTAGTTTGCATGTAATGTACAAGAGACACTACAAAAGTATTATCTGTAGCCTTTTATTCTAAGTTGTTGGGTGGTAGTGGGTGAGGGGGTTATTGTGGGTTTTTGCCCAGTATAAGGAAAATTTGCATTTTTTTTAAACTCTTTATACAGTAGGAGAAGAAGGATAATGTGTAATACTGCATCTTCATTCAGAGATGAGAGTTTTTGCTGGGAGGGGGGCGTGTGTCTCTGTGTGTGTGTAAATTACATCTACCAACTACTGCAATAATTGGTTGCATAAACTAATGCATGACAAAAAAAAAAAGCAATAATTTACAAATGGGTCATTATGCATGTTTTCAGTGCTTGGTCACTCATGGGTGACTCCATAAACATGTTCACAACTGCTCTGTTCAGCTGAGCCACGTGGGCTCAAAGTTAACACAGAGCAGGTGCTTAAATGGTTTTATCAAGGAGCAGGTTCGTAAGGGCTTGTGGCTCCCAATGTATTTGAAATGAACACATAGCAAGGTCAGGCTGGGTGCGTGTGTGATGGGCTAATGCATGACTTTTTGTTGTTTTTTTTTTTTTGTTTTGTTTTGTTAAAGCTGTTATCATTGTGAATTTCTTTAGCACCAAAAGAAGTGCGTGTCTCACCTTTCATATCTAGTTCTAAAGCTGCTTAAACAAAATAACTAAGTGTGTGAAAGGCGATGAACAGGACAAAGTGAAAACAGGAATCCTTTCCCTGTGTTACAGTGGATTGGCCTGGGAATATCTGTCAAAGTCAATGGCAGAGGCATAGAGAAATTCAGAGGAAAGGAGAGCTGTTTATATTCCTTCTTTTGTTTTCCTCTCCCTGCCATCTGAACTACCAATATTCTCAGTACATGAGCAAGGACTTTTTAAATTTTATTTCTTAATTCTAAGGCTCTTTGAACAATCCCAGGTTTAGGGGATATATATATTTTTAAATTCATAGGTATCCTAATATTTATTTAGCAGGTGTAATATTTTTAGTACTTTTATACTGAGCAATACTAGTAGGTGTGGGTACAGCCCCCATCTGAAATAGTGAAAGGAATGGAGTAGCTGCTCAGCTGCGGCCACTGCCTAGGATGGGACATAGGCCTATAGTGTTGACAATTCTGCCACAGTATTTATCAGAGCTATATTTATACAAGTAATGTATCTATTCTGGACAGATATTCTCTGCTATAGAACATTCAGTCACATTGAAACTGTATAGTCTTTAATATGCAGTAGTCTATATAAGCAAGTAAATTCCACTTAAGTTAATAAATAGGACTGCTGGTCTAACGTATCTGTTTTATCTAATGGTGTTAACTGTCAAAATGAGAAGCGGTAGGGGGAAAGAAAAAATATAAAACATAAAATACTTTTTTATCACTTTTGGGTCTAATTTAGAACACTATCTAATTTAAGAAGCTAAACAGAGTAATGCTGCATCTAATTAGAACCTTAGTAAGGTTGAGAGAAAGCTTCTTACTGCTTCAGTCAATACATTTTAGAGGAGTTCTTTGTAACTTAAAACAAAACCAACCATCCTACAACACAACATATAGGCAGTTGAATACATGTAAGAGAAAACATAGATTTTTTTCGGAGACCAAACACTTGGCAAATGACCACTTTGTTAACTGGACAATAGCTGATAGGAACCATATGAAAAGGTCAGCAGAAGTTATCTCAAGTTTTCCTTAAGTAGCAGTTAAAAAAATGCCGCTTCTGCCATGGTATGACATGGGACACACACGCTTAGCCAATGCAAATAATCTAACCTCTGTCAAAAAAAAAAAAAGTGACATAACTTTAACTTTTGCATTTCTGTAGAGTTCAAGGCTGATGGGTTTTTTCTTCCTTCAGAAAAAAGACACACACGCAAACACATGTATACAATATAGTTTGATGCCTACACGTGTCTATTCAGTTATAATCTGGGAGCGGGGGTGGGGGGGTGTACACTGAGAACCAGCTATCATCTTAACTTAGAAGTTCATCGAGAAAAAGGAGTATGACTTCATCATTTTACTTTTTATGATTATGGGTTGGTGAGAGAGAACAAATGCTGGTGCTCAGAAATGATCTACCTGACTTTGTCATATGTAATATCCAGTGATAAATATCTTGTCCTGTAAAAAGGGTTTGTACATAACTTGTACATGGTTTCATTTTGTATTTTTCTCAGATTAAAATTTATGTATTTGTGTTCTAAAAGAAGGAGAGATTGCAGTGTTTTCTTTTTCTCTTCAAGACAGATTGTGTCCCATGAAGTTATGCAACAGGTATCATCAAGTCACGAGTAATACATTATTCACGAAACCAATGCTATTAATACTTTGAACTAAGACTAACCCAGCTGCCTTTCTCTCTTCCTCAGTCTCCAGAGTCAGCCCCTTCTTAATAATAATTAATATCAGCTGCCGTGGAAGATGCTGTGAGGGCTGTAAGTGAATAATTCTGCAGCAAGAACAAACATCACCCTAACACCAGTTATGTAGTCAAATACAGTTATAGTCTGGTATAATTTAGCTACTTTACGTGGTTGAACAGAGCAGCTCATGGCTCTTTTAGCTCTCTCAGGTCAGGCTTGTGATGGACTGATAATTTTGCTAATCAGTCCAAAGAATTTTTCATCTCTCATGACAAGTACATTTAAAAGTTATTTGAAAGGTTTGAACTATGCTCCTTCTATTGCAGCACAGCAACTAGGTATAATCCGACATGCAACTGTATGTTTTTAAATTTAAGAAAAAAGCTCCTTTTAGAGTCTGGGAGATGGTGTGCATGTGACTGGCATTCTGCTATTTAATGACCTTGTCATTAAAGTTGACATCATTAATCTGTGCAGCAGTGTCACCACAGTGATTTGTAATCGTAGAATCATAGGGTTGGAAGGGACCTCTGGAGATCATCTGGTCCACCCCCCCTGCCAGAGCAGGGCCACCTTAGAGCAGGTTACACAGGAACGCGTCCAGGCGGGTTTTGAATGTCTCCAGAGACGGAGACTCCACCACCTCCCTGGGGAGCCTGTGCCAGGGCTCTGCCACCCTCAAAGTAAAGTAGTTCCTTTAAGTATTCGTAGGCATTGATAAGGTCCCCCCTCAGCCATCTTTTTTCCAGACTGAAGACACCCAAACCCCTCAGCCTTTCTTCATGAGAGGTGTTTCAGTCCTCTAATCATCTTCATAGCCCTTTGCTGCACCCTCTCCAACAGTTCTCCTTTGCCCCATCTGCAGCCTCTAGAAAAAAAGTACTGATTTAAGAAAGATTTTTAACTCCCTCACTTCAAAGATAGAGGATGTTCAGGCCTATTTCTAAGTATTAAGGGAGAGGCATTCAAATGGCTTACTAAGTGAGTCCTTAACCAATTACTAGTTATTGTGCATTACAGCCATCCCAGCTTCCATCTTTG
This sequence comes from Rhinoptilus africanus, assembly GCA_013400135.1. Taxonomy (NCBI): domain Eukaryota; kingdom Metazoa; phylum Chordata; class Aves; order Charadriiformes; family Glareolidae; genus Rhinoptilus; species Rhinoptilus africanus. The sequence goes on along the minus strand of VXBO01008765.1, from coordinate 44,088 downwards.
CAAGCTCACAAGTTTCACCAGCGACAGTGAACTAGTACTCAGTCAATGACAGAAGCAGGGATGAAAATTCTGAGACATGATTCACTGCTTTCAAGAACTTACCAACATTATTTTTCTCCCAAGACCGTGGAAGAACTCTGCTTCCTTCCTAGAGATTACAGTTTAAAGGCAAAAAAAATGAGGGCTAACATTTGGTAATCTCTCTTATCAAATGAACCTTAACAAACTTTAGACATGGCTAACATCGAATAAAGGAAAAATGTGAATCTTGTCACCAGACCGTGGTTGTACAGTGCCTCGACATGACAATGGAACAGATGTGGGCAGTGTCCATGCCAGGTTTATGGCCTTTAGCCAAGCATGCCCATGCAGCGGCAGGGAGTAGTTGATGGCATGTCATAGTCCAGTACTACTTACAAAACAGCTCTAAACCAGAGTGCATCACAGTGCAGTCACACCAGGCGGCCTGTATGTTACACACTGAGGGAACAACATAAACTGGATAATCAGATTTATAGAGAATCAGTTCATTTTCCCAGTTCCCTGAATACATGGGACTGACACATAGCATTTCAAATAAATAAATAAATAAATAAATAAATGACGAAAGAACAAAAAAGCATCATGAGGTTAGAAGAGAAATTGTGTATGTGTGTCTGTATATATATATATACATATACACACTCCAGTAGCCAAAATTCAGCTTTCTGAGCAGTTTGTAGGGTTGTGGATTTGCTTTGTTCTGTTTGGTGGTGGCATGTTTGTTGAGCAGCAGAAGCCAACAGTGGGCTGTATCATTGATATGTGCAATTCTGTTAGACGAACAGGGATGTGTCAGAGGGTTGATAGTATAGATGTAAACTCCCTGCTTCTAACCCATATTGACTTGCACAGACTAGCTATGGGTTTGTCCTTCATAAGTTCTTTGAAAAAGTCATAAATCAATTTAATCCTGCAGCCTTGATCTTGTAAGTATAGAGAATATCACTAAAAATGTCTTTAAATACAAAGAATATAACAATAATAATGTAAAAGATATTGTTGGGCATTATAGTAGGTGACAGATAGCCCACCGCCTGCATTCTAGGCTGCTAGAGTCTCCTAGGGCTAACATAGTCCCTACTCATCAAGTAAAACCTTGTCATAACAACGCTTTTGATCATTCTTCCTATGTAATACATTAAAGGGCTCTCGGTACTAAGTTTTTTGTAGCAAAAGGTTTTGGCAGAGGGCATTGGAACCTGTTCTCTGCTTTGTTTGTAAACATGACTAAAGGACACTTTGGTTATTTAGTTGTTCTGGACTAAAAAGCAGTTTTGGGTTTGTTGTTGTTTTTTTTTTTTTTTTTTTTTTAAANTTTTTTTTTTTTTTTAACAGACATAAATATGTCTATCTATAAGTGCATAAATATACATAAAATAAATATATATAGATCTTTCAACTAAATGGCTGTTTACCACATCTGTAGATTGACTAGAGAATTTTTCCCCTTTGGAAAGGTAGCTGGGGCAGAGGAAGGGCACGGTGAGGGAGACTCAGCTCAACAGCATTGCTCTCTCTGCTAGGTAACTCCGAGGACTTCAGCAGTGACAGCTACCCTGTCACGCACAGCCAGGCCAGCAAGCCCTACATTTATAATAGAAGGCGAAGCAGGATAACTGATGAGTGTGAGGGACACCAGTAGCTTGGGACTGACCGCCAGTGCCACAGTATTTGGCTGCAAGGAGATCCTATTCCAAACAGGAACACGAAGCCCCTCTACGAACAGGTTAAAAAAAAGAAAAAGAGAGGTGAGGAGGAAGATGGAAGCAATGTAGCTTGCTATTGAAATGGAAGACATTTCAGCAGCTCCTGCTACCTTATTCTTTTGCAGATGTATATAAAAGCCGTGATAAAACTTGCAATAAAGTATCTGAATAGCCTCAGAAATCCTGATGTGTTATCGCCACAAAAGCCAGGGAGACAAAGGACATGAGCGAATCCTGTTCCTCATATTCAGTGGGAACTCTGTTGTCCTCCAGTGCAAGAGACAGTTACCTGTGGACAGAAGGAAAACTCACACTGCCCCAGCACTGTCCTAAGCAGCTGGGGTGCGAGGCACTTACCAGTATGCATCTTACATGGATAGGGTGGGTGGAAGTGGGGAGGAGGCTTTGGGACCACATCAACAGCTTGATTTCTCCTCCAGAGCCCTCTGCTGGGCTTCCCTGATACCTGGCTCCCTGTTTGCTGGCGCTCTGGTGTAAAGCCACACCTGGAGAGCCTAGGGAAAGGCTGCACGGCTGGGACCTGCTCCTTCTTAGCCTGGGTTTGCTACCATAGAGAATTTATCATGCAATTGTGTCCTAAGGAGATAGCTAATTACAAATGTGAGTGAGTGAAATCAAGTGAGAAATTTTTTAGTGTATCAGAAGAAAAGGAGTTGTGCGTTCATGGTGAGTATTTGATAAAACCATGCAGGTTTTGATCCTGTCTCTTCCCTCCCTCCTCATCCTCGTCGAGAATGGTGACGCGGGATTGAAATCTATCAACTAACCCCATAAAAAGGAGAAAATGTAGAAAGTAATAGCCCTGTGACTACCCTCTGTCACTTATCTGTCTATAGCTTCCTTCAAAGGAGGAACTCCATTTATGAAAACCAGTGCTTATTCTTAAAATGCAACTGTGTTGCCATGCACTGGCCTTTATTATTCTGAATTAATATTCAGACTTTATTTGTTTTCTGCAATGGTTCTATGTGATTTTTACTCTTTTATACAGCAAGTGAGTTCACTGTGCCTGGCTGTTTCATAAGCTACCACAAAGACATAAGCCTTCCAAATAGTCATTATGTATCTAATAAACTCTATCTGTGAAAGAAAACAGTGAAAGAAGAACAGGGGCAAATAATTAAACAATGTCCAAACCTAAAAAAATGGGAAATAATTTAGGCAGAGGTCATCATCAAAGATTTTGTGCCATCTTGCTCAAGTCAGAAAAAAACTTTATCTATCCACGAGGACCTGAAGTATGTAGTGTCTCTGCAGCTAAGGTCCTAAGCATGATTTCTGGCTATTTGTGCTTCTTCAAAAATCTCTCCCTCCCCTCCCCACACACATATACATTATTATAACTCATTTGCAGAACATCCATTACACAAAAATTTTCATCTACCTCTGGGTGCAGTTTGCGTGTTTTTACTTTCTTCTCAATCATTTCCAGCAACCAGACACTAGTGTCCAGTAAGCAGACACCTTCAGTCTCTGTCAAAAAGATCTTGCAGTCAGTGGGAGAGTGAGTTCAAAGTGTCCCAGTGGACGTGTTGGAGACAGATGAACACTCCAGAGCACTTTTTTTGTATGACCTTACTCAGTTTCCATTTTTTTTTTTCCTGCTTAGAAGAAGAAACTCTTATTTCCAACATTTTTGTCATCTTAGACCCTCCACAAAGGTTTGCAAATCAAACCACATTAAAGACGTAAAACAGTATATTGTATTTGAAAGTTCTGATTATTGAGAAACTGGAAACATATTTTATTTCACTCATTCAAGTGTTGTCCAGCAAACTCTTACAATTAGACGTCAGATACAATACAATATATATTTTGAAATGCATTTATTTCAATGGATAGTGCAGATCAAATTAGTAAATGTTGGTTTTATCAACCTTTGGTTGGATCAAAGGCTTTTCATGTAGGGTGTATAATCCATGTGTGCAGGCTGAATTAGGTAGCCTTCCATGACAGGCTTACAGCTTGAATGCAAGCCAATACCGTTGTGGTTCAATGTTTGGAACTGCTGGAAACAGGACTGGTTTATTTAAAAGATAGCTTTGGTGATAGCAGTTAAAGCCAAGAAAGACCATGATTTGCACATCATGGCTTGGCGTGCAATACTTTCCCACTGAGGAAGAAATCACTTCAAAGATAACTTTTCCTTTTGAAAGACTTTCTGGAGTGTGCTCTAAAATTCATTTCCTATCCCCCCATTGCATATGATCAGCCAACCCTGTGCTGTCTTTTCATAATGCGCAAACCTTATTGCTTCTTCTGCGATACTCTAGTCAGATAATGCGAACTCCCATCCTTTCATCATCCTGTATATAGACATAGCTGCAATGAAGAAATAATAGAAATGTGCTAGACAGTGGACTTTAAGGAAACTCATAAAGTCATCAGGACCATATAGTCTCCCATGCTGATGAATTACTTCTTGAGAAACAGCATTTTACAGAATCAAATCTAAGCATATTATTACAATTATCAAATTATTTCAAACCTCATGGACTGACTGGGAAACCAGGAAGGAGGAAAAGAAGAGATGTTTAGGTGTGTAGACAATTGCATCTGACAGTGGAGCTGGAGAAGTTTAATAAGAGGTGATTTGGAGCTGGGTAGAGGTTTGGGTAGCTGGGTAACTCAGTCGTTTGCACAGATGGCAAGGGAGACAAAGAAACCCTTTTAAATTCACTGACTGCTTCAGCATTCATCTTTCCCTGCAGTGTTGGATCAGTTTCTGCAAGGACACATTACTTCATCATTTTAGGTTCTGCAGATGCTTTCTTGTACTTGAACTCAGTCCAAAAGCTTTGCAGGGAAGATCATAGCACCAAGCAACGTAGCTCCTTACAGCCATTTGATTCTATTTGTTGTAGCTGGACTTTCAAGAAACAGTTCTGTTAATGTGTGCTTGAATGCCTGCAGGGTGTTTTGTAAGGAAATCAGCAGGCTGGGCTTTGTAATGCTTCTTTGACATCTCCAATCTCACTGAAAAGCACTGTTCTGCTCAGGATGAAACCAACTGCTTGCCGGGTGCAAAAGAAGCTGCAAGTAATGGATTGCTGTCCTTTGTAGTTTGCATTCTTGGTTCAAGTCAATTACCAGCCCCACACCTTTTGTTTGCAGCTAACAAATCCAAACTGTCTCCATAAACAATATGAAAATCTATACTTGTTATAAACTATGCTTTTCATTCACCTTTGTTAGAAATATCCAAGATATGCCTGCAGATCCGTTTTGGAAAGAAAAGGGTCAGGGTATGACACGTTTAACTATAACATGGTTTTCTAATGCAAATAGTACTGAGTAGTAGCAGCAGAACATGCCTAGTTTTCTCCCCAATAACATGCAGCTTAGTTGTATATGGTAGTTTTAATACTTGCATTATTACTTCCTACCACTAGGATATATCTGTGGAATACTGATCAGAGAAGCCCTCTACAAAACAGGATCTTTGCCACCTCAGCTGGCACAGTATATGAGTCCTGGAAGAGACTGAAGTAAACTTTATTCCTTGTGCCCCTTTCAAACATTATGATGTTCTACTGCTACCCCTGGAGAGCTTATACATGGCCTGGGCTTTGATACAACTGCCCCAGCCCTCTCCAAAAGAAACAAAAGTGCTTGCAGTCATGATGAGAGTTGCATCTGCAGTATGATTTGCACAGTTATTAGCTGAAAGGGTTTTTTATATAGAATCCATTGTAATCATTTCAGTGCTGTTGGAGGCTGCAGGATCAGCTCATCATACTCCACCAGTTCTCTTATTAATACACCTCTAACCTAGAGGGGCATTCCTAGTGGAACTGAGACTCTCCAGCCAGCTAAATCACCTGTTCCTTGGCTATAAATGCTGTGAAGACATAATGGCAGGGATTAGAGTGAGATCATTCATTTAGAGCAAAAATAATACTGTCTGTAAGACTCTGAAAATTTAAATCCTTCAGACTGAGTAGCATAATCTCGGTAAAGCTTATGTTATCTAACAGTAACGTATTGCCTTGTCCAAGTCTCACAGACCATGCTGCAGTTGCTTTTCATGGACTCTACCACTGTCTCATTTCATAGTACCTTTAGTATGTTTAGTAAGCATAGGCACCATGCTCATCCCAGCAAACAGCAGTTATTTAACATAAACTGCCTTTTGAATATGATTATCAGTCTTGATTGCCTGTGAAGGGAGCCTAATGTAACTGGATATCTGAGACTCTCGACTTTAGGTGGAATGAACCTATGTCGCATACTCTGTGATCCCTTTATGGAAGACCAGTTATGAAGTACCGTGATTAAAGACTTTTTTAAAGATTGATGGCTTGAGGTCACCTTCTTTTAGAGATCATCTATGCAGGAAAATATAATAATTGAAGCACAGGACGTGTTCTAAATAAATTGTTCTTCAGCTCAGAAATAGGAAGAACCTCTAAAACCTATGATACTGCTATACTTTCCATTCCTCTGTGCCTCAAAACTTGTGCTTTAGAGTGATTTGCCTAGAATCCTTCAATGTGACAAACAGCTTGTTTCTAATGTACATAGGGTCTCTAACATGTAATTGTTCTCTTGCTATACATCCACTGTCTTG
>VXBO01008765.1:25919-37725 GCA_013400135.1 Rhinoptilus africanus | reverse complement strand
TTTACTTCCCTGTCTTTCCTTTTTTTTTTTTTTTTTTTGCTAGTCAGATAAAAACATCTGATGATAAATCATGGTCTTTTATCTCTCCCTGTTACCCTACACACTTAAAAATGTATTTTCATTTACCTTTTTCTCGATCACACAGTTTATTTAAAGGATTCCTGCTTTCACGTTCCTTTCTCCTTTTGTTCATCACAGACATATCATAATCCAAGGAATCAATGTATATAAATTTGAATGGGAATTTTGGCAGTAGCTCTACATGCTTCCCCTTTTTTGCTTAGGTGAAGCCCCACAATATGAATCCACTTGAGAGCTCAGCCCATGGAGAGTAGCTGAAGGAACAAAACTGTATTCCGTGTTTAACTTAAAACTAACCTGAAATATAATGACCTGGAATCTACTGCTATTCATTTGGAGATGTTAGATTTCACATGCTCTGCAGATTAAGAACAAAACAAAACAACTTGTTAAAACCCCACTTTATGAGACCAACAAAGAAATAAACTTTGTTCAAGATAGTTAAGGAAGGGGTGAGACAATGGGGAGGCATATAAAGAACTTCATTAAGAAGGGCTGTGTTGGGTAAAGTGGTGTGGAGAAGAGAAAGCAAATGGCCAAACATTAAAATAGAAAAGCAAAAGTGCTATCTCAGGGAAGGAAACTAAATGAAAACACAAGGAGGGAGGGAAACAATGCAAAAGAGTTCAAGATTGGTGCAGAATGATCAGGCCAGAACTAATGAGCTTTTTGTCAGGCTCTAAAATCGACAGATCTACCATGTGCTTCAGCGAATTGTGGTTTCTTTCCATAGCAAGGCGATGACTTTTTATCAGATGTGTCACTTGGTGAAATAATTGCCAGCAATAATGGTGCAATAGCAGCATACTCAGAGCACAATTTATCCATGTCTATTCTATCTTTCAACTTCAAAGCTTCTACTGCCTCACAGATCACATCAAAATGACACCTCTGTCATTAATGACAGTGGTCTAATACAATACAGAGAAGTCAAATCACTTCTCCAGATAGGCAGAATGCTCTCATACAGAAACTAGGCATGTGCACGGGTCCTGACTTTCATATTTAGATTTGCATTTGTGGGGAAGAGGGTGGGTTTGACATACAGATTTATTCATATTTGAAACAGACTGATTTTATAAAGCACAAAATTCACTAGAATTAAAAAGGAAGGTGGACAAGAGTAGCATGCAGGGATTTAACTATTGCAAAGTGAATGCCTGGATGTAAGACATTTCCGTTTGCACAGCCTACAGCACGGGTTAGACAATGTCAGAGGTCAGAGATGCGTGTTGTCTTAAAGAAACAAACAAACAAGCAAACAAGTCAAATAAAGATAAACATACCTTAAAATGCTCACACTGTCCTTGTAGGCAAACCCGCATATTTTCTGTATCTAGTAACAAACCAAGCTGCTGTGAAGCCCTTCCTGGTGGTCATTAGTCACATAAAGAAGAAAGCCAGCAAACTGCAGTTCTTAAAAAGAAAGAATTGTCTGTTTATATCCCAGTGCTGTTTCAAAATTACAAAAGAACAATAAATCTCTAAGTATGAAAAATATTTCTTTTGCTTTCATAGTATACATAAACACACATGCTACCAACATAGTTGCGGGGACACTATTTGTTTAGGTTTTGTTAAGATGTGTAGTTAAAAGCCTTATTAAAAGGGTCCATTTCTCACCTCAGTGATTAAATTCACTGCCTGAGGGTTAAGTAATGCTTCAGAGGAAAAATGAGGCTTAGGAATACTGTCGTATTTTACCGATGTTTCCAATGGAAACATTTCCTGTAATGGCTGCTTGGGTGGAAGCTTAACACTTTACCATAGTGCATGTTTTTGCAGTGTTTTATATAAAAAATTGACAACAACCACAGACATACACTCAAAAAAGGAAAAAAAAAAGCTTCTTTGGGGAAAAAGAAAGCCCAATTATTTTTAAGGGATTTTCCGAACATGTTTCTCCAAAGTTGTCATGACCATTACTTAGCAGTCAGTCAGCAAGAATTTTTTGGGGTAATATTTTTCCTTAAACGGACCTGCAATTGCGATGTCTTTCCTTTTGTTTCATTACTTTACTTTATTTCATTTGCTTGCCTTCTGTCCCAGTTTTTTCATACCTGTTTCATCAGGAATAAGTACCAAAGCAGGCAGTTGGAGTTGCAATAGAAGTCTTTTCTGGGCATTTTCAGAAACCAGAGTGGCAAGGGTTTTTTCTGACACAGAATGCAGTATTATTATACAAGGCCTTCTTTCTTTCCAGTGTCTGTCATCATAATGCTGAGAACTAATTAAAAGATTTCCATACAGACCTGCTGGGAAACACCCTCGAACAATGCTGTCTCCAAGGAAGTACAAAATTGCTTGGAATTCTCCACGAATATTTGCCCTCCTGTGCCTCTCGTCGTAGCTACTTGTCACCGAGCAGAATGAGCCGGAAACAAGAGGCCACACATAAAAGCATTAAGCAAAGATCTTAATTTTTTTTATCTTCAGGTTAATGTGTTTAGAGAGCTTTGATATAGCCTAAAACCTCTGTTTTCTCACAGGTAAGGAATGGCGCATGAGGAATTATTGGAAGTTTCTCCCACCTGCCCTGCCAACATGATTCACCTCTTATCCATAGTGAATGTTATCTAAGGCAAAGCAATAATTTGCCTCTGTTTGCTGTTTGTACTTAGTTTCTAATTTAACCTTCATACACTTCCCACATTGACACAGTATTACTTATTCAGTTCCAACCAGATTGTGCTGGCCAGCACATTTCAATATCAAATCTCACACCATTTGTTAAACGGTGGTGGTTTTCCATCCGTCGCTAGAATCCTGTGTAAATGATGAGAAGTAAACTTAAAGGGAAAAATCTCTGTCTTCCCACGGCCATGCCTTGTACCTATCATAAAACAATTTTCCTGTTCGCGTATATATATAAATAATATATATATTTGCATTTTTTTACTACAGAAAAGCTTTTACTTATACAGACAATGCCAAAAATTCAATTGCAGGTTTTCTATAAATTTTCAGCATTAAGTTCTCTGGATAATGATTATCTTAAAATGCCCTACAGTTTTAATGTACAACAATTGCTTTCCAAAGAAGAGAAATAATCAACAGGACTGAGATTTTCTCCTCACTAAAACTCATAACATCCTGGCTAAACTTGTGTAAAAAAAATTTTAAAATCTTTTGTCTTGAGAGACATTGTAACAACACATAAAAGCATTTTGAGTTTTGTACAGAAAAATTTGAATTTGCTACTCCCAAGTACTCCACTCAAGTACCCTTAAATACAGAAAGTGAAGAAAAAAGGCCCTCATCTGAAACTATGGGAAGGTCAGAGAATATCTGTCTGCCCTTTAAGGCAGAATTCAGACCATTGCTGGACTACTTTCACAGAGTCTCTGGGTTTTTTTCTATCACCTTTTCACTGGACTTCATCAGCGTCTGTGCAATTTTGTTCAATTTTTATATTTATGCATGTAAAGACTCACTCTTGTAAAATAAAATGGAGATTTAATGACTGACTTAAAACTACTGTGAGTTCCATTTCCCTCTATATCAGGAACTTCTGAACAAACTGCACATAAGAAGTGGCCTACATTAAACTATCTGTCTGCGTATTCACCCTTATTTATGGTCACTGCCTTTCTACTGTTTCTTCAAGCATTAAATGTTGAGTTTTGTTCAATGAAGTGACCATCAGTAGCTGCTGAAACAAGTATATTTTTATCTATTTCAGGTTCTGGACTACATTTATATTCAAAGATCACTGTGCAAAAAACCCACTAGATGCAAGTCCTTCACTTCACAGTAGTAAGCATAGAAATGTTTTTCTTCTCACTAGGACTTTGTAAGAAGAAATACTTCTAAAACCTCTGCCCCATAATCATCCAAGGACCCTAACTAAAAAGCGCTTTTAGAAAGTGCAAAGATATAATAGTCCCAAGATGAATCTGCCCTACAGTTCCATTTTCTGCCATATAAACGTTTGGGAGCTTATCATTGAAGCCACATTAGTCTTGATTTAAGGTCTTTTGACACATTATTACAGCATGCTGCCATCACTTCACACCTGCCATTCTGTCAGTCAGAAGAGAGGGAGGGGAAACAATTTTGATGTCAATCAACAAATCCTTTGGGAGGTGTAACCTGTTAAGACATATTACCCTTTGCCCATTGCGATTTACAGGCTTTGAATTTAAAGGACATATGCCAGAAATAATTAAAGACTAATCTTTATTGTACTCACTTATGAATGAAGGCATTTAGCACTACAAACCCATTTATATTGTCCAGAAGAAGAAATAGAAAGAGGAGCTGAGTGTGGTGCCACTACTCTTTCCATTTCTATTAATCAATTGTTCTGGCTGGAGGTTAAAATCCTCTGCCCTCACAGAGCAAATATTTAGAATGGCAATCATAACTATTACAATTGTATTAATGTCCTGGAAGAGTACAGATGGTTCCATCATGATGCAAAATCTGTAGCATTGTTTATGAATAAAGACATTATTTTAAAAATAGAAACAATGACCGAAATAATTGGGGAAAAAAAATCTAGCAAAATAGAAAAAAAAATTAATTCTGTCCCATACATTTTAGTGGCATCAAAACTCAGTCTCAACCTGGAGAATTACAACTTACGTAGACATGACTTTGGACCACCTTGTAACTATTCTGTTGTCATTTACTCAGAGGCATCACAGGAATGATGTGAACCTCAAAATCTGAATTTAGGACCTAAATCCCGAGCTGAAGGAATTCTTTTTGTTGTTCTTTCCCAAGCTAGGTTTTCAGAATGACGCAGAAAAAAAGAAGCATTTACACAGCCTACTTGTTACTGTTCACAACTCATCTCTGGAAGGAACATCTTGTCCTTAGACTGACCTAGCTACAAGCTAAAGGAAATAGCTACAAAATGAGAATAGCTATGGAGTAAATAAAACAACAGGCAGGGACTATATAGCCTAGACAAAACTAGAATAAAAAAAATTAATCATATTGTAAATTTTTTTTACACTGTTGCACTGTATTACTATACATACAGCTTGTTTGGGACAGAAATGCAATGGATGCTCTGACTTGCAGTTGCCACCATATCACACGAAATCACTACTGGGGAGAAAAGTTTTGGTAACTAATCTGAAAAAACTTTGTGCATATTGTTCAATAAGCAAACCCTACATTGTTAACTCATCATCACTAAACTAGAACAAGAGATATTCCTTTCCTCTAAAGAAACATTCTCTTTTGTACATCTTCTTCCTACCTTACTTCCCTCATTATACACACACACACACTGGAAGAGACAAGGTGGAGTTAGGGAGAAGAAAGCAATTGCTCTCAACTGTGCCACAGACCTTTAAGGACTAATACATCACCCTCCTAGAGAAGCAAATACAACATGGCATGCTCTGCTGATAGATAGTGTGGGTATCAAGATCACACAGGTGATTAGGAGACACACAGTATCGTCAATTTGTATTCACAAATCATTTTCATCAGAACGGTAGACATTCACATGCGTACCAAAGCATTATGCTCACATTTGTTTATTAATTTGATCTGAGGGAATGGAATGGATAAATTATTTTTATTCAATGATAGTGACAAAGTTTTTCACTGTTAGCTGTTAATTTTACTTTTCCAAAAATGTATGAAACACCTTACATATGAAAGACTACGCCTCCTCAGCTTTCATGATTTAAAGGGGTACTCTAAGGAGGGTGGGAAGTTGAGAGACAGGAAAGTAAGAATGAGAGGTGGATTTTGTTTTACCATTTTGCACAGAGGAGGAAAACAAGTGCTTCTTCAGCATCTGTCTCCCTTCCACTTTATATATGCCATCTGTCTAACTAGATACTCTTTGCCCCTTTTCGCATTTTCATGGAACCTGAGCACCTCTAGCTATTACATTTCCCCCCATCTGCACTGTTTTATACTCTCTCTGGAGGTGGCTCAGACATGACTAAGCATCCTTGTTTCAGCTGGGACTGAGTTCATTTTCTTTCTAGTAGCTGCCACATTTGGATTTAGTAGGAGAATAATGTTGATAACACATAGTGGTTTTGTTGTTGCTAAGTAATGTTTACATTAGTCAAGGACTTTTTCAGTTTCCCATAGAATCTGAGACAGAGCACGGACAGGACAAGCTGGCCAAAGGAATATTCCATAACATAGAAGTTATGCTTAGTATATAAATGAGGGTTGGCTAGGGGACAGGAATCCATGATCACTGCTTGGGATTGGTTGCAAAACTGATCATTGGGTGGTAAGAGCAACTTGTGTTATATCACTTTATTTTGTACATTCTTTTACTCTTCTTCTCCATTACTGTTCCATAAACTGTCTTTACCTCATCCCATCAGGGTTTTTTTCCCCCTGCTTTTCTCCCTACCCTTGTTGGGGGGGCAGGGGCTGAGGGGAACAAACAGCTGTGTGTTCCTAGTTGCTGGCTGGGGTCTGTGAAAGACTGGAACTTCAAAACAATTGTCTCAAAGCTTGCTTAAGCTTCTGCAGGCTTGCAGGCCGATAAGCAGCTTGCTTGTGTCTATTTAGCACCTTCTGCAGACCATCCTCTTGCTCGCCAGTCACCACCCAAGATTGCTGTCAGCTGAAAGAGGGTGTGTTGCTCCCCCAGCTGGAAAGGGTGTAGGCTATCAGAGAGGCCAAAGCTGCCCAGCCCAAGGGCCCACCCAAGCCTGTGTTGTTAACTCCAAAATTGCTGAAGCCAAGCACTGCCCAAACAGCAAGGGGGCGGGAAAACCTTATACAGCAACCATATAAAAAGACAATTAGCTGGGCAAAAGCTGCTGTCATGCTGATTGGTCAAGCTATGGACCAACACGGGCTACCTGGACTATAACTGGGGTGGTGACCCACCACAATTTGGGGAACTGGGACCCCCACCACCATCAACCATGGATCAACGGGATGCCGCTGAACTTCTGGAGGACTGCCGAGACATCGTCAGGTCTGTGGTGGTATACTCTTGCTATGCTCCGTAATACTGCTTTTCTTTTCTGCCTTTCCTCTACTTCTTCCTTTACTCTATCGCTTGTCTCAGTGACTTTTGCTGGGGAATAACAACAAACCAGCAGTGAGCGGCATCTGACCTCCTTTGCATCTTTATTTCACACTTGGAATCATTGCGAACCTATCCCATGCCTAATTTAGTTGGACCAGGACGTAACAGGGTCAAACCATGGTACCATGTCAGCTAGTCCTTTTACCTTAGGTTCAGCTTGCTGTGGCATTCGTTAACTTAATATGCAAGATCAGCAATTGTCCCTTGACTGTAAGCTATAGTGGAATTGATAAAGAGTACAGCAGTCTTTACACAAGAAGCCAAGACTTCCTAGGACAGGCCAGAATTGCTGATTTCAGGAAACATCAGCACTCACAGCCATGCATAAATCAGAAGATGAATAACTATATCTAATACAAGAGCAAAATACCGTAAGCAGTATTTTGTCTTGTATTTTGTGGTAATAATAACATAAAGAAGCTGTGTGTTTCCTGCTGGCAGCTGATGGCTGATCCTGCTTTTACTTTCGTAGGTGTAAAGCAGCACTGGCAGTGGAGTAAAGCTGGTAGAAGAGGTGATTTGAATCAATCTCCTAGTTTGAAGCTGGTCAGAATAGAATCTTGTCAGTCTGGGATACTGTCGAATATGCTGTGACATTTAATCAACTGTTTGACTACAGGCTCACCTCTAGTGTCTGTGGTGAAGTGAACATGATTCCCCTCACCTTGCTTCACATCACACATCACTTTTCAGTGCACTGCCATAGAGAGCTGGGTTATAGCCTTTTTTTTTTCCCCTAAGAGGAACACAGTAACAGAGGTCAGCTACAGTCATGAATTTTATGAAAGGTTTGCTGGGAAACCACATTAAACGGCAACATCAGTCCATACATCAGCTCTGTAGTGCTCTTATTCCAGGACTCTGCAGCTGAGTGATTTGCAATGTACTTGCATTTCATGGCCATCATTTTCAAGCAATGTCATTTGCCTTGGTATCAGACACTTTAGCTGCACCAGAATCCACCCAGCTATTCATGATAAATTTCCTTTGAGAAAAAAATCTTCACCAGAAACACACTCCTAGGATCCCCAAACTCCAATCTTAGGAAGCCCTGGATATAAAACCAGGCACGGACACTTCAGAATACAATAGAGGCTGGAGAGGAAAAGATGAGAACAAAATTACTATCCCAGGATTCAGAAATGTAATAACTTTGGATTCAGAAATGAAACAAGACAATTTCCTTGTATTTACTGTTTGGACAAACCTATCCTTCATTTAGAACAACCTAGCAAAATTGTGCAAAACAAACATTCGTACTCTGAACGCTGATCATCCCAAAAATCTCTATCACTGCCCCAGCACCTTGAAGCACATATTTTAGGCAAACAAGCAAACACCATCTATCTAGTATTACGATTTCCAGATCAGAGGCCCACTACATTAGCATCCACATGCACATAAAATAGAAGGCTAGATCTAGCAGAGCTGACTCTATGTTCAACTGTTCTGTCATCCTAATCTTGCCATTTATGATTCAGAGGCATTCAATTAATATGAGTGAGGTCAACAGGATGCTATTAAAGCATAAGATGAGGTCTGTATCATCAATATGGCAAATACAATGCTTTATTTGTTAAGGTTTTGAAGGAAAATCAACACTAGTGATTTTCTTTCCCAGAGAATATTTTTTTCCAGCAATAACAGTGACTCTATTCCCATCATGATACCACATATTTTCTTCTATGTTGAATCATATTGGATGCCAGTAGAAGTTTTAGTATTGTAAAATATTCAGTTACAGAAATAATGTCATGTCAAACACATCACAGATCCACTAAACTTGTCAATATATAAATGTGCCTCTTAGTCCCTTCTGAGAAAGGGGTTACTCAAAAAGTAACAATAAGCACTCAAAATTGTAAGAGGTTCTGGTAACATTTCCACATTATGGGAAGAGTCTCTATCACCATGAGTAAACTTATTGAAAGTCTAATAAAAGTAGTACTCCTACTGGAATGTCTCAAAGTGCTAGACATCAGGCGGTAATCTTTATGGAGATCTTGTATCTTGGAAACTGTTTTTACTGGCATATTCAAAATGGTTGTCCATGAAATTTCACATGTACCTTACAGACAAACTCATTATTGTAACTACAGACCATGATGTATCTAATAGCCATGTTCATTTTAGACCTGTTTATTTCTCATGCTGCAATGCATCAGGCACCAGAATCTCTTTCTTCTGTTCAGAAAGCCATTTTCCACCCCAAATATCATGTTTATTTTAGTTTGTACAGACTAAGATGCATCTATCTCCCCAGGAAATGGAACAGCCCAGAATTTCACTTGAAATCTTGGTTGATAAAAATATATTTTTAGAAGCCAGAAAGATGAAATTAATGAAAGCCTCCATTACAGGAGAGTCCCACATGTTGAAGCACCAACACTCAGGAGATGTATTAGCTGGTTATTGCCATCATAAAGCAGTGGAAAGCACACATAAGACAGACAGATTGACCCAGGAGGTGCTCAAAGCATAGAGGAGTACTAGAGGAAGGAGTGCCACATGCAAATCAAAAGTCTCAAGATGGGAGAGAGTTAATTATTCTCACAACTCAGGAAGCCTGTTCCCAAAGTGGCTTCATAAACTTAAGTTTTAAATGTCAGATGTCTTGCAACAACAACAATAATTATATATGGATTCAAAGCCCTCCTAATTTCACTTACAGATCCTTTAGCCGGAAGTCTATATCTGCTACTCAAAGGAAATAGAGTACAAAGTTGTAGGTATGATAGCAGCGCAGCATCTGCACCAATATTTAGGAAAGAGGTGAACTTTGTTTCCTTATTCCAGAGAGAAAGAGGAGAAAGGCACCCAATAACTGTAAGGCTTTTCTCAGTCTTCCTGCTCCCTGCTTCCATATTGTGTTAGAGAGAAAGAGACTTCACTGAGAGGTTCAAATTAACAATTTATTTGGACTTCACTCACAGGTCCGATACGCCACTATTGCAAGTTCTTATGGATACAATGGAAGAATGCACTATTGTAATTTAAGGAAAAAACCCCAAAACAATAAAAAAAAAATTTCTCAGAATACACTATTACCACCTCGCAAGTGATTCCAAAAAGTAGCAAAACAGATCACCAGTGCGCTAGATATGAATACTGTAAACGAATGCACAAATCACAAGCTTAGTGCATGCTAGACATCATACATACATACCTCTCTCAGGTAAGGCCACTCAATCCTGGGAAGTTACCTTGCACAGCGTCCTGGACAAGGCAAGGAAGAATCTCCTACTGGCCAGCTGTATCTTTGAAGATTCCCCACTTTGCTACCCAAAATTTTATCCATTAAATATCTTGTTTCCGATGACTGAGCAGGATTGTGCTTGAATGGATTACCCTATCTGGGATGGTTATCTCCGGTGGTTTGATGGCCCCTTAGGTAGAAATGTTTAATTTGTGATGTCTGGTCTCACACTCACTGAATAGTGGTGGGACTGACTCAGGGCATTTTGTTTGTTAAAGGCACCATTCCTGTTTCAGTTCTTATTGTAATGTACTGTTGAGACCATCCCTGGCTGAGCCATTTCCACAGCTCCCCCCAAGTTATCTCTGCATAGATAGATATTAATAAGCATCTGCCAAGGCGAGATGGAGCTGAGTCAAATGACAACTCCTTGCAACTCACCTTTTGTGTTCTGAAACTGGTTTGGCCAGGTGATCCCATTCACACATATACCATTTCTATTGCAGATTTTCCAATAATCACTGTAAATGCCTACAACATCACATATCTGCTATTCTGAATCAAAGCTGCTTTACCAGAGGACTTATATGGTCCATTATCTCCACCTGGTTAGGTAGGCACTCATGACAGGGAGAACCTGTACCACTGAACTTAACTCCTGCTAACGGTGTGATGGTTATGAAATTCTACTTCTAGTAGACCCATTTGCAGCCAGGGTTTACTGACTCACCTTGCTTTTGTTCCTGAATCTCCACTTCACCTCACCGACTTGGCAGTCAGTCTACAGAATGCCTTCTCACTAGGACCAAGGAGATTGTGAGTGATTGAGCACAGTTCATTGTCTCAGTATCTGGAAAGTAAAATTGTACACAGAATTACAGTAGTACATAACATCGCAAAAATGGAGAGCTACATGCTTGCAATAAACACTTTTTTTTTTTTTAACCTGACATCTCATCTATTTATTCTAAGTGATATGTACACAGGAGTTGGAGTTCAAAACGCCTATGAAGGACATTGAGGCAGTTGAATGAAGGGGTTGGTAAGACAGGATCAAAAATCACAGTAAGCCTCTTTTCCATTTACACCTTAAAATACTTTTTATAGAGAATACCTGATTGCCTCAAATCTTATCTGTATCCTAGTTGTAGATCAAGATATATCAAGAAAGGACTGGCTGACCTCTTGACACTTCTGGTAAAGATTAGGAGCAACTGTTTACATGAGGAGATTGAATCTGACTGTGTTATTTGAGTCAAAACCAAAGTAACTTGTACATGAAATTTCAGTGCATTACTGCATTTCTCAGATGTTAAACTGTAAGTCTGAATCCTGTCCAGGTCATAATAAAACCCAGTGGTTGTCTGATGATGCCTGACAGACACCCAAAAAATTAGTTCTTAGGTCAATGCTTAAGGTAGAAGACTCTTAATTAAAAATGGCCACTGGAGTAAATACTACCTATTGTAGTTGTTAGTTGTTACCACATGGTAAGGAAA
>VXBO01008765.1:0-25298 GCA_013400135.1 Rhinoptilus africanus | reverse complement strand
TGGAGCTGAGTCAAATGACAACTCCTTGCAACTCACCTTTTGTGTTCTGAAACTGGTTTGGCCAGGTGATCCCATTCACACATATACCATTTCTATTGCAGATTTTCCAATAATCACTGTAAATGCCTACAACATCACATATCTGCTATTCTGAATCAAAGCTGCTTTACCAGAGGACTTATATGGTCCATTATCTCCACCTGGTTAGGTAGGCACTCATGACAGGGAGAACCTGTACCACTGAACTTAACTCCTGCTAACGGTGTGATGGTTATGAAATTCTACTTCTAGTAGACCCATTTGCAGCCAGGGTTTACTGACTCACCTTGCTTTTGTTCCTGAATCTCCACTTCACCTCACCGACTTGGCAGTCAGTCTACAGAATGCCTTCTCACTAGGACCAAGGAGATTGTGAGTGATTGAGCACAGTTCATTGTCTCAGTATCTGGAAAGTAAAATTGTACACAGAATTACAGTAGTACATAACATCGCAAAAATGGAGAGCTACATGCTTGCAATAAACACTTTTTTTTTTTTTAACCTGACATCTCATCTATTTATTCTAAGTGATATGTACACAGGAGTTGGAGTTCAAAACGCCTATGAAGGACATTGAGGCAGTTGAATGAAGGGGTTGGTAAGACAGGATCAAAAATCACAGTAAGCCTCTTTTCCATTTACACCTTAAAATACTTTTTATAGAGAATACCTGATTGCCTCAAATCTTATCTGTATCCTAGTTGTGGATCAAGATATATCAAGAAAGGACTGGCTGACCTCTTGACACTTCTGGTAAAGATTAGGAGCAACTGTTTACATGAGGAGATTGAATCTGACTGTGTTATTTGAGTCAAAACCAAAGTAACTTGTACATGAAATTTCAGTGCATTACTGCATTTCTCAGATGTTAAACTGTAAGTCTGAATCCTGTCCAGGTCATAATAAAACCCAGTGGTTGTCTGATGATGCCTGACAGACACCCAAAAAATTAGTTCTTAGGTCAATGCTTAAGGTAGAAGACTCTTAATTAAAAATGGCCACTGGAGTAAATACTACCTATTGTAGTTGTTAGTTGTTACCACATGGTAAGGAAAAGCCCCCAAAAAACAGGCTTGGGAAGAAAGCCAGAGTTCTCGTTTCACCCATTCTCAGCTCTTTACTTGACAAAGAAGACAAACTCATAGGGCAACTACAGGAAAAAAAACCACTAAACAATGGCCTTATTTCTCTTTATGTTATAGCTATTCTACACAGCTAGAGAAATGCAGTGTCCAGCACTGCTGTTTTGATGTTCTTTGCAAAAGAAAAAGTAAATGTACTCATCCGTAAATTTCAGCAGTAGAAAAAGTTTAAGAGTGCTGTCACCTTCTTCATTGTATATATAGCTTGGTAAATAAGGAAGAGAGAGTGTGCTCTTGGCAAAACCATTGGGCATTCTGTGCTCAGCCTTCCCTCCTGAAATAAAATGAAACACTAAGTTTTTCACATTGGTTGTTTGATGTATGGCTCCGTTCTACCTCATCATTCTAGTATGATTCAACAAACATCAGAGAGAAATTCTTCTGTTTAAAGCCTTTACTGCAAGAGAAGTAAATATCTTACTTTTAGAAAACACATTGCTTAAAGATAAAATACAATTCTACAATACTCTTTCAGATAGATTTGCCATAAGTCAGATACCCTTGTTCAAATAATGGACTATGAACCTAATTTATCTTGTGCCTTCAAGAAGTACAGAACTTGCTCTTATTAAGGTACTCCATTATGAGAGTCTGTGACTGATACAATGAATTGTTTTTCAGCAGTGCTGTAGATGCCATTATAAGTCTTCTGGTTGAATGAAAAGGCAATTAAAGAGGAAAGTATTTAACAAGAGACCGAAACAAAATGATACAGTTTTAAGGACAGATCACGATTACATTGACATTTAAACTGTCATTCAGCTAAAATAAAATAACAATATAGAGCTGCATGGGACTCTGGCAAGGGTGATGGGAACAAACCTATTAACTTAGCAGGAAAAAACCCACTTCATGCTGTAATAATACCTTCGAATCAAGAACATTTGTTTTTCACTTCCCTTTCACTCCTCCATAAATTACAAGTGCAAACACAAGCAAATATAAGTTCCTTATTAGATGTCCTGATCAAATCTATAGCTGGATGACTCATATACCTAGATGTAACTTTTCTAATCTGTTTTTCAAAGACAAGCTTTCTTCTAAATTCCAGAGTTTTAAATGTATCATTCAGATTTTGGGGAAACTACTTCAGTGCATAATAAATACAGAAAAACTAGCTGAGTTCTTCTATTGCTTAGGGGATGTAACTCAGTCATATGTGAGGAAACAGTCCTTGTGCTATGCACAAATATGGTATATATAAATATGGAAGTACTGCTCAGCTCACTACAGCATAAAACAAGTAAGTGGAAGGAAATAAAAGCAAAGCTGTGAAAGGCACTAATAGTAGCTGTTCCTACTAAGCGGGACTACACATTATAGAGTGTAGGTCTCATTAGGTGTAAATATCTGAGCTTTTATTTAGTTTTTCTTCACAGCATCATGAAATTATGCCTAATTTTTGCTCTTCAACACACTGTTCCACCAAGGTATTTATTCATAAGAATTGATGTATCTGATACTACCTGTAGTAGTAAGATGCCCATTCTGGGTCTTACTCTGTTTGCTTGTTGACTCTTATTTGACATTTAAACATTGTTTGCTCGTTTAATTTTATGTTAGTGCCAGAAATGGGACTAAACCAGGTCTGAGCAGGTTGAAAATTTTGATTATTCAAAAGTTATGTCCAGGTGCAACTTGCGTTCATTCCTGGATTAGTTTATGCTGCCTTTAATGACACTCCTTAATATCTTTCCCAGACCCTTAGAGGAGGGCTTTTTGGAAGAGGCAGCAAAACGTGAGCTTCTAATTTTTGCTTCTAGTTCTGCTGAAGGCGATAAATACCAATTCAACAGAGTTGTGTTTGAAACTTCCTTCCTTCCTTTAGCACTACTATTACTATGAAAGACAGTTACAGTGCATTTATCAAATTCACTTATTTTTCCAAAACAGTAACAGTGGTGGTAAGTAATGAATGAGTCTCACCAGCTGTCCTTACAGGGCGTATCTTTCCTGAACAACTTTTCTAGACTTTAGTGTAAATTCTAGAAAAGTCTTTTCTTGCCCTTTCCATCCTCTCCCACCCCAAAATTACACTCAAGTGGTGAAGTTTTTCTGCTGTTCACACTGTCATGTGGCACAGTTCTTAATGACTAACAGGCTTTCAGGTTCATCAAAATGTGTACATTCATTTTAAAAAACATCTTACAAAAAGTTTAACTCACAACACCATTGACAAGAGTTTCACTCCATAGATCCTTAACCTGAATTGCTACAGAGCAAGCAAAGGGGAAATTAATTGTGATTGCAAAAGTGCCATGGGACCAATTCACATCTGACATGAATCAACTTCCACTGCAAGCATGAGAGTATCTCTATGAACACTAGGTATGGTATTTCATAGGGAGTAGAAAGACTTTTAAAAATTATTTCGCTACATGACATGAAACATTTAAAAGTTGGGGGCATAGTATAAAGAGAAACCAAGAAACCACATAGCTTTAGTTGGAAAAAAATGTGCTTTTTTTTTTGTTAAAGAAACTACAGATCAAAGAGGTGAGGGACAAGCTGAAATTTTATTTACCCTTATGAACAAAAGGATACATTTAAAATGAGTTTTCTAATTATGTAGGGATATAACACACTGATATAGTGGTTGTTAAATCTCACAAATTAAAAGGCAAAAGCTGAACTGCAACCCAGAGTTTTTAGAGCAGCCTCAGAGCTTGGAGAATTCATAAACCAAGTAAACCTTCTGACATAACTATAAAATGTGGTATAAACCCTAGGAAAAAATAGCCATCTTGAAAGGGTAACAGCACTTTTATGAGAATTTCAACTGCACCATGGCAACATCAACCCGTCAAAGCAAATGAAGGGCAGTAAAAGTAAAATTAAAAATGATGAAGGGGACACCAGCTTGCTAACAGCTTTCCAAGCTGTAAAGCTTTCAAATGTTATCTCTTCATTGGTTTGTTCAATCACACATGTCGGTTACAAAGCTTTATCATATTATGTATCTTTCCCATCACTGCAGGCTGCCAGGTTTTGATGGACCTATGCATAAACAAAAAAAACCCCAACAACAACAAACCTACAACCTTTTCCTTCTTTCCCTCTTGTTACACACCCTTCCTTCTTTCGTTTCTCTATTCTGGTGCTAATGGTGGCACCTCCTGATACCAACTAAAGCTACAAAAATGATGAGAGTTAGTTCAAAGGATTCTTAGCTACTTCAGCTTCCCATATTTCTCTCCTCCTTGCTCTACCCATATGCCCCGGAGTCTCTCCCCATGGCTTTCAAACCCCAAACTAGGGGCTGCTGCTCTGACAGGTGTGCCGTGTATCACAGCACATACTGCTTAGATAGAACTTCATTAAATGTTCTATCAACTGTGTGAGCAAATGGCAATTTACTAATTTGCAACTCATTCATTACATTGCAGTCAATTGGTTGAATTGTATTCAGTTCCTTGAAACATTTTGAGATACAGTTTTTATGTAAGACTCAAACGCAAATGCAGAATCCAATGTACCATATGCATCTAGTCTGAATCTCGTTCCTTGCTTATAAACCATGGTAAAGAACTAAAAGATTAGTTCCTGTGGTTCCTTTAATAGCATCACACAATAAATATTTCTTCATTAGAAAGTAACAATTCACTAAATAGCCACAACTTTCTGATTGGGCCTCTACTCCGGTGATTCCTCTCTTTTTTTATTAGCTGCAACATGATTCATGTTTTAATAACTTTCTCATTTCAAAATGGCATTAAATCAGATCATAAACATTGCATATATGTTTCATTGTCATTAAAAAGATCTTATTTGCAAAAGGAGGTGTGTTAAAAGAGAAAATTAATAGAGTTATAAGTAGAAGTCTTTTTTAAATTAAAATTGGTAATTAAAGGACCTCTGCCTTTCAAAGTAGAGGACTATTAAAATGTAGATTTCTCAGACTGTAAAATTTCTGCCCTCTTTTGGGGCAGAAAGTCATGGAATCACAGAATGGTTAGAATTCAAAGTGACCTTAAAGATCATCTAGTTCCCACCCCCCTGCCCTGGGCAGGGACACCTCCCACTAGACCAGGCTGCTCAAAGCCCCATCCAGCCTGGCCTTGAACACTTCCAGGAATGGGGCATCCACAGCTTCTCTGGACAACCTGTGCCAGTGTCTCACCGCCCTCACAGTAAAGAATTTCTTCCTAATATCCAATCTAAATCTCCGTTCTTTCAGTTTAAAACCATTTCCCCTTGTCCTATCACTACACTCGCTGATAAAGAGTCCCTCCCCATCTCTTCTGTAGGCCACCTTTAGGTATTGCAAGGCTGCTACAAGATCTCTCCCTAGAGCCGTCTCATCTCCAGGTTGAACAACCCCAGCTGTCTCAGCCTGTCTTCATAGGAGAGGTGCTCCAGCCCTCCAGAGTCCTTGAACTCTTTCATATTTAAGCTGTCATTAATGGAAAAGACTTGCGATTAAGCCATTGTGTGTGTAGCACATGCTCTGTCCAAACCAAAGAGGTCTCTGACAATGTCATTACTAAATAGGAACAATATTAGATCTGGTTGGGGTTTTTTTGTTTTCCGGAGAGAGAGAAAATTTTTGATGATTTCTCCAACCGATCAGATCAATATGAGTACTATGGCGGGATATGAGTGACTGCAAAAAAGAAACACTGCATGTTTGCACAGTTCCATCAAACCCAACGCGGCAAAAATGGTCTTTTTTCTTGATATTCCTACAAGGTGATAACCTGGGAGCTACAAGAAAGCATATTAATTGTAGACATATAAGAAACAAATGTAAAGTAGTACTGAAAATTTAGAGTATGTCTTCCGCACCAGGATAAACCTTGTCAAATTGACTTTTATTATAGCATATTTGCCTCAGTAAAGCATTGCTTTTTTTCCAGTGCAAATCAGAAAAAGCAAGTTATCATCTAAACCAGCTGATATTTTATGCCTCTGCAGGCTGGCCGTTGCTTGTCAGTATTTTGTGTCCAGCATTGCTAAGCCAAAGAAAACATCCAGGTGGACCAGGATCTGCTCCTTCATGATCATTCTGCTTCAGCAAGAAGCTGACAGCACCCCTTCTTATAACACTTACTACTGTTCTGAGTATCCCCTATCGATCAGCCTAAAAAGTCCTCTGTGAAACTTTTGCAGTGGTGCAGAACTAGAGAATGGTCCCAGAGATCTGAAAAGCAATTTCCTTTCACAGGTTACCAGAGTTATAGAAGTTTATTCATATCAGTGTATTTTGATGAGGAAAATAAGGAAAACCTACTGTAATCTCTATAATCTATCTGGAGGTAAAATTTCCAACTAACAGTACAGACAGTCAGCATAGTACTTCTTGATGGTGACTAATATTCCAGCAAGGGTATTTAATGAATGTTAATAAATGTTTAATGAATGTTTGCAATTGCTGCAAAATACCTTCAGGAATCTGTTTCTTTCTTTTTCTTTTTTACAGAAGCTTATTATAAACTTGTCCAAAGCAACAAGCATTGGTATTCTACAATATGCTTTGAATAAAACAAATAAACAAACAAAAAAAGTGTTTTAAAAAATTAATATCTTAGAGATTAAATAGCCTTGATGATGAAAAAAAAGCACATTTATTTACCTTTAGTAAAACAGATTTGCCTCTATTTAATGTCTACAGAATTGAAATTTATTTTTGAATTTGTAGAAGTCAATCCTATTTATAGGCTTTTTTGTATGAACATTTGCTTTGTATTTTTATTGTCGAACCAAAGAATGCACTCCTTGCACAGATCACCAGCTGCTTTTCCTAGACTGCCACCTGGCATAAGCACCGTTTGCCTGGACAGTCATCTGTCTTCTGTTTCTAGTGAACAGTTTCCAGGATTGAACCATGCTGCTCAGACAGAATTCACACAACAGAGTTAATGCAGTTTGGACTGATCAGTTTGATGGAATTTGTCAATGGTGTTGTCTTTACAGATGTCTTTGTTCACCTGGCATCTTTTCTACACAGCGTCTGGATTCATACCAATAAGGATGACCAAAGGTAACAGATTATTCAAGTAAACATGGGAGAAACGTCAATGAGTGCTGAACTGAGGAAAAGGATATTGATGGAAAGCTCTATTGAGCTTATTGCTTATTTATTGCACCTGATAGTTGACATAGACATCCCACTGAGCATGAAGTGAGGATTGCCTTTGCTACTTTGTTAGGGAACTGGCAGAGATTCCCACAACTTCTTCGTCAATGAATTCAGGGCTGAGACAGACACCTGAACCATTTGAAAGGTTGGTGGTCATAGGCTGCCAATCCATGGGAATGGCACAAGGGAAGCTCATAGCTATCGATTAGCATACAGGTTTCTCCATCCAGCTGCACTGGTATCACAGCTGAGATGTAAAGCCACATCTTCTGACCCTCAGCTTCAGGAAGCACTTGATTTGGCTTTAGTTTCTTTGATTTTGTGTGACCAGGACCCATGAAATCTAGCACAAAGTCTGTGTCAGTCTCTGGACTCAGTGTCCTGCCAATTTTGTCTGGCCCATTCTTTGTGTTTTATGGTACTGAAGTTCATGAAGCAGAGGCTTTGAGCCAAGAAAGCTTTGATTTCTATTTCAGCAGTTGCTACCTGTCAAGGAAACTTGCTTTGAGTTGCCTGAAGGGAAGATAGATGTTCTTTAGGGTCATTGCCAAGGGACTCCATATACTTTTCTTGTAAAGTTTAAAAACTTGACTGAATTCATCTGTCTACAGTGTCTAGTACAGAGACCAGTATTCTCACTGGTCTCAATTTGCTATTGCAGGAAGCCCTGTAACTCTTCCTTCTGCCATTCTGGAGATACTACTTATTAGATCTTCACTCTAGCTCTTTTCCTTACAGCATCTCTATTTCAGAGTTCTGAGCCGTGGATAGAGAATATGGTTGGAGTTCCCACTGCATCAGCTCCTAGTGAGACTGTCTCCATGCTGTCAAAATGCATGAATGGGATAGATTTAGATGTCCAGAAACTGTATTAGTTTCTGTCTAAATACAGAACCACTCATCCTAGACATCAGAGGCAATAAAATCAACATTAACTTACACTCAGAAGAGGTATCTGACACCTTATGGTATCAGGACCTTACGGTTCAAGTATTTCCTTATCAATGGAACAAGTAAAACCAGTGATAAGTATTACACATTTAGAAATGTGAAAAAACCAAACCACAATCACACTCTGTTTTCAGTGAAGACTTATTATTCATGACTTCACATTCCAAATAATAAAATAATTATGATGAATTCCACTGAGGGTTCTTTCTCACAACAGACATTGGTTTATACTTTCCATCAGTTACAGTAGGGAATCCGGATTCCTCCAATAGCAATAATATCTTGTAGCACTACTAGTGGTAGATTGTTATCTGTTAGCTTACTTGCATAAGATTTCAACTTTAAAATCACAACTAACGAAAAATTAAAAATAAAAAATGTAATCATCCTTATTATGTCACAATATTACCCTTATTATTTCATTATCCTTATTATTATTATTCCATTGGATTTATAAGGGGTATCCATAAACATCTAGCATATGTGAGTAGCTGTGGCTTCAAAATTCGAGATTTTTGTCAGGGAAAACCCCCTTGATTCCCTTGTCAGGGAAAACCCCCTTTTAAGGAACAACAAAGCCTCAAAACTGAAACATGCCCTTCTTCCCAAAAAATCCACCAAATCCCCCCAAACTCCAAACACTAAACGAAAGATACCCAAGCACAAAAGCCCACTGATAACATCTTTTCCTTTCCAAAATGCATAACTACCTCATGTTCTATAAGGAATCTTTCAGCTCCTCTGGGAAGGAAGAACTACTCAAATTAGAATCATCACTTTTGTTCCACAGCTTGGCCCACAATATTACAGTAAGTAATTTTTGAAGATATGCCTCTATCAAATTATAGGAATTTATATTTGAAGGGGAAAACTCCATTTTTTTGTACTTGGGTTTACAGACATAATTGCATCATGCAGATGGATGCAGGACAGGAATCCCAGTATCAACAGAAAGGAACTTGGGACTGTGAAAGCATGAAAGGACACAACTGTTTTGTGACTTGGTGCAGTCATATAGTAGAGCCACCTGCCTGAATCTGAAGCAAAGACTGAAGGCGGCACACCAAAAAAGGAGAGAAAATGGATAAAGGGTCAGAAATTATCTGAGCCAAACTCTTGCAATATTCCTCAAATTTACAGCATTATTTCCATAATCATGTTTAACCTTTCGGACTAGAAGGTGGTAACCATACTCTCTAAATCAGTTTCAATCTACTGTTTCAGAAACTCTATTCTGTGCCATGCCAGAACAAATCGAGAATCATTAAGAGAAGAAATTGTCTCCAGGATATTAGTACTAGGCCTCCAAAGAATATTTCTAATTTTTATGCTAGACCTCAAGAGATGAAGGGTTTTTTTTTTCGTTATGCTTTTAGGAATAAGGATCAATGATTTCCCTTCAATCAAACCCACAGCTCTGTTTGATTTCATTTTCTTATGTTTTTATTGTGCAGTGCCTTGAGATGTTTGTTTGATAAAGTGCCCCATAAATGGGAATTTTTATTGTTATTGTCATTGCACTTCTTAGGTCCCAAACTATACATTGTTGTCATATTAGCGTTTTAGACTGTCTGATTTTTCATTGCTGAGGAGGATTGATCAGTCTTGTTGCTCTTGCTAGTGAGACCAATATATTTTGTAATTAATAGAGCAGTCTTTTTAGAGTGCTATGTTGAATGCCTAAGCAGAGAGCTATTCTTCTTTAGACACAGCTCTGCATTTAATCCAATAATAATATAACATCAGTAAATAACAGAAATACAAAGCTTCCCAAGGGTAGTCCTGTTTCTTTGCTTTTTAATTCAGAGAGCAGTCCATCTCATCCAAAAAACTACTGGCTGAGACCTGAGAAAAAAACAAACTCTTTTCAAACAAGCAAATCAAAGTGCTTCAATGAGAGTCTCTACCAGAGATAAATATTACATTCAGATTTCTAATGTAAGCAAAGGATTTGACAGAAGAGCTTCTAAAGACACCATTAGGTGCCTTTTTAAAATTAAACAGATTTCACAGTCTTTTTATATTATTCCCTCTTCTATCATCTTTATCCTATCTTCTTTAATTCTAGCTGCTCTTCAGCCTTCAGTCCAAATTCTGTTAAACCATACCACACTGTTAGAGTGCAGTGCAAAAAGGAGGTTGAAGTGGCCCACTTGAAGTCAAATTTGTTAAAACACAGCCTGGAATAAATTGCTACATATGCTAAACTATCTGAGTCAAAATGTGTCAGGATGTGAATGGCATTGATAAGTTCATCAAGTGTTGGTTGATCAGAAAGACATTATAAATGATCAAGTAGTATAATCTAAATCATAATTCATGTTAACGCTGAGTTTTTACTTCACAGACTTGAATGTGATCACCTAAGTCCACAGAAATTCAGTTTAAAATCAATGGAATAATGAAAGACAAACCAAATTAACAGAACAGAATTTGCTTATCTCTTCTTGTACACATATACTAAATTAAATCTGCTCACTTGACTGATACAAATATATTTTAGCACTTTTTATTATTGTAGCTCAACTGGCTCAGAAATACCATAGTGACTGGAGCACAATCCTTTTTAGTTCACACATAATCCATACTATTTTGAAATATATTCTCTATTTAGACTTTAGACCAGAAAATTGCTTCAACTGAGTTATGGAAATTTCTGTCAATTCTCAACTTTTATTGCCAGGGTCAAAATGCAGTTCCGAAAAGAAACTGTTATTCCCAGTTCCCAAGTTGAATTTGCAGAACTGGCATTTAAAGTAAATATAGTTTATTTCACTTGCAAACTGAGCACAATTGATGCTGCAAAATAATAAATATGAAGCCCCAAATGGCATATAATGGAGCCACTTTCAATGCTATACTACATGTGCCGTTAAGAGTGTGGGAGAGCTACAACAGAAAGTGTTCTAACCACTGATGGACTAGGAAAAAATATGGATTGGGATAGATTAATATTATGGCAATTTTGCACTGTTTTACTAAAGTGCCTTTTTTATACTGGAAATCTAAGCAAGCCAACCAAGGGAATATACACTTTGTGTGCTAAATGCAGTAAGAAATTTTTGATATTCTACTTTGGTTCCTTTTGGCAAGAACAGATGGAGCTGTTTTCATTTTTCAGCCTTTTGATCCCTTGTGCACAAGCTATCATCATGCTAATAACTTTCACTGTACCTGCAATGCAACTCCTTGCACTTCTGAGCTTTTTTATTTTGGGTAATGCAGCTCTTCCAGACTCTGGCAGCTGTTGGAATGGCAGATGTGCCCAGGGCTTTGCTTTATATTAGAGAACTCAGTGTCTTGTGCCAGGGAACTCTGACATCTCAGGAGAGATCCACAGTCTTGCAGAGTGCCAACATGCACATCCTGCGGTGGGGTCTTGCATACCAGGGTCCTAAAGAAAATGCAACTTATTATGCTCAATAAAACCACACTGTCTCATCACACACATTATTCTGTCTTCGCTAGTCACCTCCTTACTTTTTTGCTGATCAAAAGCAGGGAAAAAATAAATCCATAATGCATCAACTATTTGATCAGGAAGGGAAAATAGATGGCTCTACATATTACACTCTGTTCATTTGTCCCATTCCATCCTGAAATGCACTGAAAAACAGCCAGTAAGACAGCCACTAGGGTCAGACTGGAGCCTCCAGAGAGATTTTGCAAATCAGATTTTTAGAAGTAGCTACTACAAGGCAGATGCCTACAGAGATCAACAATCTCCCTCAATAACCTAATGACATCTATTTCTATTAAAATATTTTTTCACCACATCGTAGTTGTAATTTTTTTGTATTTTTTAGTGTTGCATTTACAATTCAGTATCAATTTAATGCAGGCATTACAACTGTAGCTTATAATTCAGTGTCCTGTGATAAAGAAATAAAATAATCTGAAAGTAACCATGTTTGCACTTTTCCTCATCTTCATCTTCCAGTTTAAACATTCTAGAAACTGCTGTCATTAATAAAAAAATATCTGTACTCTCTTGTTGTACCCTCTGAGCATTCAGTCCAATAATATCAATGCATAATATTCTTATGTACAAGCAGCAAGTAGTAAAAAATACACCAACAGTTACGAAGTAGTACAAAGCACTCAACACCAACAAATAAAGGACACAGAGGAAAAAAGTCCTAATTAGCCAAAAATAACTCAGGAAAGAGATACTGAAATGCATTGTTCATTTAACATTTGCCTTATTGTAAAAAGCACAAAGAGAAACGAGATACTTGTAAGCACCCAGCAGTGACTACATAACTCATGCAACATGCCAAAGAATTTGCAGAACTACCCATAACAGCCCATTAATACATTCTCATCTCATAAGACGACCAGTGAGATACCAGAGATGGACCAACTAGTCTGTGTCAGGGTTTCATTAATACATCAGTGTTTCCATTAGCTTATGCCATTGCCTTATTAAGTCCGTGCTTATGTACATAGCTTAGCTTTCTTTAACCTCTACCACGCTTTCAGAAAGAGAATTAAACTGCTTAAAATTCCTTTGCATGTGTTTCTGTTGTACTGAATTTGAGCAGCATAACTGTCCCAGACTACCCTTTTTCCTATTTCCTTTATGCTGGGATTACTACAAGCAGACAAGTCCTTGCTTTGTAACATTTGCTTCTTCTCTATGTCTCCAAGATACAGCTTTCATGCTTATCAGTAAGTGTCTATGGTAAGGCGTTCCACATGCAGGATCAAGTGATTACACGCTTGTAATATCATCAGTATTGTCATATTAAAATAGCAGCAATAAACCAAATTGGTAATTAAAGACATATCCTCCTGCACAGACAGGACACAGAACTCAGTGTCAGGCAGTAGGCAACTATTAGAGAGAGAAAGCACAGAATTTGGGAAGATTATTGGCAGTATTACTTTTGTGATGTAAAAAACTCCTCACTTAGTCATAGGTAATAGTGTGTTATTATTTCTGTTGTTGTAGATCTTAGGAGTCCTAATCACAGAGCAGGTGTCTATAGCATATCATCATCTCAGGAGCCAGGGATGAGGATGTATAGCATAATTCTGTGAAGGGACTGGGCAGACAGTAAATAACACACATACAGAAATAAATTAGTTTCCTAACTAAGAGAATTATTTTTTTCCATCTCTGGATTGAAATCACTTCCCTTCCAGGAAACCATAACCATTCTTGCAGAGTTTCTATCTGGTACTTGTGCTCAGCTCAAAATCTGTCCTAAATATCATGATGACAAAGTAGCTCAGGGATTTTGTTGATGATCAGATAGTACAAAATGAATTAAATCAAAACCATGGCCAACACTGACAAAAATATTACTTGTGTGAAAAGTTGAGTTGACTGATAAGACCAAACAGTGGTCATCTTGCTTGTGTAGCACAAGCCTGTCATACTAGAGAGGAAGACACTTAAACAGACCACCTTTACAGACTCGGCAAACAACTGGATCAGCTCTATCTGAAAATGGCATTGGAAGTCAGCTGAGGAGCAGGAGTCTCATTTAAAAGAAGCCAGCCCAGAAAGAGAGATTAAATTCCTTTGAAGAAAGGTGAGAAAGCCTTAACAACACAAAAGTCGCATGGAAACTTTTTATACAGGAAGGAGAATCCCCCCCTGCACCTTGTCCTCCATCAGCCCAGAAACAGCTCACTTACCTGCCAAAGTAGTTTCTCTTGTTTGATGACTTAGATCAGAAATCAATGAACTCTGGCACAGCTTCCAAATTTAAGGAATATCAATCCTGCTGCAGCTTAAGAGCATCTTGAGTGCAACACCTAAAGGCACAATTACTGCATTTTCTTATGTTTTGGCCTTTGTGGCCTAAGAGCCAGAGGGATACAAGGCTCGGGGAAGGCAAATGCACAGCTTTTTGCTCTTCTCCCTTCTAACAGATTGCTGAAGAGAATTTCTGCAACAGAGAAGGAAGTTGCTTCCCCAGCTCCATGAGACCAGTGGGCAAGGAAATGCAGGATATGTGCTCAGGAAGGGGAAGGCAGAATTGCCATGTTCTGCGGTTTTAATCCAGGGACACCTCAGTGACATCTGATTGACACACAAATGGCTATTAGCAAAGTACATGTAAGAGAGACGTCACCCAAATTCCTGACACCCTGCTTTTAAATAGTAATGAGGTACATTTTGGGGGGAATCCATATAGTCAAAGAGCCAAAAGATAATATGGATTACTAGCTTATTTTAAAAAAATAAGTAAGGCTGGTTAGAGAGACTAACTGCAGAGACTAACTGGCACACCTGTGGGCTGAAAGGCAAGGAGACATGCAGCCATATTAAATGTATGAAACCCTCTCACATTCAAACCCTGCAAAAGGGAGAATTTACTGCTCCAAACTTGCTGTGAATACTCTATACTATTTGATAAGAGGTAGCTCAACAAAGTATCCTACAATAAATGAGAGGATTTCAGCTAAGGTTGCTCAGAGTTATATCCAACCCAGCATAATCTGGGCATAAAAATAGTTTCCAGACAATCACATGAGGTCTAACTGAACTTTTATTTTGACTGTATTTCCAAGAGTGGGACACTTGCTTAATATGCAAGTCTCTGAGTGATTTTGCATCAAAACTAATAACTAAGCAATTACCTTGTAATCAGACACAGTGTTGACAATGCAATCATGTGGCAACATGTAATTACACAGCATAACATCATAAGCAGTATTTTGCACAACACGATGCAAACTAAGTGCTGCCATATTTTTTTCTCAAGCTGAATAAGACTCCAGAGATTCTAAACAATGCACTCAACCTGAAAACATGATTCTCACAGCTTTTTTGTGGACATAACTGAAACGCCTAGACAGGCCAATAAAAAAAAGGGAAAAAAAAGGTAGAATATACCTTCTCTGCTTCCTTTTATTTAGGGTAGTATGAAGTGTCTTAAAGGAAGAGTTTGGAGACCAAGCCGTATATCTGTATCTCCCCCCTGGGGCAGCTTCTCCAACCACTACCAACTGGAAGACCCACTCTCTGCACAGGCAAAATTTAGCAATTCATCATGTCAAAGAATAAGGAGAACTTCTCTGACTCTGGGGATCGATCTTAACACCCAAGGGGCACAAGGGCAGGATATAAAGTCTCTGAGTTACTGTTAATGTTGCCTTCTAGTAATAAAGGCCATCCATTCCATCCATTGTTGTTAAAATTCCCAACCTATTGTTTTTTCCTATGAGAAAGCACCCACGCTTTTGGGATGTCTGAAAAGTGACCTGATGCATATGAATAAAACAATAAAAAAAAAAAGTAAGAAAATCACCATCAACACCAAATACTTACAGGCTGTGATTTTTAAAAAATAACAACTTCTCCATAATTTTAGAATAAATATTTGTTGCACTTCTAATTTCTAGAGTGCTCCAGACAGACAGTTTAAATTGATGGCTTGTTAGTGAGGACTGGCCCCTTTGTGAGATGTTTTCAGAATGATTGATTTACAATAAAGTGGCTCCTGGTGGGTGCACGCAGGTGGAACTGATTCAGATCGATTCCACAGAAGCTGACTAATCAGCTGTTTAAACTGGCAGAGTGCTCAATGACAGAAACAGTGCAGCTATCATTTTCTATCTAAGATTACAAATTAACTTGTTCTGTTTATCCTGTATGCCATCAATATGGAGAGAAGCATCTGAGAGGGAAGTGGGATTCCAGACTGATGGTATAAAGCCTTCCCTTTCAAACATTGACAATAAAGGCACAAGGGGAAATTTCATTACGTATTAATGAAACCGGTGGAGAGCACCACCAAATGAGGAGGACTCCTTTAATTAATTAACAGGAGTGGGAAGTCAACAATATTTTTAAAATGTGACCACAAAAGGATAAATCAATGCCAAAATTGCCAAGAGTAAATATGTACTGTTTTTTCTCTGCTGTCCCACACACTCCCACACACCCTATCAGTCTGTCCCTCTCCATGCATATTATATGCACACCAGAAGACTAGCATCTTTAGAGACTGGTATTTCCAGAAATGATTAATGATAGGTAATCAACATTTCAGCCTCTACAGTCATAGCCCTGAAAGTGTCATTTTTACAACAAGATGAAAAACTCCATGGGGAACACAATGTATGTGGGTAAGTGAAAGGTGTCAGAGAGAATGTGGGTAAGTGAAAGGAGAATAGATATTCCCTGCCTCGGAGCTGATAACAAGAGCAGGGGCACGAGGAGGGTGGGGGCTTAGCAATATAATTCTAACCATCTCTAATCCACAACGCTTCCTTCCTACATCATCTCTGGCATTTTAAAATTATGTAATTTCTTTTTCATCCTTCTTTCTCCATCCCACATAGACATACCCCATATTTTAATTACAGTTAAAGCACCAGAAAAATGCCAAGTATACTCCAGTGCAAAAGGACAATTCTTCTCTTGTTTGCAGTAGTGGGTAGAGTCAACGATGCTAACAAATTAATTTTAGGTAACCTACCAAACAAGTTCCCCTTCACCAGCTTTTCAGGCTTACCTGAAAAAAAGGAGTGAGACAGAAAAAAGTTTAGCTTCTCTGGACTTGTTCAGTCCTTAGTCTCTCTGCAGAGCTTGCGTAACACAGTGATAATTACTAGCAATTTTGAGGGCCATTTATGTGCCTATTTATGGTCTGAGAGCAACTCATGGCACCTGGGGTTAAAAACCAAACAAAACTAATCCACTTGACAACTGTCAGTACCTACCAAGCTGATTAAAATTAAAAGCAGTCATTGAAAATTACTGCACTAACAGAAGTGTTTACCTTAAAGAAACATATCACTCAGATACATTAGTCTTGTAAGCATTAAGATCACTGTCACTCTGACTTATTACTTGCACACATTAATGAGAGAGCCCAAGATGTGCCCCAAATTGAAATTGTTATTTTATTGTAACTTTTGAGATGCATAATATACTGTCATCTGCTTTCCTCTGGTATTGATAACATAGAAATTAAAATACTAAGAAGATACTGACATTAAATTTGGTGACCTAAGAGGTAAATATTTTGACAGGTGTTCTGCTAAAGCTACGTTTTATTGCTACAGAAAGGAAAGTAAAACTTGATTGTCAGTAATAAAGGAGAACAACATACCACCTGTATTGCTACATGCATGCTAAATGTCAAAAATAGTTAAGCATGTCTTTATCATTAAATAAATGTGTGAAGGGCAATACTTTTATGCCTAAAAAGGAAAATCAAAACAAAAATCTTGAGTTGATCAACCACGTCTGGATAATCACAGAGTTAATGTTACTATTTGCCAAGAAAGGAAAGGACTCAAATTTAAGAGAAGACAATTATTAAGTAGGATAAGCAGGAAGCCACATGGAACCTTTGGATGTGTCATTAATTTCTATGATCATCTGTTTCTGAGAAGATTGGCCCCTTGACCTTCACTGTTCTAGCCCTGAAAAGTGTTGAACGCCCAGCATACTGAAGTAAAATTTAGCTGCCTCGTTCCTGGCTTCCTTTTGAGTCCTCAACCCTGACCTGAAGGGATCTTTTCTGACTCTCCGTCTCCAGAGAAAAGAAATAATTCAGTGCTCCTGCAAATGTAGGCCTAGCTCTCTCCTGAGCAAACTGCCAAACCAGCTGAATTATGTGTGCTGGTATTGTGATGTGGACTGCTCACAGCAAATTGATCTGATAGCACTGAAGCCATTTCACTTCAGACCTCAGGTTGATGTGCAGTCTCAGAGGTGAGATAAGCTACCTGGTTTTGAACTGAACAAGACATGTTTCTTCAAGATAAGACTGGCAATTCAAAAACAGCCGCTGCTTGGACAACCAAGCACAGGCATTGATCATGATCTATATCACACGGAATTTGTTTCACATGTATGTAGTACGGAAGCAGAGACACACTTCAAACTTTTGCTGCCTGAGTATCTGTGACAATTAATATATGGATGCATTGTACACAACAAAATCTAGTGGAAAACTCAAGAAAAAACTTACCAGCCATCCAGGTAATGTGAGATGATGAGGTCATGAGAAGGGAAGAAGAATCTCAAAACGCAGTTTCATTCTGTGTTTAGATGAGGGCAAAAGCAATTCCAAACTCATCCAGCGCATATTGCCAGTTTGTTTCCTTATACCTTTACATCTTCTGGATACTGGTGATCTTACGTGTTCTGATGAGCATTCTTCTAGCTCTCTGGAACTTCCGCAGTTTCAAAACCTGTTGAAAATCAACCTTTATTGTGCAGAGGTCTTAGATCTAGATCTTTTTAAACAACTGGGCAACAGACAGAAATTTTTGATAGCTTTTATGATATATACTTTACACACATATAGAAACCGATGTAAATAAACTTACTGCCATGAAAAAGGGACTGTTAACACTGATTTTAGGCCAATAAAAAAAAGGGTCCTCAGAATAAGGTGTCTTCCTCATCATCTTGATGATTAATGTTTGCATTCCACCTGCTTAAGAATATACTAGCAGCAATGCAATTTCATTGCCCTTTGCCATGTGTGCTCTGTACCAACAGAACAAACAGGGACAGAGTATGATATCTCCACAGGTACTTTTCCATCACAAATGAAAATGTGGTTCATGACTCCTTCCAGACTCATGCTCCTATTTTTGGATTAAAATACTTCTTTGGTCACCTTCCCCGGCGTTACCACATTCTCTCACAACCACTCTGAGCTCTGGGCAAACACCAGTGTGCTGCGTGTGAGATGAGGCTCTTCTGCTCAAGAAAGAGCAGAATCCCAAAACCTCTTTTCATTCTATTCAAACTTATTCAAACAAGGATGAAATCTCCAGTCCGTATATCATTCACCCAACGCAGCAGTGTTTGTTTGAACTGTATCAAGCTGCCACCAGAAGAATTGTTTATTTTAATGAGCTTCATATACCTGCAAGGATACTCATGGAAAACCACTCACGGAAAGCCATGTATTTTTGTTATTTGTCTAATAGATTGCCTTTTAAGTACATAAGTATAGGTTAAGTACACAGGATTTTCTATCTATTCCCTGTAGGTTACTAGCAATCATTTTCCGTGTTCAAAAATGTAATTGCTAGGAATTCCAGAGGACTATTAATTATTCTGTAGTTATCTGCTATTTGCTAAGGAAAGAAATACTAAATGAGGCCAGAGGAATGAACAAAACTACATAATCACTGTAATGAATGACCTAACTATTTATATACTGTATCACTGGGCCACTTTGAACCTAGCAGAATCTTCATTGCCAAAATAGTTCCTGTGTTAACTAGCCTCTGAACCGGTGACTGTGCAAACGATAGTTTTACAAAAGCAAAAATACCAAGATAACATATTCCAGTAAAACTACATGTTTGAGGAACTACAGTTTTCCTCATATAGCTGCAATCAAAAGAGACACTTTGTCCTGCATTTTGTCTTCATAACCTCAGTCAAACTGCAAATCAAATTTTAAAGTGAGAGATGTGGTGACATTTCACCAGTCTTTTATAAAATTTCACCAGATCCGGTGTTCAAAGGGGAACTAACAAATTACACCAGAAAGTTTTCATATACTATCTGCAAGTCAGTGGGAGAAAATACTAAATAATATAAATTTCCTAGCTGTCAATTCAGAAGAAACTTAGCATTTGAGAAGATGTTGGTATTAATGATTCTTTTCTGTTGTTGGGAGTAACATTATTATTATGATGATTCTATGATTCTATGATTATAGTCAAGTCAATAAGCTGTTAAAAATGGGCAAAGAGGCAGAAGGCTAAAAGCTCCATTCTTACAGACCCGGCACTGAAATGTTACTTTCAATGGATCACTTTGTTTTGGTACATACACCTCTTTCAAGGTCTCAGACTGGCCAGGGTTCATGACCAGGCACTATGAGATTCATCTGTGCGAGCAAAACTGGATGAGAGAAAAAGTGCTGGCCATAAAGATTTGAGTGAATCTGGAAGTGTGTTTTAAACCGAAATGACCATGGCATCAGTCAGATGTGAGGAACAGCGTGGAAAGAGGGATTCCTAAAGCAAAATTCACAGGGGAAAATAAAAAACAGAGATAACTAAACCAGCCGGACTGGTGGTAACTGATGTAAACTCTGTTACTTTTGGGGGAAAGGCCTGGAAAAGCCATCAATGATTAGCATGATGTCGACTGTGAAAAGATTAAAGGAATTGCCCTTATGATAAATCAAACATCCAACTTTTCACTGAAAGGAATGTAGATCCTCAAGGAAAACCTAATAATTTATCTAAAATAATTTCTCGATAAAGAATAGCTTCTAGGACTTTCGGGGATGAGTTCTCCTCAAGCTAGGTAGAGAAGGTAGTGCTTAATTTTTGAAATAACTGAAAGAAAACTGCATGTCAAAGATATTTCTTTAAATGTGCATAAACTGTTCAGCAGTCAATCATGAGTGGGTTTTCAATGCTGCTTTTAATCTTGAAATTGCATATGTACAGCTTAATTGCCCATGGGCATGAACTGAGGGAGGGTGTTTTGATTTTTTTTTTTGGTTATTTAAAGGAAGACCAGATGTCCTCTGTATTCAAAAACCGTTGGTCAAACCAAACCTTTCATTTAATATTTCTCACAGTGCTGTGTGTACAAAAGACAGAAGAAAAGAAAGAGTAAGTATGGAATTTTTATCAAAGATTTGCACTCCAGGGAACCAGCTTTAGATCTAAATCTAGTCAAGAATGCAATAGGGGTTTCTTCCCAGGTGGGGAAGAAGATAATTAACATAATTCAGAGAAGGAAATTAATTGTGATAGATTAGAATATTTTATATCAAATGCAAATCTCCCATTGATTTTTGTACTTGAATTCTAACAGCTATAATATATTGAAGATAGGGAAGTATAATAATAATGATGACATTAATAGCACTCTAGTGTAAAGAATTATTAAGACTTAAATGTGATACTTTCAAAAATGGTAGATGAACTGAATTTGAGGCATATTCAAGGAAAGCTTCAAGCATTGATTTAATTTAGTTTTATACCCAGTAAATCGGACTAATGTTATGTCACCACCCTTAGGCTTGAAAAAATTAAAAAAAAAATCTTAATTTTTTTCTTTTTTCCCCCCACAGCCCTTATAATTAAATTGTTTCTGGGTAGTAATTTATTTTTCATACTACCTTTACTATAAACAGCATCACAACAGAGCGGTTAAGATATATTGCTTTGTCACCCAGAAGGGAAATATGCCTGTCTTCTCAGAACTGCCTAGGATGTAGTATGCACTGGGACTTTAAATGGGGAGCCTGGACAGAGCAAGCTACATCATGCTCTCATATGCTAAAGCTACAAAAAGGCATTTATTTATTTGTATTATACAAATGGGCTGGCCTGATTGGAAAGGCCCTTTTGTGTTTTGTCAATGAACATTAAAAAAGTTATCCTTACCAGGGTCTTATGACCTGACTATGTATGACGAAGTATGTTACAGTTCTTTACTGGAAAATATTTATCATATAAAGAGATAAATATAATAGAATCTGTGACACTATGAGAACTATTTACAATGTTTTCACATTCCTGCATGACACTTTAAAGAGGAGGGGGTCTCTTCCTGGGATGGAAGAGGACAGGTTTAGAAGCAGAGCCTAAATGGACCAGCAAGCCCTGAAAAGGAAAATGAACAGGCATGCTGTTTTGGCAACAAAACCAAGAAAGACCATCTATTTTTATAGCATTTGAGTTATACAATATGAGCTTCACGAGAAACAAGTAAACACAGATCCTAAGAGTGGTGCAAAAGCCTGTCTTTTCTGACATGGGTCAACAAGAGCAGTACGTCACTCCAGTTGCTACAAGGCATGAGAATAAGCTGCCCTAGATTTGCTGCCTTGTTTTATCTCAGAGAATAAATTTAGTTTACTTTGATATGGAAGAAAAGTTATGCGAGCATTAGGTGTTCATCATCAATGAAAGCATGGAAAAAAGTTTGCATCTCCACAGATATTATCCCAATACTAGATCTGAAGTTAAAGAGTCTACATAAACCCCTGAGATTTACAGCAAAACACATAGGGGAAAAAATATGTGATATACTACATATTTTGTATTCTTACTGGGAGGGTGTGTGAGGCGGAGTTGTCCTTGGTTTTATTTTTACAATTATAAAATAATTGTTCTGTGTGTCAGATACTGTATTATTATTTCACATTCAACTGAGGCCAACACAATTCCCTTATACCTACTTCAAGAAATTTACTATCACAACTTATAAAGGTAATTTCCCTAGCAAAAGAATAAGAATTATTTTCTTTAATGTGGTTCTTGAGATATTACTATTAGTGAGGTTTCATCTATGTATAAACTTGGGTTTTGCATAAAATAATGTGTTTGGGGGTTCTATTAAGCTTCTGACAGAGGAAATGAGACGTCTGCAGGGTTTTTTTATAACTAACAGGCCATAACAGCTAAGGGCTCCAAAAAAGCGGGGCTTAAGTGTGCTGGTGGAAGTCACAAGAACAGAATGGAAGAAGTATCTATGTTCAGTGGTTAAAGAATGCTAATTCATGGGCACTGAAATGGTCTGAACCATACCATGAATTGAGGGATTCTGCGAAGAGGTAGCTTGCCTCTGTCTGCCACATTCCTGCTTACAAAAGGAACTGCCCAGTTCCCTCTGAATGTGTTAGTCTTCCTAGAGCAATGAAGTCACATGTATACATTCTTTTTCCCCGTGCTAAATGTGATTTTGAGAAAGTGACAGGCACGTTAAGTATTCAGCTCAGGCAGAGCCCTGAAATTCCTATTAGTTGAATTTCAGGTGACATCTGAGTTCCCTCTCACTGAGGAACACTGTAGAGCCATGTGTGCACAAAGCTTGCTGTCTCTGTAGTGATAGGAAGATCTTTTTTTTTTTTTTTTTGTACCAAGGCAGTATTTGTAGCATGTTGAGACACATTGCATCTGTTTTACATAGAGGTTGATTTTCCATCTGAAATACAGAGAGTTCTGAGTTCCATTATAACTGAATGCAGACCTGAAAATAGCCAAGTCGGAGTTTAACAGAGCTGCACTACATTCTTAAAATACATCAAGTATTTGATATTGAGGACAACCCTGGATCTAGGCTATTGGAACTCTTTAAGTTTGGAGTGCAGTTCCCTGGGAGAGTTACCCACCAAGATGGGAGCTTACCAGAGTCTCTGCATATACCAGGAGATGGCTGTGGCTCAGTTGCTCAGCAGAGCTGTCAGCAGGAGAAAGCTTTCAGTTTTGGATGGAGTCTTCATGGTCCCATGCTGTGAGATCACACCAGGGCTTTACAGGAGCTGACGTGAGCTCTAACAGAGGTCAGAAAACCAGCCAGGCACAGCTCTCTGGGTCAGTTCTTCAATTTCAGCTGTGAAGTTACAATCTCGCAGTGCTGCAGTTTCCAGTATTACTTCCCACTTTAAATAACAGGTTCAGATGCCAAGGGAGGACTAGTATATTCTAGCTTAAAAGCTGAATAGGAATCTGACATTCTGAAAATGAATTTAGGAATCAGTCTTATGTAGTACTCTGATTAACAGCTTCCTGCAAAAGTACTGATCAGTGTTTGAAAATTGTGATTTAACAAAGTGGAGAGAAGTTGGGGGAGAAATTTTTTTTTTTAAATAAGCTATACTCTATAAATAATGTATAATTAATATTTACTACTTTGAAATAGAAAACTTGCAATCTTTCCTCTTTCTAAGTGTAAAAAAGAAGGCCTATACATTTTTTCACAGTACAAGCATGTGACTATATGACATCTCTATCTAAATAGCATCCATTTGAAATATTATAACACTTACTAATCAGTGCTTATATAGAATATTGGCTTGTGACTCCAGTCCAAAAAACTGCATCGCTATACATGTAAAAATATTAATCATATAATTAAAGGATATACTGATTCACAGCAGTTGGGCAGAGAAATAACGCGAGTAGTTTTTTAAGCTATTGTTCAAGCTACTGTAGCAATATGAAATACCTTTTTTTAAAAAATAAGCCTAGCTGTTGTTATCTTAAATTACTTCTAATCATATACTGAACATGCAAACAATATAGGTGAAAATTCATCTTACCTAATATAAGCTATTTAAAATTAGCCAGCAACTATAACCGAGTTGCCAAGTCTCCTTCCGAAACTGAGATGTAAAGAGAGCTACTGAGGACAATTAATTCTCCCTACATCTTAAACACCTCTTTCAGGAAAAGGTAAATTAACTTTTGAAAACTCTCCCTTCTTACAGGTAAAACCTGAATTCAGCTAAAAAAAGCACCTCACCTGTACAGTAAATGGCACAAGGGTGGCATACACTTATTTCATAATTCCAAACAGGTATCATTAAAATTTCATTGTAAACTGCCATGATGTCAACATTTTTTATTTCTTACCATATGCTTTCAGCTCTTCCTGAGACGAAAGATGATTCATAAGGCATGAAAATAAACATCACCTTTATTCTGAATTAAGAGAAATTATTTTAAAAAATCATGTTACTCTAGTTTGACACTGTAAATTTAACATGCTGTAGCATGAGCTAATTCTTTGGACAACTACTTAAGTAACCTCCAAATACCTCTTTAAAAACTACTTCAGTTCATTTGTTTGCTGATGTGTACTCATATGTGTTGTGGATGTTATAGTATGGTTTAGTTCTATAGAAGTATATTATACTGTTCGTAGAACTGACTGGAGTATGCTCTGCCAGAATTTTTTTAATAAGCAAAAAAAAGATATTACTGAAATGTAATTTTTCATTGAAACATGAACATTTTAATTGAAAGCCCTGCAAGTGTTTATGATCCAAAATGAAGAAAAAAACCCAAACCAACAACTCAACAAAAAACCCACCTCAAACAAACAAAAAAACCACCAAAACTAAAACCTTGAAATTTCCGTTAGAATCACTAGATTCAAAATCACTAGGCTCAAATGGGTCTAAACTGAAGTACTGCAGCTCATGGA
This sequence comes from Rhinoptilus africanus, assembly GCA_013400135.1. Classification (NCBI taxonomy): domain Eukaryota; kingdom Metazoa; phylum Chordata; class Aves; order Charadriiformes; family Glareolidae; genus Rhinoptilus; species Rhinoptilus africanus. The sequence continues at coordinate 193 of VXBO01008765.1, read as the reverse complement.
ACTGAACCAAAACATTTAGCCTCAGCTCAGTGCAAATATAAATCTATTTCCACTTCTGTTACCATGAAGCCCCATGGAAGTTTGGAGAGTCTGGATGAAACCTCCTACAGATTCCATCTTGAAGGAGACATCAGTGACATTCATGAGAATTTCTACTTTAACGATGTTTGATATAGCCTTTTTTTTTTTTTTT
>VXBO01008764.1:13092-31321 GCA_013400135.1 Rhinoptilus africanus | reverse complement strand
CTCAATTGAATTGTTTAGACAAAAGTCCATGCTTTGTTATGAGTTTTGGAGTTTGGACAGAGAGCTCATTTAGGTATGAGTTGTATGCTCTCAATGGCAATGCAAGGGGCGATGAAAATGTTTCTCCTTATCCCTCACGGTAAATAGACTAGTAAAAAGCCAGTGAAAAGAGAAGCTACTGAGACAGCAATTCAGAGCATAGATCTGATTTAGGTGCTCTGAATTACTCTAACTAAACACAGTTTTGTGCTCAAGTGGTAGAACACTAGTGGGTTACAGCAGTTTTGGCTGCTATGCAGGTATAACTTTGAGCCCACTAATATCAATGGTAATTCTCGAAAAGCCAAACAGTTTGACTTTAGTTAAATATACTACAGGCTAACCATTAACACCTGAAACTAGGACAGTGCCTTAGCCTCAGCTAAAACACAAGGCTAAATAAGCAATATTCTTAACGTTTGCTTGCCCAGCAAAGTTACTGGGCAATGAGTTAGGAAAAGAATTTATATTATTACAGATACTTTACAGTAATTCTCTCTATGATCATTTCTATTGTACAGTAGGGGTATTTTATTGTCAGACAGCTTATTCACTCAGAAGAGCAATAAGTTNTCAAAAAATTCAAAAATAATTCTGAGCATCGACTTGCTAAAAGCATGGAAGTTAATAAAAGGCAGCATTTTCAAACACCTGCCACAGAGTTGATCAGGACAATATGTGATTAAGGTGTATAGGGAATATCAAAAATATTGATCCAAAGCAGAAAAGCCAAATCTATTTTTTGTGTGTGTCTCAGTATTCACTACCGAATTGCTTACAGAATTTTCCCAACAAAGCTAGTCTTCACGAAGGACAAGGGATGGGTTCACACTAAAATATCAGTGTAATAAAATTTATAATAAACTGGTTAAATGAGCAGTAACAAATTGCAATAATGAGCTGGTATTTTCACTCAAGTGTTCCAGAGGAACTAAAATCCTAAATGGCTACGATGTGGAACACACCACTATCATTAATGTCTATACTAAAAGAACAGAAAATAAATAAAATGTGGCATCGATTTTTAGAAAAGGACCTATGGAAGTTACAGAGAACTACAGCCCTATATTTCTGACCTCTGCAGGGAGCAAAGTAGCACTACAATTCCTTACTTCACTAAGTAATTTGATCATCTGGATTATTACACAGTACCAGGGAAAAAATTAACAAGACTTTGACAATCTAAAACATTCTTTGAATATTCAAGATGTCAGCTTTCACAGGAAAAGAATGGCAGTTACAGGGATAAGTGATAGTAGATTGTATGCCAAAATAATTTAGGAAAGAAGTTCAATGGTAAAGTTACAGAATTTGCTGATGGTAAACAAAATAACCCAAATGGAAACTGACTGTGAAGAGTTGCAGAAGAGTCTCACAATAGCAAATTAGTATGTTGAAATTATTTGTCAAGATAAAGTCTTAGTTAACACAAGGTAATTTACATGGAAAAGATAAGCATAAGCATACTAAGACGATACCTTGTAGCTACTCAGAAAACGGTCATAGTAGGTAGTTCCCTAAAATGGTCAATTCAACAACAACAATTTAACAACAGCTAAAATGTCATACAAAATATTAGGAAGGAGCAGAGAATTTAGAATAAATTAGAAATCAGTATCAATCTGCTACTATACAAATTTCCATGTAAAATACAACATGTGGTTCAGATCATTCCATCTAAAGCAGAAACTACCAGAACTAGGAAAGCACATCAAATAGTGAAAACAATGCTCAAAGGAAAAATGGGCTCCATACAAGAAGACATTAATTAGCCAGGAATCCTTCACCTTGGAATAAAGCCAGCAGACAGGGAAGAAAAATATGCTAGATGTCTCTAAAATCATGAATTTAATAGAGACACTGAATAAGGAACAATCATTTACTCTTTCTCCTGTGTATGGAGTTTATGTGAAAGGGTCTTGCTAGTTGGGGGACGTCATAAGAGGTCTTCTGTATAAAGACACCAGAAGCTGCCCCCAAGTCAGACAGAGCCAGTGTCAGTCAGCTCCAAGACGGACACACTGCTGGCCAAAGCTGAGCCAATCAATGGCATTGGTAGCATCTCTGAGATAACATATTTAAGGGGAAAGACTGCTGCGCAGCAGCGGTGAGAGAGGAGTGAGAAAATATGAGAGAAGCAGCCCTACAGAAACCAAGGTCAGTGCAGAAGGAGGAGGATGGGAGGTGCCAGCTGCCAGAGAAGAGATTCCCTGCAGCCTGTGCTGAAGACCATGGGGATGCACGTTGTCCCCCTGCAGTCCGTGGATGACAAGAGTGGAGCAGATATCCACCTGCAGCCTGTGGAGGACTCCATGACGCAGCAGGCAGATGCGCCCTGAGGGAAGTTGCAGCCTGTGCAGAGCCCATGCGGGAGGAGGTGCCTGACAGGAGTTGTGTCCCATGGAGATGAGCCCATGCAGGTGCAGGTTTTCTGGCAGGACCTGTGACCCTGTGCGGGACCCATGCTGGAGCAGTTTGTTCCTGAAGGACTGCAGTCCATGGGAACGACCCATGTTGGAGAGTATGGAGAGCTGGAGTTCATGAAGGACTGTATCTCACAGGAGAGACTCCATGCTGGAGCAGAGGCAAAAGGTGAGGAGGATGGAGAGGCAGAGTTGAAAGGTTATGAACTGATGGCCATCCCAATTCCCCATCCCCCTGTGCCGCTTGTGGGGTAGAGGTTAGAAGAGTTAGGAGTGAAGTTGAATGTGGGAAGAGAGGAAGGGTAAGGAAGTTGGTTTTAGTTTTGTTCTTATTTCTCACCATCCTCCTCTGTTACAATTAATTGGCCACAAATTAAATTTGTTTCCCCAGGTCACGTCTATTTTTTGGGTGATGATAATTGGTAAGCGATCTCCCTGTCCTTATCTCAATCCATGAAATTTTCCATGTATTTTCTCCCCTTGTCCTCCCTTGAAGAGGTGGAGTGATAGAGTGGCTTGGTGGGCACCTGGTGGCTAGTCAAGGTCAGCCCACCACATCCTAACCTAAACAGTGGTGAGTGATCATTCAGTTATCAGGAAGCGAGTTTAAAACAAAATCAATATGAATTTTTTTGATCTCTAAAAAGTGCACAGTTAAAAGGCAGAAATCATTGCCACAAGTTCTTGGACCACATTTGTTATTGGAGTTGTGCTTTAATGTATGAAGTATTTTAACATTCAGGGATAGTAATTACTCTATTCCAGTGCATTCAGCTAGAGAACTGAGTGTAACTTTACCTCAGAGGCAATTTTCACTTCCATGTCTCCATTCCTATTAGACTTTACTTCTTTATTCAGAGCACAGCTTCATCCATATTGAAAAACAATGATAAAACCTCATACAGTGTTCAGTCATGACTAGATTACGGTTTTACAGACACAGTTCAGTGTGATGAGATAGTAGGAAATGAGCATTATCCCAACTGCTCTAGAATGCCTCAGTTTGTCTCAGTTTTCCTGCAGAGTGTTTCTGTGATCAGTGATCTGCACATCACTGGGTGAGTGAAGCGCAGCAAGGATCCTGCAACTAATTCAGTGGTCACATACTACAGTAACCTATGTTTCTGTGTCACAACTGCCTGGCCCTTTGTCCCAAGAGGCAGCAGGGCTGTATCAGCACAGAGATGTGGTTGCTGTTCCCAGGGCTCAAGTTAATTCCTCAGCATGATACTACCCAACAGCTAATTTGATGCTATTTGTATTGTGGCAGGTAGATAATGCTCTTAATACTTCTGTGTTTCTCCATGTACAAAACAGGAGGTAAAACTGCTACCTTTGCTTTCAGAAATATAGGAAGGATTAAGTCATTAGTGTTTGTACAGAGGGTTTACAAACAGAAATTTCAACAAAATTTTTACCCCACTGAAGTTTATGGAAGTTCTGCTACTGATTTCCATAAGGCCAAGGTTTTTATCACCTATATATACTCTTTGCTGTAAGAACTAAACTGTACTTATTTGTACCTTCTGTCCTAGGTTTTGGTGGCGTTCTTTTTTTTTTCTTCTGACTTTCTTGTAGTGAATTTTCCTTGATTGACTTCTCCACAAAGAAAGATTCAAGGTTTTTTTGAGTTGTCTAACCACGTAAATAATACACTTTTCCCTTATGTTCAGATCAGAAATTTACCACTTGAATTACTGAAAATTGGCTTAAGGGAAGGTGGATTTAGGAGGGGAAGGAGAAAAATAACACTTTCACAATAGATACCTAAAAGCAATAGGGGTTTTGTCATAAATGATTAAGACTGACAGTTTCATAAATATGAAATAGAGTTTCCAACTAGTTGTATGGATTAAATTTTGGAAGTGAAATGGTTAAGTTCATACATTTGAGGATGATCTGTTAACTTCCTAATTTAAAAGCCATGGTTTCTTTATTTTATTAGGGAAAATTTTTCTGTTCTCTGAACACAAAACTGACTTTATGGAGATTTTACTGACTAAAAGAGAAATTAAGGATCACTTCTAGTGTTAAGCAGTTTAGCAAAAGGGATTTTAGACAGCTGAAGAAGATCTATGTCCTGACCCATGCATTTAAAACATTCTGTAAAATTATTATAATCTTTTTCTGTATTTCTACAGTTATCAAAAGCATATTTGTATTTCCTACAGATATTATGCTGTATGTATACTTCCTGACTACTACCCTGTGCTTCTCCGAACACTGGAAAAGAAAACCACTAAAAGCCCACAAGTGTTTAAGCCTGAATATGAGTAAGGATTTATGCAGTGAAAATTCATTACAAACTGTAACACAGTATAACTTCAGATATTTGTAGGCATTAAGATGAAACTATGAAAATTAAATGGTCACACTGATTATTTAGAAGTATATTCTACTGTATAAAATAACAACAAGTAAATGAAGACTGAATTTGCTGATCCATTGACAAAAGAGAAAGGAAAGGAGAGGGATAATGAGTATGCAGTAAGCCTTGACCTAAGCACTAAGTACTAAGATCAGGAGTATGCACTACACTTCCCACAGCATCCTCCTGGAGAAAGTGACTGCCCATGGCTTAAACTCTTCACTGGGTTAAAAAGGGTCTGGGAGGCTGTGCCTAGAGAGTGGTGATGAATGGAATTAAACCCAGTTTGCGGACAGTCATGAGTGTTGTTCTCCAGGGCTCGTATTGGGGCCCGTTCTCCTTAATATCTTTATCAATGATCTGGTTGAGGGGATTGAGTGCACCCTCAGTAAGTTTGCAGATGATACCAAGTTAGGTGAGAGTGTTGACCTGCTTGATCTTAGAAGGGCATTGCAGACGGATCTGGACAGGCTGGAGCAATGGACCAAGGCCAATGGTATGAGGTTCAGCAAAACCAAGTGCCGTGCCGTGTACTTGGATCATAACAACCCCATGCAGCATTACAGCTTGGGGAAGAGTGGCTGGAGAGCTGCCTGGCAGAAAAGGACCTGGGGTTGTTGGCCAACAGCCAGCNAACAGGCAATAGGACAAGAGGAAACAGCCTAAAGTTGCACCAGGGGAGGTTTAGACTGGATATTAGGAAAAATTCCCTGTAGGTATTTAAAAGACAGGTAGACATAGTGCTTAGAGATATGGTTTAGTGCTGGGTTTTGTCAGTGTTAGTTTGATGGTTGGACTCTATAATCTGAAAGGTCCCTTCCAACCTAGGCAATTCTATGATTCTATGATTCCATGTTACTTTGATAGCAAAAGCTATTGGTGGAAATGCAAGGATGTGTGGCTTGCAAATTATAGATGACCCTACTCCCACCTCCTAAGACTGTACACTTGAAATAGAATGGCTGTGGATTAACACGCTCTCAGTGAGTCACACTGTGGGGCAGAATTGAACATGCCAAATACAGTATGTAATGTATCCTTGTATACTATATGTGCCACACAAATTACCGAAGATCCAAATAGCTTTTTAGTGTTGCACAGCATGCTCTTCACATCATGCATGAATAGAATTTGCATGTGTTCATTGAAAGTATCAAAATAACTGAGGTTCTTCAGTGAACTTCACTTTTTACAGAATATTGTCCAACATATTGTGACAGCATGGGAAGAGATGCTATTCTCTTCACAGCTTCAAAAAGATGGCTGCATTCCATGAATTCAAGCTTACAATCTATCGAATACCGATCCAACCAAAGCATTTTCTGTATTTTGACAACTAAATATATATAGTAAATAGCATGAGTTTCTGAACTTCTTACTTGTTTGGATGTTTGTATGCTACACATCTATGAGGTAGGTAAGCATTCTTTTAATAACTGAGACAAAGGCAGTGATTTTCCCAAAATGCCTGTGGGAGTTGAACATCACTACCTTAAAACTGAGGTTGTTGTCAGTAAGTTGGTCTTTCATCCCTGTGCAGGACCAGCAACACTTTTATTATTAGAAGATCTCAGATTTAACTTACTTTTTCTTTTCTCAGTAAAGGACATCAATTGCCCTAAATCAAGCCTTTCCCCTGAGGTGGATCAGTTTTGCAAAACTTGTGTTAAAAAACCGTGCAGATTTCCATTGGAAAGCTCAGACTTTTAATGCCACTTTACCCACTCCACAGCTTCTTAGCTATCTGCTGGAAATACATGCTTCCAAGCTGATAGATCTTTTTCTTTCTTAGAGATATTTATCTCTATTCTACGTTTCGTCTAGCTGTAAAACAATTCTAAAAAATAGGATGTTTTTTCTCCTTATGGACTATATCCTAACTAACCATTTCCTCTTTTAGAAAGCTATTTATTTATGTGCCTTCTCAATGAGATAGAATGTTAACTCTGCTTCCCACACCAAATACAATTTCTTCTAATATATACTGATTATAATTTGCTTCACTAACTTTATAAAGATTGTAATACCTGACAGCAAGACGACTGAAAAGAAAAGCTTTGCTATGAATCCTAATTGATTAACTCATAAGTATGAGCATGCAGGGAAACTACACAGTGTTGTCATTTCAGCAGTGTCCTAGTGAGAGGTTTTAATGATAATTTTCTGATGTTCTATAATATGTAGAACATAGATGTGATCCTGAAAAATGTTTGAGTTTCAGCCTCCATTTCCTGAAATGTTGGCCTCTAAAGATTAAAGTGACTGTGTGTGCATGAGTCCAGTTGCACAGAAACTCACGTCTTGTCATCTCACGGCAGTTCTATCTGTGGCAAGATTTTTCCAGTCATTTCACATACCCCTGCCATGCAACACAGTGCCAGTGACCATGCTGTCACCTGTTTTTCTATGAAAACAGGTGGGAAACAGGTTGTTAACCTTAGTCTGCCTGGTTTTGACTAAGATTTCTCCTTTGTTGTTTAAATCTACTCATGAGCAAAAGAAAACTCGGGAACATGAGGCAGACTAGAGAGATGGAGGGATGAAAAGGAAAAAAAGATGCTATTTCTAATGGCCCTTTCTGACACCTTGCCTCAGTGCCACACAAGGGCTGGCCTGTTCCTGGTGTTCCAAACACCATCTGGCTCCTTGTGGTCCAGCTAGAGATTTTGATGGGAAAAGAGTTCATCCTCAGCTATTTGTAGCAAAGTCTATACCAATCCTGTAATAAAGCAAGGTTTTAGAAACCATAATGGGTGATACATGTACATATAATTTTAAATATCCTTGTTGTACCAATCATGTGACATACCTCACATGATGGATCCTACACATTACTTAAACTTCATTATAGATGATATTATTTTATTTATATAATGACTTACGATTGCACTCAGTGGATGTTACCACAGATTGCATAAATAAAATAATGCAGAATACCAGTAATGTAGAGTAAGTTTTCTGATTGAAAGTGCCTTGGATCAAAGCATGATTTACAATACAAATACCATTTTTGCGCATAAATAAGCTTCTTCCTGGAGATATTTTCAGGATTTTTACGTATATATGTTTTCATATATATGCACACATTCACATTAAGGAGATTAAATCATTTTCTTAGATGAAACAGGGGCATATTTTCCCCTTCCAACTACACTTTGACAGACAGATTCATGGGTATTTGCACCTTTAGTAAAGGACTAATGAAACCTTATGAGAAGTAATGTACCTTAAGAAACAGTAAATGCTAACAACTGATGCACAACTTTTTATGATTCAAGCCTTACATATAAAATCAGCTTCTCTAATAATAAATGTACTGTGTTATATAATGCTCCACTAACAGATCAAATAACAACAGATGTAGTTTTTACTTTATTGAATGAAAATATATTCAGTTTTGAAACAGCAGAGTCATTTCCTCCCTTATTTTTTCACTTGTGTTTAGATGAAGTTGTGACAAGTATTTTAGAAGAATAAAGTCAGGCTGCAAAAAATTATATTTGACTAGTATAATCAGATCATTTATATCATCATCAGATTATTTATGTTTTACAACAATGTAAGGGAAATATTTTCTAGGCATTTATTTTGAACCTATGTTATATAAACCTACACCTTCAGTTTTATTTATTTTCATTTTTTCCAAGTTTTACTGAGGCAGCTGAGTTTTCAGCTGCAAGTTTTGAAATGATAATATTACTTCTAACCTACCTTCAGTCAAAAATGTTTTTCCAATGTTTCTTCATGAATATATTTAAATTGTTGTTGTTGAATTGGACATTTAGTATAATTTTATACGCGTTAAATAGATACACTCAACCTCTGCTGCTAGGAAAAAAAATTTACCAAAACCACATATCAATATTTGGCTAGCATAAGGAGGAAAGTAATGATTTCTGACTTTACTTATTTAGTTAGGCATGTTTGTCAGAGAAAATAAGTTGTCTTTTGAAATATAGTAAGCACAGAAGTAAAACTGATGGCCAGATCTCAGACAAACTGCTGTTCTATGAGAAAGTGGGAAAATTTTTGAGTAACTGGCAAGTGAACCTATGATGCAAATAGAAATGAAATAAAATTGTGCATATTTGGATTTATCAGATTTTTTTTTTTTCCTGAATGTAGAGGAAACAGGCACATTAACACACCTGGACATGGTCCTGGGCAAATGGCTGTAGATGGCTTGCTTGAACAAGGTGCTTGGACCAGGTGCCCTTGGAGGTCCCTGTCAACCTCAGACATTGTCTGGTTCTGTGATTCTGTAATTCTATGATTCTGTGATACTGTGCTGTTGAGAAGCTTGAGGTCTCTATTAAATTAGAATCGGAAGGATTACATCTTTCAGAATAATTACAATTTTATAAGTGGGGTCTTTTTCTAAGAACTGTAAGGAGACTGTGACCTGTTGAAAGATAAAGGTGTCCACCCATTACTACTGCGAGGTTGTGTCTGAAACCCAGATGGAAACACCACAGCCTACCTATGCTGGCCACTCCACCCAAACAGACCCTTCCAAGGACTGAAAAAGCTATCCGTACCTTAAGTTGCATGGAGCTTGTTGGGGAATTTTTAGGTACCCATGAAAGCTAATTAAACACGTATTTGTGCTTAAATAATAATTTAAAAAAAAAATGAAAAAAAAATTATGAAAAATTAATTGTGCAGAGTCCCACAGCAATATGTCATTCTACATGGAGTCTGTAAAGATGCTTCACAAGCAGATTTCTCACAGCCACTTACACCAGCACCAATCCCTTGAGCCATTGCATGGAGCACCTCAACCTGGCCATAAATCCATGCCCCAGAGCAGTTCTGCTGCCCAAACATGACCCCTGAGCTTGGGCCCCTGGGTGCTCACATTCCAGGATGGTCTACAAGACAATGCTGAGGCTGTTTCTTATAACCAAGGAAAACTTCTCTCCCTTGCAAGGAGTAGTTCTGTCTCCATCATTCTTGCTTCTAGACAGTTTAACCTTTTCTGGATTCTGGTTGCAGTTGGGCCTTCTTGCCCTCCATGACAGATCATTCCTTGGTCACAAAATACCGCTGCTGAACAGTGACAATTAGAATTTCACCTTGAAGATCCAGTGTCTGGAATTCCCCCTAGCACCTGAAGGTAGAAGTGGATGTCATAGCTGCAAGCGTACCCAGCTGGAAAAACTTGGACAAGTATACATGTTACAAGTCCATGGCACCCAAGGAGATGCCCTCCAGAGTCCTGAGGGAATTGACTGATGCTGTTGCTAAGCCGTTCTCCATCATATTTGAAAAGCTGTGACAGTCAGGTGAAGTTCCCAGTGACTGGGAAAAGGGAAATGTTGCACGCATTTTTAGAGTATTAAGGAGGACCTTGGGAACTAGCGACCAGTCAGCCTCACCTCTGTGCCTGGTGAGATACAGAACAGATCCTCTTGGAAGTTATGTCCAAGTATATGAAAGACAGAATGGTCATCAGAGACAACCAAAAGGGCTTCACCAAGGGCAAATCATACCTGACTAATCTAGTGGCCTTCTACAATGCAGTGGCTGCATCAGTGGACAAGGAAAGTTGTCCCCTACCTGGGATTCTGTAAGGCCTTTGATGTGGTCTGCCTCAGCATTCTTGCCTATAATTTGGAGAAATATGGGTTTGATGGATAGACTGTGAGAGGGATAAGGAGTTGAGTGGGTGGCCACATTCAAGAGGTACAGTCAGTGTCTCAATGTCTCAGTGGAAACCAATACCTAGTGGTGTCCCTCAAGGGTCTGTACTGGGATCAATACCATTTAATATCTTTGTCAATAACAATACCAGTGGGACAGAGTGCACCCTCATCAAGTTTGCAGATGACAGCAAGGTGAGTGGTATAGTTGATTTCCTTGAGGGAAAGTTGATTTCCTTGTGTGGATGTTGCCTACCTTGACTTCAGCAAGGTTTTCAACACGGTCTCCCACAGCATCCTCATAGGGAAGCTTAGGAGGAGTGGGTTAGATGAATGGACAGTGAGGTGGACAGAAAACTGCTTGAAAGACAGAGCTCAGAGGGTCGTGATTAGGAGCACAGAGTCTGGTCGGAGGTCAGTGATGAGTGGTGTTCCCCAAGGGTCAGTACTGGGTCCAGTCCTCTTCAACATGTTCATCAATGACCTGGATGAAGGGACAGAGTGCACCTTCAGAGTGCACCCTCAGCAAGTTTGTTGATGACACAAAGCTGGGAGGGNGTCAGGAGGATGGGGCCAGGCTCTTTTCAGTGGTGCCCAGCAACAGGACAAGAAGGAATGGGCACAAACTTGAGCATAGGAAGTTCCACCTAAACATGAGAAGGGACTTCTTCACTTAGAGGGTGTCAGAGCACTGGAACAGGCTGCCCAGGGAGGTGGTGGAATCTCCATCTCTGGAGACGTTCAAAACCCGCCTGGATGCATTCCTGTGCAACCTACTCTAGGTGACCCGCCTCTGGCAGAGGGGTTGGACTAGATGATCTCCAGATGTCCCTTCCGATCCTACCATTCTGTGGTTCTGTGAAGGGATGCCATCTAGAGGGACCTTGACAGGCTTGAGCAGTGGGTGAATGCAAACCAAGACATGTGCAAAATCCTGCACCTGGGTCAGGGCAAACCTCAGTATCTGTACACATCGGAGGATTAATTGATTTGGAGGACGTCTGCGGAAAAAGACTTGGAGATGCAGGTGGACTGGATTGGGGATGAGCTGGCAATGTGCACTCACATCCCAGAAAGGCAACTGTATCCTGGGCTTCGTCAAAAGAAGGATGGTAGCAGGTAACTTCCCTTTCACAAGATCCCCACCTGGAGTACTGCATCTAGCTCTGGGTTCCCCAGTACAAGAAAGACACAGACCTGTTAGAGCAGGTCCAGAAGAGAACCACAGAAATGATCAGAGGGATGGAGCACCTCTCCTGTGAGGACAGGCTGAGATAGTTGAGGTTGCTCAGCCTGGACAAGAGAAGGCTCCAGGGACAGCTTATTGTGGCTTTTCAGTACTTAAAGGGGGCATATAAGAAAGAAAGATGGAGACAAACATTTTACTAAGGCCTGTAGTGACAGGGCAAGGGGCAACAGAAGAAATATTTTATAACATGGGTGGTGCCACACTGGAAAAGGATGCCCAGAGTAGTTGTGTGTGCCCCATCATTTGAAGTGTTCAACTTCAGGCTGGATAGGGCTTTGAGCAATCTGATCTTACCAATGATGTCCCTTACCATTGCAGGGAGGTTGGACTAGATGACCTTTAAAAGTTCCTTCCAACTAAAACCATTCTGTGATTCTATGGTTCTATATTAGTATTTTATACTGAGACGTGAACTGTCATAAAAATCCTGAAAACACAACCTTAAGTGAGTCAGCTACTGAGCAACAAGGTGTTTCAAAATCATTTTTATCTCTTCATCTTCCAGTTTTGAAAACCTAGCCCTGTATTCCCACAACCTGAAATGGCCCTGAAGTAGATGCTCCTTACATAAAACAGTTTAGTCAAAGGGAAGATTTTGCATTTTATGAAATTTGTAAAGAGGAGGGTCCATTTCAGCTTTTTATTTCTTTAAAGTAGGAACTTCAGTATGATTTATACTATTCTTTGTTCTCTCACCTTGCCTGGTTTGTGCCTCTTTCTTTTTCAGTTTAGCAACTGAGCACAAAATTCAGTTACTCACTGAGTTTTGTACTGTAGTTGGCTGGAAATGTAAACCAATGCTGTGCTCTGTAATGAGCCCTGATAGTCATTACAGTGCTTTTCCAAAACAGTATCCATGCAAAATAGAAAAAAATATGACACAAATTTATAATTCAGTGTTTTAAAATATGTTTGTAATTTTACAAAATAATCAAAGCCCTGGAAAGGCCTAAACATACAGAATTTCTAGTTCTGACCTTCAGAAAATACTTTGCCTTGCTGATAGCCTATTTGAGATGCCATTTATAGACTGTGTGAAGGGCAAATATGCAGCAACGCAAAAGCTTTCTTACGCTTTTGAGAAGAAAAAGTTATTTCTTCATTGTAGTTTTATTCCTGAATCAGAATGACTTTACTTTTTGCTGGCTACCAGGCTAAATGGGTGACTGACAAAAGATACTGACCATTCAAAGGAATTTAAATGAAAGCCTTAACATATACTTAGGCTAAAATTGTTCATTTCATGATCAGTTTTACACATGAAATAATTTTGACTGGTCTCTTCAATCCGTGCTCTCTTTTTCCTTCTAGCAAGTTTTATATTGTTGTTCTCTGAAACAGAATTTTTCCAAATTTTTTAACAGAATGACCATCTCCCATTTAGTGGAAACAAACCATTACTTCATTTCCTGTTACAGAGAATTCTCATTTCTATCTCAAAAGAAAAATAGAAAAACGATGATAATTCCTTCTGCAACTCATTGCTGCCCATGTTCAAGGGATAAGTTCTGGGTGTTGAAAATGCACAACCAGGCATGCAAGAGCAAGAATATTACCATTTGTCTTCTTCACTGGAGTTTATTCTTAAAATTAATATTATTTGCTCATGTAGCATTTCAAAGGCCATTCTGGAAAGTACCATAATATTAGTTAAAGCTAAATGCGTTTTTTTTTGTTTTCTTTTGTTTTGTTTTGGGGTTTTTTGTTGGTTTTTTGTTGATTTTTTTGTTGTTGTTTGGTTGGGGTTTTGTGTAGCAAAGTACTGGAAGCTTGTTCAAAAGAACTGAAATTATCATTATCGAGCTCCTGTCCCATAAGGCTTCACTGAATATTCTATTATATTATTCAATTTCCCCTTGACCTGATTTTGTTCCCCTGATTATAACAGTCAGAGTATTTCTCAGAATACTCAAGGTGGCTTCCATAATAAAACTAGTTAAGCCTAAAACCTTCCCCCATGCTCTTTAAAATATAAGCCAGTTTTAAATTGATTGACTAAAACAAAATGCCCTTCTCATTCCTCAAGAGATTTATCAGATGAACCTAGGTCACACTGTCAGCTCTTGCATGGGCTTCCAGGGATTCAGAATTGAAGATGATGAGTAGTGATGAATCTTGGTCATATGAAAACCCTGAGGGATACAAAATTTTATTAGATGGCAGATGCAAAACACAATTAGCCTTCAACCCAGCCATTTTATTCCTAGTAAAGGGTCTATCTGAGTCAAGCTAATTGCCCCCACTTGTCTAGAAATCTATGAAAAGATCTATTGCTCCTATTGCTCCTAGAAACACTGTTAATAACTTCTCTTTTTTTTTTTTTTTTTTTTTTTTTTTTCCTACTTGCACCTCTGGCTCCTGTTAAGGTTACAAGTTAATACAATAAGGTCTGGATGAGATCAGTGATTTCTACACAGTGCCAGAACAGACCTATCTTTATTTAAGTGGTATTCATTTTGAATTGTTCCAGTTACCTGCCTTTGAGGAATAAGACATCTACAGTTACGTTGAAGTAATCTGATTATCTGTTAATAAAAATCTTGTACCTATTGGTCTTTGTACAGCTAGGACTGTATTTTCTTACTTTCTACATCTTTTATGTGTTTTGAATATTTAGAGTAATTTAAATTTACTGAATATATCATAGTTGAAGCAGTGAGTGGTTCAAATTTTTACTTTCACTGTAGGAGCCATTAATTCATTGAATTCATACTATTAAGCCATATGCTTTATTTTTCAGGTACAGAAAGATTTGTACCTGGATGAAGCCATTTTCAAAAAATTACCACTGTGCTAATATTCATAGCTTTATAAGAGCAAGTATATTTTGTAACTACCAGTGTTGCAAACTTATCCTTGGACTCTTCTTCTGTTATTGATTAATCTATCAACAGAGCAGAAAAAATCACACTGAACAACACACTTTTATTCTAAGATAAAACTGTATTTGTGGAAGCACCATTTTAATTTCAGTTTCTTCCCTACTACACACAGTATTGACTTCAAAGCTTTACTCTTCCAAAAACTGAAAACTAAGAATTCACATTCATGGAACAATTGCTAAATGAAAAATAAAATGGCAGCACTGTCTAAGACTTCAGTTAAGACTAATATGGACCTCACTGCTTAGTATTTTATTGCTAAGTATTAGTACTTAGTATAAGATATAATACTTAGTATTTTATTTGATACTGTTATTTCCTCAGTCATTCTTTTTCTCTGTGATCCATTGTCCATCTAGACTCTAAACAGAGCTTTTCTAGTGCTGTGCCTTTGTACCTTGCTGAGTATAAAACATCCTCGGTATATTTCAGATATATCTTGTTTTCAAGAGTAAAGGTGATCTGCAGAGTAGGCAGACTTCCAGAGAACTGTGTCACCTCGAGGCTCAGAGGTATCTATTTGCATGTTTGTACACAGCCCGTGTACACACGACCTTCCTTGACAGCTTTTCAACTAGAAAGAAACTGGGTCACAACAGGCATGGATGGAACTGCAAAGATCTCCCCCATCTTCAGGTCAAAGCTGAGAGTCTAATGTCTGGGCATTCCTGACTCATGATCGAGAGCCTCACTAGTCTGCACACCAGTACAGTCATGTCTTTTTGTATGTCAATGAAATAAAACAACAAATCAATCCCCGATGAAGGACTTTTAAAGAAGGAGACAAAAATATCACTATACACATATTTTTGACTATTCTATCTTTTTCTTCTCAAAAAGATACAAAATTACTCACATCAGTTTTAACACTGCTTTCCATGGGATACTCTGGTAAAATGAAAAGCGCCTATGAAGACCAATGAAGCAGGTTTCCCTTAAGCCACTGTGTCAAATTTGGTTTTGTAAATGGGGAGTTTCGTATTCAGAAAAAGTCAGTCTGATGCACATGAGAAACAGTGAATAATTGTACTACATGATTTTTTTTATTTTTTACATTGTACATTTCCAACTAGATATCAAAACTATGAAAGCCATTCAACTACCTGAATTTCACTTGAATGTTCATGAAGATGTTCAACTCTACCTTTATTGACTTAAATAAACTATACTATTTATTTTCATTTCAAGCATAAATTAAATCACAAATGATTTATGTCTTTGTTCAAGGTTTATCTAAACTCCTTTCTATTGGTTAGCTTTGTCATTATGTATTTAAGACCCTAAAAAAAAGCATGAAGGATCAAAACATACCAACAAAAGGCCAAATTCTGTCACTTAATAACCATGTGCTATCAATATCAAATAGCTAAAACATTGTATTATTACTTCATGGTGCTGGGGCTTGCAGCTTGAGATTTATTTTATATTTAATAAGAGGAAAACATTGCAAAACATTCCTGTCCAACCAACTAAGCAGCCATCAATTTAGGGAAAGGCTTTCATGCCCATTTGGGTTTTCAAATATGTTGTTCATATTTTTTACAGAAAAGCTAGGTTCATATCACTTATTACATTAAACTTAGACTTAAAAGTTTTAAGTTCCTAAAAGTTTTACCTAAGGCTCTGCAAATCTTTGTTTTCAGAGTTCAAACAAGGTATAAAGTTATATAGTTGGTTTTGATTTCAGGTTTTATTTTTTTTGCCATGTAGGAATAAACTTTATTAAAATCCTTTATTTTTTGTTTTATTTTCCATGTCTAAAATTGAGGAAGGGCAAGAGAAAAAAAATCAGTATACTGCATGCTTCTTATGCAGTATTGTGTAAGTATAATAATCATAGTTAGTTCATAAAAATACAGTACTGAAAATAATTAGCCTAATGTTCTCATAGCAGAAAATGTGGTACATTTTTGAGGTATGAACAACTCCTTTATACCTCTTTGTTAAGTTATTTGAGTTTGATTTTCTTGTTAAATATGAGGGCTGTATTGACACACTCTGCAACTTAAGTGCACTGCAACTCTGTAATATAACAAATGCACATTCAGATAAACAAAGTCACTGTTGTGTGAATTTAGATGTGTATCTAAAACCTTCAGTATTACATTTCCCAGAGCAGTTACTGTGCAATATGCTACTCAGGTAAATAAAACAAATTTAAGAAAGTAAAACAAAACCTAAAATGTTAATTGCACTACAGTAGGCACTGTTTAATATTAAGAAGCCACAGAGAGTCTCAAACAGTGGTATACATTCAATCAAGACATGGGAGCATCACGGGCTGGCATGTCAGTGATCCATGTAATTACTATAGAGAAGAGACTTGCCAGACTTTAATGTAAGGTAATTAGTGGCACAAAGAGGTTGCATTAGATAATATCTATTAGATGTCATACTTTTAGCTAAATCAAATCCCATGTAGGCACTAACCCCAGAAAATATGGCTTAAAGTGACAAACACAAAGTTATTTGGGCTATCCTTTTAACATCTTTTAAAAGTATCTTTTAAAAAATAACTTAGAAACAAGATAATTAATTTCTTTCAGATGTAAACTAGTGCACTTGACCATCCAATTGTCCCCTAAAAAATCTAAATCAAAAACCATCTCATGTTGCAAAACACCTATCTGAACAAATCTTTAAGATTCACAGGTATGGATCTTGTACATGTATTCTTTGCCAACTTGTGAACATAAAAAATTAGTAATTCCTTGACTAGGGTCCTAGCCTTTCTAGCAGTTGCTTGCCAGTACCATATACTGTATATATACACAGGTAGAGACACAGAGAATTGCACTAGGGATATGACAGCAGTCTTAATTTTGAATGGCTTTACTTTTTGAGATCATCTTCTTGTAAGCAAATTTGATTCCTCTTCTTACCACACCCATTTTTTTTCCCTACAGTTTAGTGTTTTACAGTATAGTTATCTCCCATACAGACATTAAAATAATAAATACTGTACAGAGGCTCAGGGAATTTTGCTGTAAGACTTTATGAATAGGGCAATAATTCATCTCAATCTCCCTTTTTATTTTCAACAAATTTCCTTAGCATCTCCTTTTGTGTCTGAACAGATATTCCATGAAGCTATCTTTAGCTTAGGTGATAAGGAGTAGGTTTCAAAGAGGAAGCTCTCAATATCCTATACACTTATTTGTTAAATAAATGTTTTGTCTTTTAAGGTTTTCAAGGGTCAAAAGAAGTCTATACTTTTAACAAGTGCTAAGGGTTTGATACAGGCATCAGGTGTACTAGACTGAAAGAAATCTTTTAATTACAGCAGAACTGAGTGATTTTTTCAGACTCTCCCTGGTTCTACTCATATCTTAACAGAAAAGAACACCTACATGTTCAGTAGGTGCTTGATTTTATACAGCAAAGTGTTGTTTGTATCCCTGAATTACACTCCATACAATTTTAGAAAGCTTTTTCAAAGAAAAAAAAAAATGAAAGAAGGAAAGACAATGGCGACAATTTAGTCCTTTGGGAGATTTGGACTTTGTAGCCCAAATTATATGCTGGCAACACTAATGACGTTTCAGCTGTATTGGACAAGAAATTAGAAACAGAAAGTTGAGATGCTGAGCCCACTGAAATTGTGGGAGAATAGCCAGACTCCTCAG